>VZRN01000356.1:1741288-1875459 GCA_013397935.1 Dasyornis broadbenti
CATCTCCCCTCTCCCTGTATCCCTATGTCCCCATAAGCCTATATTCCCCTGTCCCCATATACCGCTGTCCCCATCTCCCCATATCTTCTTGTCCCTCTCTTCCCCTCTCCCCCTGCCCCATATTCCCGTCTGCTTCTCCCTCACATCCCACTGTGCCCCGTCCACATATCCCTCTGTCGCCCTGTCCCTATATCCTGCTGTCCCCGTGTCCCCATGTCCTGCTCTCCCCATGTCCTGCTGTCCCCATCTCCTACTCTCCCCATCTCCTGCTGTCCTCGTGTCCCCATCTCCTGCTCTCCCCATCTCCTGCTCTCCCCATCTCCTGCTGTCCCCGTGTCCGTCCCTCAGCCACGGGCCCGGCGCGGCCGCAGCGCCCCCTGGCGGCCCCGTGCGCAGCCTGGTGCCGGTCCCTCAGCCGGGGACACGGCGGGGCCCTGGAGCGAGAGCAGGAAAGCACCGGGAATCTGCACATCCCCGGCTCCTGTGGGACGGGTATCCCCACCCAGGGGTCGGGAGAGCGAGTGGCAGGATGTACCTCCAAGCCGGAAAACCACCGCTAATCCCTAGGCAAGGTCAGCAGGATGATGAGTAGCAGATGATGAGGCCAGAGGGAATGTCTCATGTGATAAGCAAGGAAGGTTAAAAAGGCTCATAACCGCTAGTCATCAAATAAAGTTTTTGGATAGCAGTTCTTGAAAACATTTCACTTTGAATATGCCATCCTAGAGCTGCACGTTCATTCAGAATCCCTGCTGTGAAGCCTCTGGATGGGGAGAACACTGCCTTCCCCCTCTTTGGGCAGAGAGCCAGACTCACTTCCGACAACTGGCAGGAGTTAAGCTGGTCAAGCTTAAAAAACAGAGGAATAGGTGCATACAAGTCTAAGCAAAAAACCAGAGCATTGGACAACAAGGTGTCTTTTGGTGTCTTCTTGGATCACAAATTGTCATTCTGACTACAGGTATATCCACTGGGCTAAGCACTGCATTGCTATTTGCAAACACAGGGAAACCTTGCACAGGAAACATGGTCAAGGCCTGAAATATTGTTTGAAGGATTTTAGATCCAGCTGTACCAGGTATTTCACGTATGTGGTCATTGCCCGTTTTCTCGACTGGGATGATTTGTTAGGTCAGACCTGGAGTAATATTCTTTTCTTCAGTGACCAAGTTGCTCTGGAAATACAGAGGGAAACTAAGGAAACAGGGAAGAACTGAGGCAAAACAAAGTGTATTTAACCATATGTATCTTTAAAGCTTCAAGCTAGACTCATTCTCCCTGCATCTGTTTCCTTCGCTGTATGGCCAATCTCCCTTACTGGCCTTCTCAGCTACAGAATCCCTCTCTTGGGACAGGTCAGGGGAAAGATAATTGCTGCCTGCTGCCCTCCCCCAGGATCCTGGGGAAGCCTCCTTCATCCTCCCTGGCTGCAGGCGTGACACGGTCTGTGACACATGAATGGTTCAATCCCCAGCACCCTGCTCTGGGAGGTTTGTCTGCACCTCATCTTGGAGCTCATGTCTTTGGGCTCAGCTCTATCTGGGACATCCAGAGCACAAATAGCTTCACCCAGCTCCCAGCTAGGGTTTTCAGTTGAGCCCAGTGCGTGCGGGCTATATCCAAACGCTGGTGTTCAGATATAAGGCCAAAAACCGAGCACCGAGGGGAGGAATTCTGCTGTTGGTTACTCAACTACGTGGCCAACATTCCCATGCAGCGGACACAGAGACAATAACAGCACAATCCAGCTGCTTAAGAACTTATAGGGTGAAGGATTACAGCTGCTTTAACAGACAGAAAGGATCTAATGTATTTCCTGTGACTACACATCCTTCCTCAGTCCATATCCCTCCGTTAATTACTCCCGGGAGAATAGCCTTTCCTTTGCTGCCTTGGGGCGGCCCCGTGCCAGCGGGGATGGGCAGCGAGCTGAGCTCCTTGAGCAGGGGTCATGGCAAAGACTTTTCCTGGACAGAGCCCACGGGAGAGCACAGCCAACCCCGCGGTCCCCGCCACACAAACCCGTGTTTGAGCCCTGGGCCACCGAAGGGAACACGTCCCGCCCCGGGCAGGCGGCCGGAGCCCCCACCAGCAGATTCGTTTCTCCGCTCTTCTATGAAATACGGCTGTGCGGCCTTTCTATTCCAGAGAATACGGCTGGCGACGGCCCGTCCCCCACCCGTGACGGCATCGGCGCGCGGCGGGGCTGCGCCGCTACTCGGGACACCTCGGCCCGGCGAGGCGGCGCCGCTACACGCAGCGTTACGGGCCATGGCGGCCGAGATCCACTCTCGGCCGCAGAGCCGCCGGCCCGTCCTGCTCAGCAAGGTCGAGGGGCACCAGGACGCTGTGAGTGCCGCGCTCCTCATCCCCAAGGAGGACGGCGTCATCACGGCCGGCGAGGACAGGTGATCCAGGGCCCGCTCCCCGCCGGGCAGGGCCGGGCCACGGGGCTGGGGCTGGGGCTGGGGTTGGGGCTGAAGTGGGAGCCGGGGCAGGAGCCGGGGCAGCGGGGGCTGCCGAGGGAAATCCGTGTGTGCTCTGTCGCTTTGCCGGGAGGCGCGCAGGAACTTTGTGCCTGGAGCCGCAAGGACATGAGCGGAGCCGCAGTCCCAGGGAGGAAGATGCCATCAGCTGTGAGGGAGGATTGGCTCGGCCCGTCCGGTGCGGGACGCGGCTCTGACACTTTCCCCACCGGCAGGGAGAAGCTGCTGTGCTCCATTCGCGCTGCTCTGCGGAGCATCTGGGAAAGCACAGGTGGTCCTAGGTGTAAATGCGTCTTGCACAGGGTATGAGCTGAACCAGGAGTGAGGGAATATGTTTCCCTCGACCTTTCGCTCTGCTGTCTGAATGAAACACTTGCACTGTGTTACTGCTTCCCCTGCCTGTCGGGAGAGTTGGAGCTCCCCGAGCTGCTCCAGGCGGAACGACCCCTTTCTGATGGCTCGGTGTGCAGGTCGCAAACCTGCTTCCCTCTGGCTGAAGCCGCTCAGGGAGTGAGTTGGCAGATGTGAGGGAAGAGAGGGTGATGAGCTGCTGAGCACGGTGCTTTCTGCTTGGAAGGGAAGGTATCTTCAGAGTCTAATCCTGGTCCTCGGCACTGGCTCGCATAGCATGTGAAATGCCTGCCACAGAAGCTGGTAATGTCATTAAGCAGTTACTCAGATGAAAGTGGAAATGAGGAAGCCAGTAGTACAGAGGGTTATGGCCAGGAGAGTGGTGAGGGTTCTGCAGTGGACAGTGAGAGATGGAATTTCCCCTGTGCAATGTGGAAAGTGACTCTTAAATGTGAAGAGGGGTGGGAGATGCTGCTTAAGATCTCCTATTAAGAAACCGTGGCACTGTCTGAAAGGAGGATGGTAAAAGTACATTCTTTGAGCTGTAGCTTGGTGCAGGGATAGTTTTACTGTTATACTGTAAAACTTTTAAAACTAAATTTGCATTAATATTTGCATGAATTTTTGTTTGAAAAGCTTGACCTTGTGAGAAACAGGAAGGTATGAGTGCAGAAAATCAGCAGAGCAATAGTTTTATCTGAACTGGGTTTTCTGACATTTTTAGGTCAAAAGGTGCAAACAGATCAGGTGTCTAGTTGGTTTGTGTTACCCCTTCCCATGGAGATGGCTTTGTGCAGTACATGTTGGATAACAGCTTTTGGATGGGACTGGGCAACTTCCTTTTTATTCCAGTCTTAGGTGCGATTGTCTGTATTTGTGTTCAATTTGCTTTGATGGGCTTCCTGAAGGGAGAGAAGAGGAAATAGCTGTTTTTAAGAGTTGATATCAGAGTTAAACCTACACAGAATTCCATGGTACAGGCTTGCAGAGGCTTGCCTGTGACAGACGGTGCCAGCCTTTAAACTCAAGGTCTAATGCTGAAGGTTAAGCAGTCTGCATGCTTAGACAGTTGATAAGAGCCAAGGATGCACCTGCATGTTTATCTGGGCAAGTTTCGATGTCAGATACAGACCTGTGCAAGGAGAGCAGAGGCCACTACCCACCTTTGGTGTGTGCAATTTCCAAACAGGGGTGTGAACTTGAGGCTGAATTTGTGTCGACTGCCTTACTTTGAGAATTTACTTTAGTCTTTAAACTTTCAGAAACCGTTGCACTGTATTACCTCTAATCTGAGGTACCTCCTACAGTACATCAAAGCCTACTTACTCATGTATCCTTCACCTACAGTTTAACATGTTGTCAAACAGTGCTCTCGTGTTTGTTCACTACAACTGGGGTGTAGGTGTTAATACTGCATAACTGATTATGCTACTGGCAGCAAAGTACAGAGTACAATGAGCAAAAGAGCTGCTGTGCACTAAGAGCAGGGCTGAAGTATTTTTTATTACATCTTAATGCAGCTAAGGCTGTCAAGTATTTCATAATAACCAGTCAGAAGAATGTGTTTACAAGTTGGGTAGTGAGGAAAACATTGGTGCGCAAACATTTTCTGGGAATGTTGTAAATTATTCTCTTGTTAGAACTATTCGCTGTAGTTCTTTCTATTTTAAATTATATTTCCTAGAATGCAAAGTGACAGTTCTGTTTTTTCAGAGGATACAAAAAAATTTGTAGTAGATCTGTGAATGCAAACAAAATTCTAGGATTTTTTAAAAAGTTTTGAAGATGAGAAAAGAAACAAGAGTACCTGCAGGAGATAAAGAGTTAATTTTCCCAATCAGATTTTTCAGCAGGACGCTTGCCATCTGTGAAGCTTTCTCAGAACTTATCCAGAAAGGATAATTAACTCTGTGTCCGTGTTGGCATCTTGTCTGACCCTGGCTCCAAGACAATGTTGGGAATTGTTGCAGTGTGTCCCTCAGCAGACAAATAGCTAAGGCAAGCTGAGTGTTTCCCAGCTGCAGCTGGGAATGCTGAAGGATAAGCTGTATACAAGACACTAAATGCAAGTTGAAAGTAATGTATTTACCACAGGCTAACAGGAGCTCTGGAGTCACTGGCACATTTGAATGCTAGTGTTTGGTGACCATCAGTAGCTGCTTAAAGTACAGTAGTATCTTTTGTTGTTTTTTGTTTATGAAACTTAAATATTGGTCAAAACATGTTTTAGTGAGCAGAAATTTGATAAAAACTATCAGCTGTGTCTTAGAGCTTCCACTGCACTATGATTAAACCAGATTCCTAATGCTGTTTTGGGAACAAGGTCAATAACAGTATGAATATTTTTGATTTAGTTTAACTACCAGAAAGAGGCAGTATTCTGTTCTTGCTAGGAAAACAACTGTCAGTGATTGATTTTGGGTAGGAAAGCAGTTGTTGATGTTCTGAAGGAGTTAGGAAGATGCAGTGCTGGGAACAGGGCTGGTTTAGCTGCGTAGGAACTTGCTGTAGTGTAACAGGTTTGGATTTGCGTGCTGGTGCTTCAGCACTGCTCTCTCCCTGGCATCTGTGCCGTTGGCTTTCAGAGGGCAGCTTGTGTAGCAGGAGCACAAACACTGTTGGAACACAGGATTGTCTCTGCTCTCAAAACTCCAAGTTTTTTCTTCAGCACTGTTGGGTGCTTGCTCACACTGTAAATGAAATAGCAATTGAGAACAATAAAAATTCTTAGAAATTGGTAAGGCCACAGTCAGTGTTGCTTGAAGATAGCCTTTGAGTGTCTTTCTTTATATTACATTTTAAAATCTTATGCAAAAACCCCTTTGAATTGCTCTTCTATAAATGTGCATGCTATCCAGCTGAAAGCAGCTTCTAGTTCAATAGTGAATGTTAGGGAAGTTTGGAGGTAATTTTTAATCTTTTCTAAAGAATTTTGCTTCCTCCTGTCACTCTCAGAGACCTGAGTCTAGAATTTAAAAAGTCTGTATCTATCTCTAGGTGCTCCTTAATGAGTTTCAGCATTTTTTACATCCTTAGCAAGACTGCTGTCAAACAACCCTGTGTCTTTCTAGACCCTTAGTAGGAAATGCTTAAGGAGAAGTGAATGGTAGCCAGCTCTTCTCAGGTACTGAGCACAGGATTCTCCATTAAATAAAGACCAAATTTTGAGGAAAGTGCTAAAGACTCTAGGGCAGTTGTCATAACAAAGCAATTTTGTGGTAGAAGGTGATTGTGGGAGCAGCATTACTGGAGCACTTCTCTAGTCCTTTAAGCTAAGATCTAGTACTTCACAAATTAATTTATCCTAACATAAGGAGATGCATCACAAAACAGGTCTGCAGGAGAGAGAATCAAAGAGAAGTGGCATTTTGGCACAAGTCACTTGCTGACTACCATGAAATGATCTCTTCAAATTTTGCTCAGTCAGAACTTTATATAATTAGATATAAAGCTGTCTGACAGCTTATCTTTGCGACCATGAGGCGAGTGGAGTCTAAATCTTACTTAAACCAAAATAAGAAGCTTTCAGAAGTTAATTTTGCTAACTCTTATAGCTATTTGCTTAGGCCCTTGACTTCACTGAGGGACTGTATTGTTGATAATCAATGCAGAAATGATACTCAGATTAAATAATTTCTTAGAAAAAACAAATCTTTGCTTCCTTTACTCTAGTTTACTATAATTAACCACAATACTGAGAAGAAATTAAGTCTGCTTTTGAAAAATCAGCAATACATGATCTTGATCACCATGATAACTTGTTATCATGTAATCTTTTAAAATAAAAAATAATTACATTATTTTGGCTAGAAATGAGAGAGTTGAATTAGTGAGGGTGGAAGCTACCATCTGAGATGTTCAGAACAGTTTGAGTATGATGCAGCTGCTTTAAAAAGCCAGTTAAAAAGCTGATAGAAGTGCATAAGTGCTGATCTGTGCCGTTAGTGGCATTTGCATCTTTAGAATGACTGGGAAACATTGTTTTTCCCATATTCCATGTCACCAAGAAATAGCAACTGCTCTTCTGAAGTGTTGACTTACTGACATAAGGCAGGGTGTTGATTATTGTAAAGAGGAAGTGATAGCTTTTAAGAGACAGTCTTAATGCAATATATTTAGTGGACTGGACTAATGTACATATGCCCCTAAACTGGTGAAAAAGTAACTTGATTTTAAAGCTGAAAATCATTGCTTTGGGACAGTGTATACTCAGCTGTGTTGATTTCAGGCTTTAGAAAAGTAGTACATTAATGGTGGACAATGTCTGCTTTATTTTTGAGTGGTCTTTTAAAGAAAAGCCCTTAAATGGATTGTAAAATTAGAATGCTACCGTTGTATCTTCAACCTGAGAAGTTCTAGTTGTGGTGCAAGACACCAGTCCCCTCCTGTGCTCTTTTTGTTAAACTCTTTACTGTCAGTCCTACCTGATGTTTAACAAATCAGTCCCCTAGTCCCCAGACCTTTTATTAGCTAACAGTAAATAGAACAGTGCATGCCAATGAAGCCTCTTGACAGTGTTTCCAGGTACATATATTTACAGTTCATTTAGGAATGAGGAAGTTGGATTTAAACAGTAACCAAAAGGCAAGCAATTGGAGAGGAAATTTCAAGAGGTCTTATATTAGCCTTAACACTGTGTGCTCTTAACTTCTTGATGTAGAGTCCCTTCAATGTGTTTGTTGTAGGAATGTTTTTAATTGACAATAGCTTTCCACTTCCTTGCTGATACTCATATATCCCTCCTCCCAGGATTTGACAGTCATCAGAGTAGTATAATGCTAGATGTTCTCAACACCATTTATCATTTCCTTCCAAAGGATGATTCTGGAAGGTTGCAAACTAAAGCAAATTTTATAAAGAATCTTAGCATGCTGTCCAACTCATCTTGTCAGCTTTTCAGTTTCCATTTGCCTGGCTCATCAATCCTGATCGTATTTAGGGCAGAAGAGCAGTACAAACTAACAGCAGCTAATGTTGCTTGTCCTTTGCATTTCTGCAAGAGCCATGGCTTAGAGGAAACAATACCAAGTTAGATATGTTGTCCTCTATGGTTTCTTAATATCTGGGGATGAAGATGTCAGTAATGTGCTGATCTGGAGGATGAAGTGCTTCTGTTACTAATATTCAGTATCTGGCTTGCTGAAGGATGAGTTGTACAGAGATGCTCTAAAAATTAAAAAAGTCTGACTTCCAAAATGAAATGATTTGCAATTCTTTTTTTTAAAACGTATCAGACACTTAATCTACTATAAACAAACTGTGGTTTGCTCTGCCAAAGACAGAAAGTTTCTGCAACTTGAATTTGACTTTTTTCAGCCAGAGCCAAGAAGGAAGTAAAGGGATGCAAATTGCAGCAATTTCTGAGGTTAGCTGAAATAGTATTTCCATTTCATACTTACTGAAATTCCATATATAAATAGTTTTGAAGAAAACTTTCCAAATCCAAGGGTGCCTATTTTTAGTGCTATTATTCTTGTTATGTTAAAGTAGTATTTGAGTACTATTATTTCTGTTATGTCATTCCTCTATTTCATTTGAGTAGCATAAAAGCTTAGAGGAGTGGAGCTGATACATAAGTAGTGAAGTGCTTCAGATGCAAGGGATGATGTGCACTTACAGCTGGCTTCTCCCTGCTCTTCCCATGACACAGAACAATCCGAGTATGGCTGAAGAGAGACAGTGGGCAATACTGGCCCAGCATCTATCACACGATGTCATGTAAGTACCATATGGAGATGGTAAGCGGTAGCCAGGCATAGCATGGGTTTTGTACCTCTGCTGTGTGTGGGAATACCTCCTTCTCATTTCCCCAAGTGCTGGATTCCCTCAATGATCGTGATTTTGGGAGCTTTGCAGCAACTTTAGCTCAGATTTTGATTTGAAGCTGGCTGCATAGTGGGTGAGATCTGTGGCAGCATTCTGACAGAGCCACATCCTTCACCAGGTAAATCACTGTGGATCTGCAGCTGGAGGTGCCTCAAATGCTGACAAATAACTTGTCTGCCAATTAAGTGAGCTTCTCTAACCATTAGCTGAAAGTTAAGACATAACAATACCCTCTGCTTTCCAAGGAGTGCATTTTTATCTTTCTGGGCTCCCTTTGAGATAATTTTAGTGAGTTCAAGTGCTGAAGTGTAACCAGCTGTTGCTGTTAGCTCAGCTCTCAGCCTGTGTAAAATTTTTCTTGCCGAGTTGCACCTTGTTCGGGAAATTGTGTTTTCATATGGTTCCTATTGGTATGTCTGAGTTACAGTAGTCATGTTCCTGTCCTCGGCTTCAGATGTGGCAATTGAACTGTCTTACCAAGGGATGTTAGCTACGCAGGCTAATTTCTATCAAGCTACGTAAACAGCTTTTGTCCTGAGTGAAAGAACTGACTTTAATAAAAGTCATGTGTATCCTAATACCTCTATTTAAATAACTGTAGTGTACTTGGTTGTTTTTGTTTTTTTTGACAGCACCATGTTCTGCCATGGCTTATCATCATGACAGCAGACGGATATTTGTTGGCCAGGATAATGGAGCTATCATGGTAAGTTGTTGTGACATTTCTTCAGAATGTAGGTTAGAACTGCTCAGATTGTCCAGTTGTTGCTGGCAGCTGATAGTCTGTTTTCTTTGCATTCATTTTTGAATGCAGCTATTGCTAAATGACTGAGCTTCTTGGCAGTTCAGCTGAGTTGTACATGGGAGGACTGCAAAGCAAAGGTGGTTCTGGCTAGATGTGAGCCAGGTAGCCTCAAGAAGTCCTTGAGCCATTAGTGCAGCAGTGGACCCAAACAATTATACTTTGCCAAGGCATTGTTTTGAGGGGAGTGCAGTAAGCTGGGCAGAGTGCCATGGTGGTGCTCTGACCGGGGTTGTGAACTGCAGCTGGCTTGCCCCTGGCCAGGAGTATGGATCTGTCTGGATCCTGCCATGCACATGTCTCTGGATTTGCTTGCTGCAGACCTTTTTATGATGTAGAAATTTCAACACTAGCTCTAAAATTATAAGAGGCTGGGTTAATTTCTTTTTTTTTCTGGGGATTCTTTCTTCTCTCTTTCTATACTCTTGCTGTAATTGCTGTCCCTGTCTTAGAGAGCAAACACTGGGCAGAACAGAAACTGGGTTTTATTCTTCCTTCCTTGGTAAAGGAGGGGAATCTTGTGACTCTCAGATGTTTTAATGGTTTCCTTTCTCCATGAAAATAAGGTCAAAATAATAACTGCCCCATAAGGAGCCAGGGTGCTGCATGAGTATCATAAAGAGTGATTCTACAGATAACTGCTATGAATAGCCTACAAAGAACTGCAAAGAACTCTAGTGATAACTACTGGAAATTTTAAGTTGAGACTTCTAACATTTCATTGAGTCTAATGGATCAAATAGAGAACAGTCACTTAAACCTGTCCATTGTGAAATCACAAACATGCAAATCCTGAATACTACAAGATACAGTTTTGTTTGCTCCTGCTGGGGACAAATGAGATCTTATCTCTTCCTATAATTTCCCTTCAGCAAACCAATTCTGAAAGGATGTTCCCTGTTGAAAATTCAGTTCACTTATAACCTTAATTTACAGTCGGTATTTCAGTATGCTTTGCTCCAGCCTCAGAAGCTGGTCGTTTTTTGTGAGATATACTGCTGCTATGCAAATTTTGGTCTGTGAGGTTGCTGCTCCTTTTTGGGTATCAGTGTTTCTTATGTTACTGTGATACCTTCTAACAATTTCACTTTGCTTTTAGGAGTTTCATATTTCTGAGGACTTTAATAAGATGAACTTTGTGAAGACCTATCCAGGTAAACTGTTAATCACTATCTACACTAACATTTGTGTGAAGGGAAGACATCTAAAATGCTTAGGAAACTGGACACAGTCACAGATTAATCGAGTCCAGATATGCTTTAACTCTGACTGACCTTATAGCTGTCATTTAGTTGGGGATAACTGCCATAAGAAAAATGTTCTGTCAGACATCTGAGTCCACGTTGTAGTCATTATCATTAAGTTCACATCATTAGTCTGCAAGTGTAATGAGCCAGAACTAGTGAGCTCAGATTTTGCTTTTCAGCTGGAGTAGTACTTACATGAGTGTTGGTGGAAGAGCTTTCTAAAGGTGCATCTTGGATATTTGCAATTTCTGTCCTTCCTTTTTGTGCTCAATGGGCTAGGTTACTTCTAGCTTAATGTAATAGTTCTTACCTTCCTTCTCTGTCACCTTAGGAGAGCAACAGGGATGAAAAAGAGCTTATTTTTCCATTATGTGGGAAATAGGGATTGTGGGATTGTTCTAATATTTATAAAGATGCTAATTCCAGCATTTGTCTACACATCCCTTAAAGAAATACAAAACTCAGTTGTTGGTTAAAATTGGAATATTAATGTGAAAGGTCTGAAGGAAACTCTTAAAGACTGCAGATTATGTAGCAAAACAAAGTGCAGTTTGTCTTGTGATTCCCTGACACCGAAAGCAGCAATGTTCTTGCTTGGGAGAAAAAGACCTTGTTCTTAAAGCAACAAAACCTCTCTTTATCCTAAAGGATATGATTTGACAATTCAGTCAAGGGCAGTACTTGCGTCATGAGGAGCAGGGGAGGCTTCTTTCTAAAGCACATGTAGCTTCCTGCTCGGTGGCAGCATTCTCAACAAAGCTGGGTGGGATTTGGTTGCTGTCACAGGCAGCAGTTTAAATGCCATGACTAGATATCCTTTCAGGTGCTTAGAAGTATGAATGTGTGCACAGCTCTCAGGGGTTAGGAAAAGATGCATTTAGAGAAAGCAATTCAAATTTTTAGATGTGTTGCATTATTCCTGAGAAGTCCTGGGCTAACTAGAGGAAGCTGAGGGTTTGCCTGTTCCTTAACCTTGGGTATCTGGGCTGAACTCAGCTTCTCTCTCTCTGGGAGAAAAGCTTAAATTAGCTGACTGATGTGTTTAGTTCACTTAAGCTATTCAGAAGGCAAATACTAAACAGAGCTATGTGAACCTTTTCATTCAGTTTAGATGCAAATATAATATAATTGTAAAAGATTTCCCTGGGGCATTGCCTAGATTTCATCTTCAGCATCTGTCTGTCTGAATTAGAATGGAAATACACAGCACTTTGATATTTGGGAAAAAATAGCCAGAATCTTTTTCTTCTTGCAGCTCACCAGAATCGAGTGTCTGCTATTACTTTCTGCCTGGCATCAGAGTGGCTTATCAGCACAGGTCATGACAAGTGTATCAGCTGGATGTGCACCAGGAGTGGGAGTATGCTGGGGAGACATTACTTTACCTCTTGGGCTTCATGTCTACAGTATCCTTTGAAAAATGCTTCCTACCCTGAGGCTGGAAGAGCACTTTGTTCCTTTACCTCAATTTGTTCCCAGCTTTTCAGGTAAAAAAACTAGAGTGACATCTCCTGCACATCTGCTGACTCTTATTCTCATTAGAAGTTTAATAGTGCTATTTCTGTTAGTGGTTGTTAGATAGAGACCTTGAGTTGCAGAAATCCCTGTCTGTACTAGTTGCTAATTTTGAGGTGTTTGTCCATAGCATCTTGTGGCAGAGATTGTATCTATAGCCTGGCCTGTAGACTTCCTGGACAAGTCACTTTGTCCAACAGATGCCAGTGTGCACTTGAGTCCTTTTAGAGCATAAAACATCACAAAACCCCTTTGGACTGCTTTAATTTTTCTGTCTTCGCTCAAGTTAATCTTTTCTATCTTTAAGCTTTAGGGGTACATTGAAACTTTATTCACTACCAGTAGTAATTTGTCTGTGTGCAGTCTGCTTTCAGCAAACTGCATTTAACTGCAGTATTTGCAGCTTAGGCACTCTGGTTGTTTATTCAGCTGTAAGTACTTCAGGGCATTCTTTACCCTATGTGAAAGACTTACAAACCTACTAACTTGAAATGTAGTTCACATATCAAAGCTTTTGAAAGCAAATTAAATACTTGAAATTCTAAAACTATTTTTTAGCGCTTGTTACTGGTAGCAGTTTAGATGTGGCTGGATAGTAATTGAAGGTACTGGTTGTTGTATGAGGTTTAATGGCAATAATGTTTTAGAAGTGACAAGATTCAGTGGAGGTATACCTGTGTGCTGGTAAGAAGCTGGGAGGAAAGCTCAGTTGCCAGCAGCATGTCTGGGCCTTCTGAGGTCTCCCATCTGTGCAGACCCTGCCTTACTGACTGAAGAACTGTCAGGTTTCTACTGTTGTAGTGCTGCTCTTTTTTGGAGTTCAGGGGAACACAAAACACTCCAGCTCACTTCCGCTGAGTGCAGCACAGAATAGGTTAAAGCTGGTGTGTACGTTGGAGACCAGCTCACGGCAGTCTGGTGAACAGTCTGAGCCTCACTGAATTCAGTGGGTTCTATTGCTAATGCTATTGCAAATAATTGCACAGTTTATTATTAAAATGGAGAAAAGGATGTGACCTTTTATATCAATATAAAAATAAATTTCCACTGAAGAACTTGACATTTGAAAATCCATTGTAATTGATCTACCTTTGGACTTGTGTTTGGAAGAACCAGCCTTCTGGTGTGTGTACTAGGTGCTTGGCCTCCCTATCAGGAGGTTCCTTAGTTGTTTGTTAATGATTCTATGTGTAAGCTGCTGAAGAACACAGCAGAGTGCCTATTCTTTACTGGATTAGTGGGGATAATGCAAGTCTGAACTTCCAAGATGAAGAAAGGTTCACATGTTCAGGGACTTAAAGGATTTGTTGAAAGCAAACTGTTTATCTCAAGATCCTGAAGGCTTAAGAGATTTCAGAATGTCATCAGATGGCAAAGCCTCTGCATTTTCACTTAGGATGGTGGGCTTTTTGATGCACTGTCTTTTTAAAGTTAGCCTTTTCTGTTGCATAGCAGAGGCTACTTTTCTAGCTGCTGCTTGTGTTTTTGTGCAGCTCCAGGAGGACACCTAAGTATATACACAGCTCTTGGGTTATGTGGTATCAGCTGTATGGGTTTTTCATAGCTCTTACTTATATTCTGAATAGCAAAAATATTCTAAAAGCAGCAAATTATCAAGTTCCATTGGCTTGCTATGCTTTGGTTTGTGGAGTTTATAGTTGCCTTGTGACAAAAACCAAGTATCAGAAAACTGTTATGAGCTTTAATGCTTTTGCCCAATGTGCCAACTTGTTAATGGATCCCGTGTTAGGATGTGGTGTGGCTTTTATCTCAGTGTTAACTGACAGAATCCTTTCTGAAATACAGCTCAGTTTTCATTAGCACACTCGAGGACCTGCATTGGTAAACTTGGAAGTGCATAGAACAGGACAAGAAATTAGATAGTCTCACCTTGGCAGTAGCTAGAACATTGGGAATCTATTACCACTGTAAGGTGAACTCACTGTAGGGATCAGCATCCTTGTATCTTGGTTTTCCTCTCCTGGGGATATTGGCTACTAACACACTAGAAAACTAAGGGTTTGTAGGAGAAGATACTAGGTAAGACTGAATGCCACCCAGTGTCAGGTGCTGCTAATGGTTGCACAGTGCTCTGCACCACAACAAGTAGCCTGATGAGTTTCGGCGTTTTGTAGACAAGCATCAGTGTGTTCTGTAACTATCTGCTAGAAATGGCCTAAAGCTACTTGGCTTGTCTTAAACTAGGGCATGGATTATCTCATGGCTAGCTCCAGTGGCTTTCTAAAACTCTCCTCACTTGTTTTCTATACAGTTTTACTTGCACATGTAGGGAGGTGTGATGAGAAGAAAGGAATCAAAAAGGTTTATCACAGTCTCAAAATACTTTAGAGGTAGTTATGTGAATATTTATCTGGTATATTAAAATGTTCTTTTCCAATTTTTTTAGACTCTGTGGCTGACTGTTTCAGTCATGTAAAACACTCCTTGAACAAATAAAGCTTCTCCTTGACTGGTGTTCAGATATGATCACGAAACTCAGCATGCATTTGTTGGTGATTATTCTGGACAGATCACTCTTCTGAAGCTTGAGCAGAATACCTGCTCAGTTATCACAACCCTCAAAGGGCATGAAGGTAAAGTAACTCTTTGTCTTAAATCCACTTGTTCCAGATACAGTACCTCTTTGTAAGTTGGGGTGAGATGTTCAATTGCACACCTGCCTCTTAAGGGTAGATACTGGATGAAAAACCAGTCCAAGGTGGTGGTTATCATAACCTATTCAAAGTTGTACGTAAGACTTCCTGTTAAAGGACAAACACATTCTTGCTGAGAGGAAATCTTAGCCTTATAAATACCAACAGGTATTTTTATTATGGATGAAAAATAAAGGTAAACATATGCATTCAGTTAACACAAGTTATCCACTAGATGGCCACCTTTAAAAGCTTTAGTCTTTAACATTGAAGGGAAAGGATGAGAAGACTTACTTTTGTACTTCTTTTTTTCTTTTAGGAGACCTTGTAATATTATGGTAACACCTAAAGCAGCTTTAGCAAAATGCTAGTCTAGATTCTAAAAAGCCACTTAATGCATCCTGGTGTGAACTTCGCTGTTTTGATCAATCTTTTGACTCTAGTTCAGTTTCTTATGTTTAGCTGAAACTAAGCTATAAGCAAGAAATCTGGAGAGCCTTTTAGAATCAAAAGTGCCTAGTCTAAGGCATATGTCTCATCCTGTATAGTATAGCTGAAGTCCTTGTATCAAATGAAGACTCTAGTGGTCCATAATATGATGTGGAGCCACTGTCTGCTGTACTGAGTAAGGCAAGAATTCAAATCACAGAATAATGTGTAACTTAGTAATATGCTGAGAAAAATAAACAAGACAATGCCTTTTCCCACATGGTACTGGCAACTTTCAGATCAGCTGACAGTTTGCATGTGGGTAGGGATGAACTACTGGGTCATGAGTGACCCACTGGAAAAGGCTGCCTTGTTTGACAGCTGTAAGTATAGAGTAGGCTTTGTTAAAGCTGGGTAGCCTCCTGATTTACAGATGACTGTAAAATGATACAGCTGGTTTTGAATGCGAGAGGCAAGTTGAGAATTTCTAGCGATAAATGTCTCTTCTGCTTTCAAGCAGAATTTCAGATTTTTTCAGTTGAGCAAAATTATTCTTTTGGCCCTAAAGACTCCTTTTGCACTCTGTACTTTTGCACTGGTCTGTGTTCAAATGTGGCTCCTTGGTAGACGTTGGTTAGTCTGAAAGCAGTATGTCTGTGTGGCACTTCTTACAGAGTATATTCTGTCTCTTGAGTTGTGATGGGCTTCCAAACACCAGTTTCAGCAATGCTGTCCACACAGCAGCCAACTTTGGCTTATATATTTCCATATGGGGACTATGATCCTTAAAACAAGAATTGAGCTAGCATAAAAGATGATTTCAGGGGCAGAAACAGGTTTTTCTTCAACTGCTATAATACTAGTTATTTCATCTTTTTTCCTTTTTTTTTTTTTAAGAAAAGCAAATCAAATTATGGGTAACCATTTTTCCTCACAGTATTTGTATAATATTCTCAAGATAAAGTAACTGTAAACCTAAACGGTGTCTAGTTCTTCTTCAAGTGCCGCTGTTTGACAGAGTTGAAAAGTGATTTCATCTTGTTTGCTTTCTAGTTCTTGCCAGATGTGACTTCATAAGCAAGCAGTATTTGCTTTGCAGTTTAAATGGTTTTAGAGTTTGTTCTCACCTTCCAGAATTCACCATATATAACAGCCTGCTCTGTGTAATGCTGAGATAATACTCAAACTTTGTGCCTGTTGTGGCGCACATGGCTATTCCCAAACAGATCAGTCTAAAAGCAGTGTAGCCCTAAAGGATGCAAAAAAAAAAAAACCAAAAACTTCTGCTCTAGAGCATTGGAAAGGACTGATTTGGGCTCTAATTACTATTCATTATCTTGGTTTCAGACTAACAAGGCTTTTGATAACAACTGAGCAATGGAAGGGTGTTTTAAAGGGCAGGATCTCTGCAAGGGAATAAAATGTCCCAGTTTCACAACTATAGGTAGCATGAGTAACGAAATTACTGCTTTAGTCTCCTGGCTACTTACCATGCACATGGGTTTAGTATAAGGCTGCTCCTGTCAGATGACTCATTTCTTTCTATCCCTGGCTGATTCACAGCCACACTGGGCCTTCTGAAATCTAGTTTTGTAATTTAGTGAGTAGGGGCAGATTTGCCAACAGCAGTGAATCTGTCACTTCATTTCTTAGTCCAACTATTTTAAGGTTGTAAATGGTTATGTGAGGGAGTTGCTTTACCTGGGAACACTCTGAGGTGTCGTGCAACCACTGGCCAAACACCTCACTGAGTTATAGATGTTGGTTTCTGCTTGGCAAGTGTTAGTACTTTTACCTTCCAAAGCTCACATAGCAGTCTGGCAACTCTTAAAATCATCTACCTCAATACAAGGGACAGAACTCAGACTTCCTGCCTTATGCTTTATGTAGCTGTCTTCTTAGGGACATTCTGTTCTATTGTCCAGTACTCCTCGCCTCTTAGGACTGCATCGTGCTGTTGGATGCTTCCTTTGCCTTATGTTGCTGGAGTAAGGCAGTACCTCAGGTTTCACTTTAATGCTCCATATTGTGCTGGGGAGCCAGGCCCTTACATCTAACTGCAGAATGTTCTTTCCTAGGGAGTATTACTTCCCTGTGGTGGGATCCTGTTCAACGACTGCTCTTCTCAGGTGCCTCTGACCACAGCATTATCATGTGGGATATTGGTGGAAGGAAGGGGCGAACACTGCTGCTCCAGGGACATCAGTATGTAATGGAGTCATGTTTTTCATACATGTTATGTAATGAAAATACAGTCTCAAGAACACTAAATAGCATGGCAGGGTATTTGAATCACTGTGAATAATGGAGAAAATTACTCTTTGTAGAATCCTGAGGACTTTGAGGGGGAAGAAGAATAATCAGTACTAGGAAAGCCTTACTGATAAATCTTTTTTCTTGTTCATGTTTAATGCATTCTTATTACCATGGTTTAGAAGTAACACAGAAGTAGTTTATAGGTGGGTAAAAATCCTAAATCATCTGGTTTGGCCTTTATGTAAAAATTGCATGTGTCTGTATTGTAAATATTGCACTGAGTTACCTGTGAGAGGAGGGCTAGAACCTTATTGTACAAACATGCCCATATAAAATAAGCTTCAATATGTTCCTGTTCTCTCTATCTGTGAGGTGATAAATCAATTAGCTAAATTACAGGGGTGATCTCTCAACTTCAGAAAGTATGTCACGTGTTCTCTCTTCTGAAGTTGAGGTAGTTGTCTGTATTTAATCTACTCTTTTAGAGGCATAACCCTAGCTGCCATTTTTAAATGTAGGACTCTACTTCAGTCTGACAGGCAGTTCACCAGTGAAGATATAATCTACTTACAAATGCTCTGGTAGTAGAGATCTTGTTTATGTTTAAAGATGTATGTGTATAGTGCATTTTCCTGTTGTCTAATTCCATAGATGCCCCCATCTACCTTTGAGCAAAACTAATAGCCTTAGGCCTCGTTAAATCTTGAAGATTTAGTTTTATGGCTAAAGAATTAATAATAAAGTACTGGTTACAAAAAAGTAACTGAAGTCAGTGACTGGAGGACTTTATATTGCACTTACTGCTGCCTCACGTGTCCTGGTGAAGACTTGTAACAGTTTTTCTTCAAACGTCACACTTAGCATCAAACTTCATACTGAATGGGAAAGTTAGTTCTTCTGAGAAGCAGAATGACTTTTTAAATTCAAATTAGCTGTTGCAAAGCAGTCTGTTACTACTCAGATCCTTTGTTTAGTTTCTTAGGGTAGACTTTTGTTTTGCCATGACTTTCTTTTGGATTAAATTGTTTTATTGGTGAATGCACACTTTGCTTTGTAGCAGACTGACTTACTGTGATTTGTTAGCAGAGCTGGAAGCTCAGTTTGCTTCTTAGCTGTGTCTTGAAACAAATATTTCTCTTTATTTTTCCAGTTGTCTCTGTTTTGATAAGTGGCTCTCCTTGCCAACACAGAAGAGTACTTGTAGGCACAGTCTGAGCCAGTTGACACTCAGTTCACTGTCAGGGCTTACTGCCAGCAAAAGTTAACATGGAACTGTACCTCTGGTATTCTGGTCAAGCCTGTAAGAACACTCTCAGCAACATCCTGGTGCTAGGGTAGTGCTCAGGTGACAGCAACTGTTCACTCATCCTTAGAGCTTTATTTAGTGGATTTAGCAAACTGTTTGGAAATCAGTTTTGGGCTTCCTCAGTGGCTTTACAAGGATAAATCAGGGTTTGCTGGGAAACCAAGCTTAGTTTAAGTATCTGTGGGTAAATAGTGTGTGCTTTGTTTGCAGTGACAAGGTGCAGGCTATCTGCTACATCCAGCTGACACGGCAGCTGGTGTCCTGTTCAGCTGATGGGGGAATTGCTGTTTGGAATATGGATATCAGCCGAGAAGAGGTAAGTTCATGTCCTAGGTCAAAGATTTTTTTTTTTTTTTCCCCCCTTTTCAGAGACTGATGTGGCTTTCCTTAGTCAGTCCTGCAGGCTGCTTTCCTCATGTTGTCTGACACTTTAAAGCTGAATTATATTATTGAAACATGTTCTGTTCTAGTGGCTGTCCATGCTGCATTGCAGTAAATGGGTTCCCAGGACAGGAAAAGGGCAGGACATGCTTGGGACTGCTTAGAATTTTATCTCAAAGAGAAAACTGGTTCACTGGAATGGCTGTGGCCTTTGCTGCTGGAACAATCTAAAGCAGTCAAACTTTTGCAGTAAAGAAACCAATGGACTATGCTTAAAATAAGTTCTCATGTCAAAGCAGGTAAAGAAGTGAGAGGCAGGTTTTGAGATGCAGCTCAGAAGGCAGAGGTTCAGTCCCCAGGCAACATTTTTTTTTAAAGACCTCAGTACACAGCAATTGACCCGGCCATACGCTTTCTTTCTGCATCAGTTCATATCTGTGGTGGTGCAACTGAGAATGCTCTTGTTTTCTTACTGTCAGCAATGTAAGTGAATTGTAAAGAAAAAATGTTTTGTTTTTCCAGCTTTCCTCCTGTCAAGTCTCACAGAGACTTCCTCATAAGATGTATAAAGTTGTATAGAATGTACATGTTCAAATTCAAGTCTGTGTATGAAAAATATTGTGCCTCTCTTTCTATCTCTTACAGGGATGTTCAGTTAAAGTATCTGAGAGAGTTGAAATGTGTAAAAGCTCTATTTTCATTTGGCCTAGCCCATTTATGGCAGGAAAAGAATGTGGGTGGGAGAAGGGATACTTAACGAAGATGTGGGCAGGATGAAGAATGCAGATGCGTTCCTGGTTATTTCAAACTGCAATCCCGTGAAAGTACAAAAGATAGTTACTCACAGAATTTACTTCTGGACACCTCCTTTCTTAAAGGGGATGGCTGTCTCATAGCTTCTACAGCTTGGATTACACTGGTCCTTAAAAGCCATCCAGGCAACCAGAGCAGCAGTCTTTGAATGCCTGCAGCAGGTTTAATAACGTAGATGTTTGAATGAGTTTTCTTATTAAGGCAGTAGCATTACATATTACTGTAGGCTTAAAAAGTGTAGGGGATGTATAGGTAACACAAGTGTAGGTAACAAATAACTCTATTCTTGGGTTTGGGATTTTTATACTAAAATTGCCATGTACTATGTCCTAGGCAATTTATTGTTGTAATGTCCAGAACTGAGCCAGGGCACCTTTCCAAGTAAAACTTGACTTTGGGTTCTTAAAACAAACTTCCTTGACAGCTGTATGAGGGGAAAACAATTCTGATTGCTTGCATCTCCTGCTCTTTTGTAGGCTCCTCAATGGCTAGAAAGTGATTCCTGTCAGAAGTGTGAACAACCTTTCTTCTGGAATATAAAGCAGATGTGGGACACAAAGACGATAGGGTTGAGACAGGTGAGATGGCTGGTTTCAGTGCTTAGCTGTACCTCAGCACTTGTGCAAAATGTAAAGAGAAAACAACTAAGGCTGGTAGATGTTTTCAACTCTTGGTATTTTTGCTGCTTTGAAGTGAGGGTATATTGAAACATTACAGCTTCTAGGCACTGCTAAGATATTTCCAAATTCTGTGAAAGTGTTGCATCAAACTTCTGTCACGGGTCAAAGCAGGCTGTTCTAGGAGTGCTCTGTTGGATTTCTCTGAATATTTCCATGCTTTGGAACTATGGACAGCTAATCCTCAAGTGTTGTGTAAAATGTCAAACAGTGCCCCTTAACTGAGCATGTAGGTGCTCACTCCAGTGAAGGGGTAAAGGCCCTGCTCTTACTGTACCAGAATGTGAAAGCTTTTCAGGTAATTTTCTTTAAGAAGGGACTGGACAGGCACCAAGATATTCATCTGTTTCTGACTTCCTTAGACTGTTTTTTCCTTGGTTGCTTGTTCAGCCCTCTTTTTTCCCTTCTCCTAGAAGGAGCTTGCAGGAAAAGAGGATGTACACAGAGCATATGGAGATAAATCCATTAATGATCCAACTGACCGTTCAGAACTCCAGAGACCTTGGTCTTTGGTTGAAGTAACAGAGCATTTCCTAGCAGGTTGCTTTCTAACAGGTTGCAAAACAGAAGCTTTGTTTTTCTTGGTGTTCAGTGGACGCTTGGTATGGTGGTCAAGTGACATAGTATAGTGATTTATTTGTTTGTTTTCTTCTTCCTCCATGAAGCATCATTGCAGAAAATGTGGGCAAGCAGTGTGTGGCAAGTGCAGCACCAAACGGTCCAGTTACCCAATCATGGGATTTGAGTTCCAGGTCCGTGTCTGTGACTCCTGTTTTGAGTCCATCAAGGATGAAGAGTGAGTATTAAGGAGTAATAAACTGCAGTAACACTGTTGGTGTGCAGAAGCCCTTGGGCTTGCTCCACATCCACACACAATGCTACAAGTGCACCAAGCTGACTCTCTGCTGATAGGCCACCTTTGCCTTTGGCATTCAAAGCACTGTGATGGCAGAGATCCCCCATCTGGCTCTGCAAGCGCATTTGGATCAGATGGAGAAATACAACATTTTTATCTTTTTTAATTCTTCCTTTCCATGAGCCCAGATCTAGACTTGAAATATATTTGTCTCAACATCTCAGTTTAGTTAAAAGCTATTGATTGCACTTAACATTGCTAAGTGGGTGCCTGACAGTGCATTACAACTGCCAAGATGTATATGCATTAGTTCATATACACTTCCTAAAACCTATTTCTTTGGGAATATTCTTCAGAGCTCAATATTATTTTCCCCTTGCAAGCAAATAAGGTTAAACATCATTTGCTGTCTCATTAAACTTGTCTTAGAAATGAAGGAACCCCTTTTCTCTTGATATAAACAGAGTAATCAGATGTGAAAATTTTGGGGGTGTTTGGGGCTCTTTGTTTGCGTGGGTTTTTTTGAAAAGTGAGATGCTGTACCCTAGCTGGCTACAGAAGCCAGCAGGGAAAAAATGTGGCTGAACTTGACTTTGTTAATCAGGAGTAGAGTATTTGCTAATGCAGTGTCCCACTTCTGCTCCAGCATTATTAACAGTCAGGCTGCAGAAGGCCAGGACATGTCACACCTGTATAACTCCACAAGCAGTGCCTTAGCATGACTTGGTAATTTAATTCTGTCCCATTTAATATGGCACTGCAGCTCTTGGAATTGATTTATTAGTACTTGAGCAACTTAATTTTCTTTTAAGTTTATTTTGCACTGCTATAATGCTGTGAAGCTTCATCTTACGGTTGGCTTTCATTTCAATTGTTCTTGTGCAGCCGTACTTCCTTGGCAACCTTTCACGAAGGAAAACACAACATTTCACACATGTCCATGGACATCTCCAGAGGGCTAATGGTGACTTGTGGGAGCGACCGGATTGTGAAGGTATTCCTACGTCTCTTTCCTGAATTTCTTAGAGATATTTAATAGAGAGTTCATTTTTGTATATTCTTTTTTCCTTCCTGACACCTATTGCTACAACCTGTCTATGGTGGGAAGAAGGAATTGTATTTGTCAGACTGTTCTTCCTGCAGCTGAATGAGGAAATGACTTGTAACTCCACTGTATGGAGTGCAGCTGTTGGATCCGTTACTGTTGTGTCTCTGAACAAACATAGCAGGCATGGGCAGCAGGAGAAGCTGGCAGCAGCCTTAAAAACACAGACCTGATGAAATGTGCAGGTTCCTTTGCTCTGAGCTCCATGGCTTGAAGCATGGTCACTGAAAGGCCCTTCTTATGATACAGTGATATGCAGCTCAGAGCGACATGGAATCTTGCTGTGTTTGAGCTCTACATCCACCACGCGTGTCAGAACTGAGACTGTGCCAGCCCGTCCTTGTTTTGCTGTAAGCATGACAAACTGCATGGCACTTCTTAAAACAGACCTACACAGAAGTGTGACAAGACTCTCTTGAGCCCCAAATTTGACTTTTATAACTCTTATCACACTTTCTTCAAGCACAGGTTAAAAAGGAATTGTGACCTTGTGTCCAGGGATGTCTTTATGTTTTCTTCTATGCCTCTTGCAGAAAGACCTGTTAGGTCTTACACTAATGCTGTGTAATTCTCCACAATGTTCTCTTCCAGATCTGGGACATGACGCCAGTAGTTGGTTGCAGCCTTGCCACTGGCTTCTCTTCCCGCTGATCTCCTCAGTGGCAGGTTTATGCACCTTATGTACAGCAATATGCACCGAATGAATGGAATCCTCCTCAAGAATATTACTGCAAACACTGGTTGCTTGATTCTCCTCCTGCTGCTTTTCCAGGATGGATGGTCACTTCTATAGAGCACAGCTTTTCTGTTGGGCTCCTCGGGAATCTCCGTGGTGCTGAAGTGCAGTTTTGCAGCCTCTCGGACTGACATAAATGGCTTATCTGCAATATGACACCTGGATGGAAGGACCTGTTGTCTCTCCGTTTACATATGTAGTGTTAGCAATGTGCTATCTCTGCTGATTTATCTTGTACAGATACCTTGTAGCTAAAACATTACCAGAGTAAAATGAGTGTAGTAAATTCAATTTGTGCAAATACTAAAATAACTTATTCTCTCTTCCAAAAAGCAGTTCTGTTGAAATGCTTTTGAGCAGTCACTGACCGAATTGCCTCCAAAAGGTATGTTGGTTATTCCTCTGGAAGGAGGAGATAGTCGAAGTGGCAGGTAGCTTCTTTCAGATGAGATAGTAAGAGAACCTTTGATCACACAAGATCCTTTATTGGCTTTCTTGTACTGTTTCTCTTCAAGTTCAGTTGTTAGTGAAATCACTTTTGTGGAACAGCTGTTCTGTGTAGGTAGCTGGTGAGTCTGCAAGCAATCCTGGGCTCTTTATGTAGTGTTTTAGCATAGCTGATAAACTTCTGTAGTTACGAAAATGTGCAGCCCACCCACTCTAAAGACTGGCCATAGGTATGAGCCATGTACTTTGACAACTGCAATGTTGTTAGAATGAGAACCTAAACAAATGTTACAGGTAATGGTTAAGAAAAAATGGCCAGCTAAATTCTAGAGATCTTTTTGTGGAAACGCTGATGTTCTTTAATGTTAGAGAACCTGTCTCTGCTAAAGTACAGCATAAATTCAAATACTGTCTTGATGTTGCATAAAACAGATAAATACTGAGCAATAATTACTGAGGTACAGAACAGCTGCTTTTTTCCCTGCACCTAGGTCTATTGATCCTGAGATATCTATATTGATCCTTTCCTGTGTCAAAGCTGAGAAGTGTGAAGAAGAGCTGGGAGGTTTTTACAACTGTGCAGTTGGCACATAAAGGAAATAACTAGTGAGATACTGTCAGTAAACTGGTATGTTAGTTGAGTGAATCTCCTACATTTGAGCACTGTAAAGAGAATTTATTTTGTAACTTTGGAAGCTAAGGTGATATGTCAGAGTTTAAGCTTGGAGCTGTTCAGATTTATCTGAAAACAGATGCAATATGTGAGGGCAAAAAATGAGCATAGATCAGCTGGCCTGGAATAGGTGATGTTGTACAATTATCAAAGGTAATAGGCTCTTTCTGGCAGAATAGTTGAGGGTTAGACTGTCTTTACTTACAGCAACAATCAAGTGGTGCTATGAGTGTTAGTGATTTTAAGTCCTAGGTGTGTAACTTGTCACTAATAATCTACATTGGACCATGCCGTAGGCTGAGATAGATTAAGATCATTAGTACATCATGATTTACTTGCATTTTAAGCCAAAAATCTGATAGTCTCCAAAGGGCATTAGAATCCAGAGTATGATAGTTACTGTTACTTTGTCTGCTTTTCCATGGGCCTTCTCTGGAAGTTTTGTGAAGTTTTAATTTGCTAGCCTTACTGGGCCACTGAAGAATAAACAAATCCATCTCTTGTGGGGATCCCAAAACTTATCTTGCCTTTAATTCATGATTTAGCACTTGTCATACTGATTTGATTCAACTTTGGCTACATGCTGTATAGATAAAGTTTTTTGGGAAAGTTTATTTCTAAGCTTTTGAGAGAAAATCAGCTTGCACTGGAAAAGCAGTTGTAGCTTTCTGCTTTGAAGGCCTTCACCCTTCTGAACTAGGATGGAAAGCATTACGGGGGTGAATAAACTCTGATAGTGCTCTGCATTCACTTTCAGACTTTCTCCTGTCTGGTTCTGGAAGAGAACAGAAGCCTTTTTCCTCACAACACGTAAGGCAGAACATGAGATACAGTGCTAGAACTGTTTAATATCCCTCTATAATAGGTTAGGAGGATCTGGGGCATGAGTTAAGCTGGGAGATTGATGTAGATGTGCAATGAGTATCATATTTTTCAACCCAGACATTCTGAAACCTACACCCATGATGCTGAGGTGGAACTCCTTTGCAGTTAGCACTCCAGAACTCAGCGTTTTTTAGTTCTGGTTACTCAATGTGCCCCTGCTTAGCACGCAGCTCCCCCCTCCCTTCCCTGTGAATACTTCCTCTGCTTCTTTACATTATGTTTTTGCCACTAGATAATATATTCTCTACTGCCTAAGGAATCTATTTTCTATAATTGATATACTTAAAGATGGTGTTGATTGAGATATAATGACAATTATGGCCACTAAATCATTAGTCTTTTATGTATACTCTTGGTGTTGAATGAGTAATGCTTACAAACCACTAAAGAGAGAGTAGTTTTGTTTATAAACAACTGTTTTGAAGGCACACACTCTCTCATGGAACTGATCATGCTTCAACTATGTCACAGCTCAAGTGTGCAGTTACTGAGAAGCCTTGATTTGAAGCATTACAGGTGTCACTTGTGTAACCTCTTCCACTGGGGCAGGGAAGGGGAGCAAAGGGTACTAATATGTGCTAATTCTTTCCTAGTTGTATTTCTGTACCCTGCATAGTTAAGAGAATCTAGATAGATCTGTCCTTTGCTCCTTCTTGTCTGTTTTTTAAACTTTGATTACATGTACAATAAAATATTTCTTGATATTCACTTAGTCTATTTGGATGATCCATTTTTTTTTTTTCCATCCTGTGAATGCACAACCGGCATTTTGTGCTCTAGCTCTTCCTTTACATGCCCCATATACAAATTGTAGGTTCCTGGGAGAGCTTGTCAGGTATATTGTATTGGAACTGAATGAGCTGCAGCAGATCCAAGGCCCATAATGAAGCCCTGGGCAGAGAGATGAGCAACTGGTGTGTGGTCCCAGTTAGGGATGTGTAACCCTATCCTGTGTTCTGCTTGCCAGCTCATTCAGACCTCTTCTCTGGCTCATCTGGCTCCCCTTCAGAGAGGTTCTTACCTACAGAGTACCAGAGGATCAACCCTGTTCCTGAGATCCCTTGGACATGTCTGAGGTGCCAAAGAAATGCTAATTTTGCTGAATGGGTGAGCAGAGTCTACCATATAATATATATGGAGGACACAAACTGCAGCTCTAGGAGGAGGTTGTATACGTTTCAGGATACTTTCTCACAGAAAAAGGATGGAGAGAAACTGGGAAGCATCCTTATCGCTCACAGTTGCTTCCAGCCTTCACTGGCTCAAATACAGCAATGGCTGGCTTTGTAACGCTTGGAATGTCTGAATGTTGGTCAATGAATATGTCATAGCTCGCTGCTTCCTTGGGGTATTTGGGAGCCATAGAGGGAATCTAGAAGAGTTTTACAAACTTCCCACCTTTGAATGGTGGCTGAATAGCCTGTGTGGGATATAATACAGTAATTGTACTTTTTTTTTAAGATGACATCTCATTTTAATCACCTTAAACATCTAACCTTTCCCAAAGTAAATTTCCCATGTTTTCTAGTTCCAACAAAAACTGACTGGAATAAAATGAAGCTGTAGCTGATCTGTAGTCAGAAAAGCCTATTTAGATGTCTGTGTAGACCATCTTATGTTTTGAATAAGGCATATGAACTCTAGTTCAGTTTGAAAATATTGGAGAATTGCAAATGGTATCCTTGTAGTGAAAGCACAAAAATCGATTTATTGGTTTTATAACTGAGAAAGCACAGCTGATCACTTCTCAAATTCTTGATCTTGAAAACTTCGTTTAAATTTCAGATAGCTGTGAGCCAGATCAAGTGATCTTACCAAGTTTTTTGTCCTTTTGGAGGATGTAAGGGCATGGGCTCTAGATAGCTGTGCAGTCTGCTAAACTCATTAATGTGTAAAAGCTAATCGTTGAACGGATTCAAAGACAGTGTTACTTGTTTTATTGCTTTGGAAATGGAAGTATCAATATCAGTACTAAAATTTATACAATCTATACTTCTTTCATAACATTAAATATAAAATATTTTATCAAATAGTAAACTGAAATATATGGGGTCATTAGAAACTTTGCTTTCTGCTTCTATACATGAGCCTTTTTTCCCCCCAACAGACCAGCAGCTCAGAGCACATAACTGTGTGCTGTTTGACTCACATGTGTACCAGTTTTAGTGTACACTTTGTGCTCACACAGAGAGGTAGAAGCACATGACTTACTCTTGATGTGGTTTATTAATTTTGGTGGGATTGACTGGCTTGTCTGCAGAAAATTTGATACATTCATTCCTAAATTGCTTTTTATCACAAAGATGATATGGGTTTTGGAGGTACATGTTTTTCTCCTCTTTACCTTGCTTATAGGGAAAGACACAACAGGGTTTAACTTGCTCCTAGCTTTGCTATCTTTCAAGTAAAGAAGATACCATACTTATCGCTATCTATACTGAGTCTTCTTTCTGAAGCCTGTTTTCAACTGCTCTCAGAATCTCCATGTGTGTATCTGTCAAAACTCTTTAAGTTTTCATGAGCTCAGGGGCTCCCATGCAGCTGATCAAGAATGGGCACTGTTTGCCAGTACTGACTGATGGCATGGCTGCCAAACCATAGCTGCTTTTCTGTTCAAGTGCTGTCCTTTGCCTTTTCTCTGTTCTCGTGCTGTCCTTTGCCTTTTCTCTGTTCTCATTCATTTCTCTTTCTTTCTTTCTTTCTTTCATAGTTTGTGGCTCCTTCTCCAGGTTTCCTCCACAGCAGCACATCCATGTTGGATTTTGGCTCCCTGAAACAGGTGATAGCAGCTCTTGAAGCACAACTGTCCTGCTCACCTGAGCCTCCTGATATCTCAGAGCGAGCTGGTCTTGCAGTGGCTGAATAAAGGATGAGCAAGGCAGCAGACATGGAAGGTGAGTGTCATTTCAGAAACAACTCATCTCCTTTATCCCCAGTTACAAGGCTCCATCCCGTTAAGCACCCATAGCAGTGCAGCTGTAACTCGGTAAATGGTTGGGAAGGTGTGGAATAAACAGAACTGTCAAGAGTACTTACAGGGTTTGGAGAATGTCAGGGTGATTTCTGCGAGGGTAGAGAATTGCATGTGTCTAAGTGGTGTTTGTGGGACACTCAATTTAAAACTTGAACGCACAGGCATTAACTAAAAGAGAGAAACAAGGCTGTATATTGTATTCATGACAGTCCTATTATGGAGAAGAAATGCTGGGAATAGAGCATGCTCACAGGCAATGAGGGGTCTCATGCTGCTTTAGTCCTCCTACTCCAAAGCAGCAGTTTTCTGTTTTACAGTACGAATGTACCAACTGAGCACTCCACTGTTTCAGGAGCATGGCCTGAATGGGCTTCGATTTTACAATCAGGATGGAAAGAAGAAAACCACGAGAGAAACTGAGTGAAGGTGTATAGGACAAAGAACTGACTGGCAGTGTGGTTAAGCATGCAGAGCTGGGATTTTGGGGTGGTAAGGAAGGATGCTGTGGATCTAATAGCTGTTAATCCAACTGAACACAAGAGGGCTACAATAACACGTTTTCTTTGGATTGAAAAAGTTCTAGATGAGCTTTGTGAATGCCTGTCTACCTTTTGGCCTTTTAATTTTATACAGCTGGGAAATGAAATAAAATGCTGCTTGACACCCTTTAAGTGCTTGTGTGCACCTAACACTTCAGTACAGGCTATAAGGATTTGAGACTGCTTATTTGAGATTTTCTAATGCTCTAAAGTACTTAAATGTTGGGACTACTTACTGAACATGTTGCTGCTGATAAGGTACCAACATTTGTGGCACAGATTCGTAATTTGGTACGTGCTCCAGTGATATGAATGCTTTGTGCTGCACTTAAATTGTGGAGAATCCAGTTTGTATGAGCAAATACGGAAAAGGGAACATAGGAAAAGCAGTCTGGAAAAGTACAAGCCCTGCCTAGTAACCAAGAGCAAGTGTTAGGTTGCTTCTCTATTGATCCAAAGTGCAATTAAAAGCTATCTCCTGCAGCTGAATTTAGATTGAGCTTTAAAGTTTTTTCTTTCCCCCACAGACCTAGTATCAAGTGGAAAAAAGCCTGCACAGTAGGTCTCCTATAAAATCACCAAGTGGAGTGTTCATCAGCCTCAACTCCTTGGTTTGCACAGGGCTACTTACCTGAAGTAGTCTGTGAGCTCAGTTCAGGTGCTGAAAACAACACCAAAATATCTGCTGCTAGAATCAGAGTAAATGTTCACTGTTCTGCCTCATTTGTTGTTCTACTCAGTGTCAGTGAAAAGGCTTCTTTCTGCAATAAAAGGGTGCTTTGGGTTTTTTTCAGAAAGAAAGGTTGTGCAGTTTTGTTTAGAGGGAAATGAGAATGTTAGATTTTGTTCACACCCAACTATTCTTTAGACAGTAGTTTGTGTCTCTTAATTGAAGCTGTCAGGATTTGTTTGTTTCTCTGGAAATGCACAGGAATATAACTTCCCAATCAATTGTAAATCATTACTGAATATATAACTTATATGGTTCAGGATAAGCTTCTGAAGCTTGCAGAGATTAGGAGGGCCCAAGACAAAGCCTTGCAGGTTTAGGCATCTGACATTTTAACAATTACTTCTTTTCAAATAAATAATGCCCAGACCCACCAAAACTGATACTAGGATGTAGGGAAGTTTTTACAGCAGATGTAGGCACACAAGGCTCACTGAATCCACTGTAACTCTTGGTGTGAACATTTTCTACTTCTGAATGTGACAGGCTGCTAGGAGAGTGGAATATAAGCAAAGAGGATAAAATATCCCACAGCAGTAAAAAGCTGCTTGCCTCTCTTAAAACCTTGTTCCAAAGGGCCCTTAAGAAAATGTCCATATTCCTTCCATACAGAAATGGAAGCAAAAAAATAAGGGTCTCAAAACTGCCTTTTGCAGCAGTTTTGAGTTAGAGAAATAATTATGCATTACTTTGCAAGCTTTCATGTTCAAGTTAGCTAACGGGGCCTAAGGGAAGCACTGGAAGGAGTTCATGTTATGGCATTTTATTGACATAAGCTCACTCCATTGGTTCCCCTGGCACAACTGTGTGCCACAGCTGCCTCCCCCTGCTTTGAGTGCTGAGTAACACTAATAGCTCAAACTTCCCAGCTAGGAATTACTGATGGTTATCTTCTTTATCAGAAAATTATGCAGGTACACAGTGCTAGTGGCAGAGAGGAGGGGAGGGGAGAATTCCAACTCCTTAGCTCGGCTAGTTAGGCAGTCATTAAGTGCAGCCTGGCTTTCTGAGCTGGAAAGCATCTAATTTAGGCTTGATCCTATATCTGCAGCCTTGTTCCTGTAGGGTTTTTTCTGCCAGCTCCCAAGATTGGCCATAATGGTTTGACTTTGGCCACCGCTGTTAAGGTGCACTCTATGCATGATGTGTTTGCTGCTGCTGCTTTTTTTCTGATTACTTGCAAAAACACACAAGCAGCAGTCTAGTTCTCTTGAGTTTATGGCCTAATTAGGTAAGGTCTTTGCATGGAAAAGTAAGATTATTGTGGAACAGTTGTTAAGCAAAAAAATATTGTTGTCCATCACCTGAGTAAATTACATAGGTAGGGAGTGAGGGGTATGTTCATCCCTTAATTTAAAATTCCTTTTGGAGATGAAAGTATCGATGCCTCACATCTGTAGCACAGCTGCACAGTGGTGTCCACATTCTTGCGTGTTAGGCAAATCCAGTTTTGAGTGTTCTCTGAGACTTAGCTTTCGCAGAGCTGCAGTGCTGTCTGTGAACACTCGCTGTTCACCAACGTGTTTGGGGTTTAAGTGCAGGGTCAGCTCTCTGTTCTGCATAGGCCACAGCAGGTAGAGCTGGCAGCTGCAAGGGACAGGGGCATGAACATAGTTGTGGTGAAGACTGGTATGTGTCTCCTGGGAAAGGCAGTGTGGGTACTGTGGCACTTTGTGTGACTCTTTCAGAGAATCTGGTAAAATGTTTTGGTCTGCTTTAACAGATTCCGATTGCACTAAGTGTGTATTTGGCAGGCTTACTGAAGGCAAGATGGTGCCCCAGTAAAACCAGTGAGGCCAGTGCTGTCTGGCAGCATGGCATGGTGTGTGCTGCACCCCACAGCACAAAAGGATGAGGTGTTCCTGCCCACTGGAGATACAGTGCTGCTTTATGGGCCCGGGATGTGTAGTCAGGAAGGGCTGGGGCCAGGGACAAGTGAGCAGATGAAGTATCACTGAGATCTGTGGGCAGCTGGGACTTGTACTTCGTGTGCTGTTCATTGCAGAAGTGAAAGCAGAGCACTGGGCAGCTGCAGCAGCACAGCACAGCGTGTGATGCGCTGCAGAAACCACAACTGAGCAAGCAGCAGTGAAGGACTCCATGAACAGCGTGTCTGTATAGAACAAACTGAAACTTAGGGAGGGCTGAGGGGAGTAGGGTCATGCACGCCTAGGGAAATGTGGAAATTACTTCCACGCTGTTGAATGAGCATAAGGAGCACGCACCTGCATTTGCACTCTGCTCTTGCAAATTTACATTTCCAACTGGGAGCAGATTTCAGCCCAGTCACCCTCTCAGCTCTACATGCACAGTTGCTTTTGGCTAGGGATCTCTCCCCCTTTGCTGAAGCCAGAGGCTGAAGAGGGGTTGTCATTGACACCACAGTGATTCCTGAAGTCCCCAAGCCCCTCTGGATTTCTTTCCCTTTCTCACTGATGACTCACATGCATCACTGCACCCAGGAGCAGGGCACAGCTCTTCCCTGCATGAGCACTTGGGATCTGTATCCTGAATTGATGCATGCTGTGCTGGGAGATGTCTCTCCTTTAGACTACAGACATGGGACATAAGCATGCTAAATCTTCTCATTTTATGCTCATGTGGTAGTTTGCATCTGGATCAGACTCCTGGTACAAGCTTGGGAAGCCTTAGGCCTGGATTTAGATCTTTTGATTCAAGTGCTGAGTCTGTGGATCTTGCACATTCTTTTGGCACCAGCTGCTTATCAGCAAATCCCTGCTACAGGTTACAGGGATTTGCTAATGTCTTGCCCTCTCATCCAGCTCCATCACAAAGCACCGGTGAGCAAAGCCCCTATCAGAGTTCCATTTTGATGGAGATGGGCTGCAGAGCAATCAAGCCTGTAGATAGATCTGTCTGTATCTTTAGGGCATGAATGCTTTAGAGGGGAGTAGCTCGAGCCACTGGATGACATGAACTGCGTTTTATTCATCTCGGGTGTGCCGGGGTGAGAGAGGCACCCTTTGAGCGGTTCACACACAGGTACAGGGCAGCAGGTGGGGTCACGCTGGGCGGGCGGGGGCTCGAAATACCCGGCCTGTGAGCACCCTGGCTGCCAGTGGTGTCGGTGTGTCGAGCCCTCTCCCTGCCCTGCGGTGCCGTCTGTCGCACCCTGCCCGTGCCCCGCGGCGCTCCCGGGAGCGGGGGACCGGCGGGAGGAGGCGCCGGGAGTTCCTTTTCGGGGCATTGTGGGAAGGCGCGATGCGGCCCGGCCTCACCTGAGCGGGGCGGGCGGGACAGAGGCGGCCGGGCCGGGCCGGCTCCCAGCCAGCCGCCGCACCATGGTGAGTGAGCGGGGCCGGGCCGGGCGGGAGCAGCGGCCCCTGCCCCGCCGCAGCCGCCGGGCCGCCGAGCCCCTCGACGGGCGCGTTGTGAGGGCGCGGAGCGAGGCCGGGCGGAGCGGGGCTGCTCTGCGCCTCTCGGTTACCGCCTGCGCCGGCACGCTGAAATGCCGTTCCAGGCGGGTTCCGACAAGGTTTGAACCTGTTTGGGGGAAATGAAAGTTCCGATCTTTTCCTTTCTGTTTCCCGACCCTCGGGGTGAGCTCGGGTCACACCGACAGCCTTTCGTAGACAACCAGGAAAACAAGGCTGCTACAAAGGGGTTTTATAAAGTCTTCCTGTAACTTGAGGAGCTAAGGTGCAAGTCGGCTCCCATGCCTGGAGAAGGATCAAATGTGGTTTCGTATGGATCTCTGTCTTTAGGCAGACTGGTGACAAAGCAGGTCAGTGTTGGGCAGTGGGTTTTCTTGTGTCAGGATCATTGGGAAGAGCTTTTCCCCAGGTGTATTCCCTGGTGTCAGGTAAGTGGAGGGCTTGGACAGCAGCATTGCCTCCAGCTGGGGTGCTCCTGCTCCACTGCCGTGTCTCATGGGGATTGGAGGGATTTGGCTGCATCTTTCCATCAAGTAATGCATCAGCGAGAGAGCAGATGGATCTGGTTCTGTTCCTTGTCTATCGGTCACCAGTTTTACTGTGCCACCCGGCTCCAGGGCTGGCAGTGGCTTGTTTGAGCTTGGAAGGGGCAGGAGCTCTTTAGATCAAAGGGCTGATGGGCAGGATCCAGGAAGGGAGACCCTTTGTCTCTCCAGTGCTGAGCTTGGTGTTGGTTTGCTGAGATCAGAAAAGGTTTCCGTGGATGCTCTCTTTTGTTAAGCATGATGGCCAACATCCTGAGAATAATGGCTAGATTTTCCCCAGGGAGGACAGGGGGCTCCCAAGCAGTGAGATCGTCAATGATGCCTCTTAATAGAGAAACCATCTCACTGCTTGATAATTCAGGCTTGAGGCAGGCTCTACAGGCATGCCCTGAGCTGCTGTCTTGGACAATTTGCCCATTGTATGCACCTGTAATACCAGTTACTGGCAGTGCAGCTGAATAGAAGTCTCTCAACTCCTTCAGTGGAGGCCAAGTGCTGTTGTTTGTCTCCATCCTCAAAGGCAGAGCTATGTTGTTTCTCTTCAGTGGTTTAGCCAGATTGCTAAATATGCATTAGTTTCCTGTATGTAGAAAGGTGTACCCGTCATTATATTTGCAAATAGAATATGCACAGTAGTGAGTTTACAGATGGCAATACAGTCTCCACACCTTAAGTCCCCATAGAGATGTAACTTTTCTGGTTACACCCTGAGACAGCCCTACATACTCACTTCTCTCTGGTAAAGCTTATGTAAACAACTGGAGTTCCTGTTTTGCCCTTGAAGGTCTGTAGATATGGGAGCTGATTTCAGGGAATCTGATCTCAGAACTCTCCCTGATACATGTACTTCACAAATGCCAGTTTTCAAAGCACTGCCAATGGTCCCACGGGAGCACTGCTTACAATAGTGCTGCTTATTGATGATTTGGTTAGAATTGTGAGTGTGCACACAAGGTGAGTGTGCATTCTTACAACTAAGAAATTTTTTTTTTCCTATTTTGAGGCTGTAGTACAAACCCTTGATGGTGTTATTGCGTTAAACTAGTGCTGTCAGCTTTACCCTATGCTTGTTATGGATCTGGTGCTGATGAAACAGTGCTTTTGACAGGGAACTCTCGCTTAAAATTCCTTTGTCATCCAGTCTCTGGAAAGGGGTCGTTAACATTGGGTTATGAGTCAAGAAATAAGGGTTTGCTGGGTTATAAACCAAGCATAAGCCTTATTCAGGCTCATGAGTGATGAACTTTCAGCAGGTCATTTGAACTTTCCAAAGACTGGTTCCTCTGTTTTGAAATGACAGAGTTGTGCTTGCCACCTTTTCTGTGTTTTGAGATGGGAATTAAAGGTGCTTCTACAAATGGTACCATGTCTTGCAAGAGGATTGTTCCAGTTGTTTGCTCTCTTGCAGATTTTCAGGTAAGTTGCAGGGAAGAGTCTGTCTAGCAAAGCTGTCTAGCAAAGAGTCTGTGTGCTGAGAAACACGGCTTTTATGCCCAGTTTCTGCTTTGTGACATGTTTTTTAAGAAAGACTTTTTAGAGAAGACTAAATTCTGCTTCCTGACATACATGGGTGCAGCAGAGATACATGTCACAAAGGGTTGCTGTCTCAACAAAATCAAAGAGTGGAGAGAGAGCACAGAGGAGAAAAAGATAAGTCTCCCCAAGGACGTGTTGCTGTAGTCTCTTGTGCCTGTAAATGTTGCAACACCTCGATCCCACTGCTGCCTCAGTGTTATCAGTATTACTTTTTGTGAATAAATACAGGGCTCTGCTTGCATTGCTCTGAGTGCAGGATTGGTGCCTGTATAGTAAAGGGTCTGACTCCCTCCTACCTGTGCTACTCATCACTATAGGGAGACAAATTAGTACTTGTGGGCATGATCTGAAACCCTGGAGAAAGATCAAAAGAATCCCATTGAGCAAAGTGGCTCTAAAAATGTGCTTGGCCTGAATAGAAAAGGAGTTGGCAAGCACTGTTTCCACTTAGCAAGACATTTGATAACCAGTCACTGATCTAGAAGCTGGGGTGGAAATATTAGTTGCTGTGACTGCGGTGGCTGACACCTGCGTAGTGTTTGGAAATTAACTCTCAGCTCTTCTGAGTATTGATCTCTACCAACACTCTCAATGCTCTTAATTGTTAAAATGGGTGCAGATCTACAAAAGATGTTTTCAGTGCTGCACAGAATTTACTATTTACAGTTCAAAGAATGCTTGTTTTCCACTCATGATGCAGCTGTGTTTGGCCTCACAAAGACAATGAACTTTGCCTCTAGGCATTTACCTCTGAACGACAAGAAGGGCAACAGGTTAGAACAGATGAGAGAAGAGAAAACGACAAATAAATTATTCTGTTGTTCAAGACATTGGTTCTTATGCTACATGACAAAAGAGTTCATGTGGTATTTCTTTGTTAATTTATCTTGTAGCGAACTTTTATTGTGGTGGTACATAATGGCAATGGAATGGTATCCTGTTTAGAAGATTCTGAGTAGAGGACTTTTCTGCTTGGAAAGTGGTGTCTGCAGGGGAAGTGATAGAAACAGATGAAATCATGAACACGGTAAAGATTGGTTGCTATAAGAAGAGTCAGGGTGCATCCTGAGAAATGTTGAGGCATTAAACGTGTAAAAACCAAAAGGGAATACTTTTTCACGCAGTGTAGATGACTTTTTAATCCACTGCTGAGGGTGCTGTGGGTGTCCCAGTAGTTATGCAGTTCACAGAGGGTGGGGCCACAGGTGGGTTGTCTGAATGGAGTTTCTGTCCCTGAATCATTAAACCTGTGATTCTTGGAGATAAGACTGCCAGAGTGATTTCACACATGCCCTGTTCCTTATGCTGTGATCTTCTGGAAGCTGCTTAGATCAGAGTACAGCTCAGGATGATCCATGATCTGGCATTTTGTTACTCCCTGTCATTCAGTTGGACTTTAGAATACCATTTTGTGGGATTTGTGAGGAAAAATGCTTTTTAGGGTTCTTTAGAAGCGTGTAATATCTGACTTGCCAGTTTTGGATGTTACCTCTCCAAGTGCTTGTGACCATTACAGATTGTCACTGTTTATTACTGGAGCCTGCTCAGGCAATGCAGGAATTGTAATGCACATTTTACTATCTCTGGGTAATAAGCTCATTTCTGAAAAGCAGAAGAAATGCTATAAAATTTTGTTTCAAGTATCTTCACTCACAAATAAGGAAATTGAAGGCACGTCTCAGAGCTAGGAGTTACTAGAATGTAGAGTGCCTAGAGGGCTTTAGAGAAGTTTATGACATCTGGGGTGGGCAAATGCAGGAAGAAGTCTAGAGGGGTAGTGGGCAGTTGGGGTTGTCACGAGGCAAGAAAATGACAGATTTTGCTGCTTTTCCATATCATTAGTTACTTCAAAATCCCATGCTTTATAAACAGTTCCATACACCTTTTGAAGCCATCTGTTAGCTGCAAGAGCAGCAAAAGGACAAAATGATGAAAGTACAGAGGAAACTGGTGGGTCAGGGAGGACAGATAGAGCTGCTCCTTACTGAAGTACTTGCAAGATTTATGCTTTGGCATCCACATCAGGCATTTCTGTGAGCTAGTTGTGGTCTTTCCTGTGATGCCTAAATTGGAACAATACTGCTCATGTGAAAAGGATTCTCTCTGTATCATGTGCACAGCTACTAATTTCCATCCCTGCCCATTCATTTCCCTGCTGTCCTATTCCTGCAGGCTGTCATCTGCATTTTCTTGGCTGCTTTGGCCCTGTGCTTTCTTGAGTAGCCACCCCTGGGCCTTTGCATTTTTGCAGATGTTGCAATGTAGAGAGGGAGGTGCAAGATCCAGTCCTGCAAGCATGGCATTTCTTTTGTGAGTAGGAATACAGCATGCAGAAGCATTGGGGTAGAATGGGAAGGTACAATTTACATTTGTGTGTTTGAAGGCAAGCTTGACGTGCCTTTCTGGCCTGGAATGTCCCTATGGGTGTTTCTCAACAGCACAGACATAACCCCAGGTGCTCCATGCACCAGTGTTTTTTTCTTCTCTGGCTTGCTGAGTTTATGTAGGATGTCCATCTGCTCTCGTCTGTTAGGGAAGGCATTAAAATCTCTCTTCTCTAGCCAGTAAATGCCTGTTGTTGCCTTGCTGTTGGAGGTGGTTTTTTTCTCTGTTCTCAATGGCTTGTTAACTAGCACAGAAGCTCTGTGGTCATCATCCTCTGCTTAGTCCCCATGTGAGCAATGGGCACAAACCACAAATGAATGAGAAACAGACTCACTTTTGTTTGAATAAAATCCAGCAGTGTACCATGTTGTGCCTTTGTCGTTCAAGGCTGTGCACTGGAAGGAGAACAGGTGAAGTGTTGGGTGACTGCCTGTGTGCTCTGAGCTCTAGAGAAGCCGTTGGAAGGGCTGCATGATGCTCTACAGCTCAACAGCCTCTGGGCTCAGGAGGTGGGATGGGAAAGGGGCAGTACCTCAGGCATTTCCTTTCTTTCAAGTCTCATGACAGGACTTGGATGAACAGCAGAATGAATTTGTGGTCTTGTTTCTCATTCTAGAGGCTAAATATTGGACCAACATGTAAAGCAGTTTGTGAGATTCTCTGCTCTGGCCCTTCCTTTTGTAAACAGTGTTTGCTTCTTTTATGTTTGTGCTTAGGTTAAATCCATGGTTTTTTACTTTAATATAAAGATACCATTTTAAAAGGGAAAATTGAGAATTTCTCTATTGAAAATGCCTACGTTAAATGCTTCAGTGCTTTCAAAAGATCATTCCGTGCTCTTTCAGATCTTAAACAAGATCTGAACTCACATGTATCTTTGGGCCTTCTGGTGCTCAGGTTTTCTGCGAACATCTTTGTTGGGAGCTGGAGGAATAGGTGTGAGGCTGCTGCCAACCTGCACTGTTCCTGCTCCACCAGGCTGGAGCACTGTCTGTCAGCTGGCTGAGGAGCCAGGGAAGCTTGTCACCTTCTGGGTGTGCCTGCCCTGTCCCAGAGCAAAGGTTTTTAACTTTGCTTCTACAGAGGTCAGAGGCAAAGGAAGGGCACTGCAGTGCCTTCATGTAGCAGGGCTTTGCAAACAACTGATAAGGCAAAGTGGAAATGAAACTGAAAGAGCTGCACCTTTTGCTGGAATCCTTTGGGCGAGATTTTAGCTCTGTTTCTTCACTGGGTATTCAAGGAGCAGACTGGAAAAATAGCTTTACAGTGTACTGTAAAGTACACTGGGCTTGTAGTGAATTAGGGGTAGGTCTTCGCAACCTGTTCAAGCCTCTCCCCTGGTTTCTTCCTCCTTGTAGTAACCTAATGAAGATCTCCTCTGCCTCCCAAAAACATGTAAGCAAATAAAAACACCTCTAAGTGCCCAGCCGAGGAGGCAGAAGGGATGTGATTACCTAGTTAATGATTGTTCAAAATATCTTCAAACTGTGCTGCTTTCGATGAGCTCAGCCAGCTCGCATTCCTGCTCTGTCTGTCCCGGGGCTGGCACTGAAGGGACAGTGGTCTGGCTGCTTCCCACGGCTGTGCTGCAGTCCCTGGCCTGCTCTTCTATGGTAGAGCCTGAGGCAGCTTTTATGCAAACTCCCAGCCAGGTTCTGTTCTTGCTTATTACCTGAAAACTGGAGTAATTCCACTTAGAGGAATAAAAACCTTTAAGAAAATTGAGAGTAATTACCCTCTGTAAAGACTGGGTGCCTTGCCTGGCATCTATACCTTTGATGCTGTTTTGGAAAGCTATGCTGTCTCTGCTCTCCAGAGCAGTGCAGGAAATGCGGAGTCGCCGTTGGTGGGACAGCCAGCAGCCTGTGAGGAGGAGGCACAAGCATGCCTGGGCTGTAGGGAGTACACTGGGAAAGGAATGTCACCGGTTTATGAGGAATGAGCCAAGGTCAGGAGGACTCGACCTGCTGGATGTAGCGATAAGCAGGAGCAGAGCCGGAGCGAGCTTGTGGGGCGCTTAAGGGGCGCTTAGAAAGCTCCTTGAGCTTTGTTTTCTGGTCGTTAGGTAGGGATCAGAAGTGAGCAGCTTGAACTCAACTATAGTGTTTTGATTATAGTTTTATTTAACTCAAGTGAGGCTATCAAGAGGGTTGTTGCTGTCTGGATCGTTACCATATGTTATAAATATCCTTAAAATATTGGTGTGCTGGTCCATTTAAAATCTTCAGTAATAAGATATGGGTGACTTCTTCATCATGAAAAGGATAAAATCAATGTGTAGCTATGATCACGTGTGCCTGTAATGATCTGGCACAGCTTTTATTGCATGGACTTTGGATGTATTGTTTAGGGGAAATTGCTCAGAAATGTTCCTAATGGAGATTAAGTGAGGAAGAATCCTGTGCCAGGTAGGCAGCAATACACTGCTTCAGGATTTCTGTGTTGCTGGATTTCTGCATATTTTCTTTTTGCTTGCATCATGCGGACTAAGTACATGTTTTAAATTTTAAATCTGAGAGGCAACAGTATTTAACAAACATCTGTCAGCTCCTGTACTGCTGTGAATAAATGTTTTAGTGACAGAGTAAACAGGTAAGGAAATTAATATTTTTAATAAAGTAGCCTGTTTTGAATTTTACATATTTGCTTTAGAAGTGTCTGAAACCCCAGAGTATATATTAAAGATCAGTAGCCAGATGGGATTTCATGTAACAGCAGAATACCAAAATACCTCTACTTGAGTGTGTTACTATTCTGGCATGTCCTGATGTGGGTAGATTGTTAGTAGGTCAATTGTTGACTGTTCAGTACGTCTTTCTCATTTCACCCTAAACACCTGGCATTCCAAACCAACTGTGTGTTCACAGTATAGCTGGATTTTTTTTTTTAAATTTCAGTACTTTCCTCCCCCCCTCCAAAACAAAACAAAAAAACAAAGCAAAAACTGAAAGGAATCTTTTACTCTTTAAATGCTTTGGAGGGAAAAAAGCACTAACAGCTGGCATAATGTGATTGTTCGCAGTTTTTAAAAGAAACAATTTAATGAAATAGGTTTTGTTCATTTTCAGATGTGATGTAAAAATAAGTACTGATTAAAAAATTTGGACAACTGTCTGTGCTGGGAAATAGACTCTTTCATATCAGAGGAAAGAATGAAAAATAGTAAAAGAGAAGCAGAATATGAACTCAATGAGACTAAAATATTGGCAGCAGATCAAGCAGACTTCAGGGGAATCAGAATAATTTAAAAGAGGACTTTATCATAGCAAGTCACTTCCTCTCTACCAGGTACAGCCAGTCAGTGTGGTTTTCCCCAGGCTTCTGTTGGCAGCTGAAGGTCTGGATTTTCATCCTATTTCCCATTTTATGTGGTCTGGGGATTTTCATCAATTAGCATGTCCTGTATTGTCTGTTGCCCTACAGAAAGTTTTTAAGGAAGGCTAACAGTTTCTGCATTCTGCCGAGATGTCTGATTAAGGATAGCAATTCCTAATTTGCAAATTCTACTTACATGTGAATTTCAGGTGTCTGTTTATAAAGGGCGCTTTGAGTTTGGAGGGTTCTTAACTGAATTTGGAAAGGTTACAGCTGAAGCAAAGTGTAACCGCAGAGCTGCTGGAGTGACAGAGCTGCCTCACCAAGCAAATTCTTGCCCAACCAAACACCCAGACAGGAAAGAGAAGGATTCCTGCTCCTTTTTCTGCAGTCTTCCTCTTCTGCCTCCCCTCCCCTGAGGCTCTTCACAGTGTTCCCATCTCTATCCTCCTCTTCTCCCCCAAGGACATGGAGCAGGCAGATGCCACAGAACAGGTTTGAAACCAGTCAGCAAATGTTATGCAAGCTGAATTACAGTAGGAGGAGAAGCATTTGTAGTGCACATTCTTCCTTCTCACAGTGGGGTGAGTTAAAGCCTCTTGCACACCACTGGAATTCCCTAGCAGGAAGAAGGGACATCTTTTACAAGTTTGTGTTACTGAACAGTAAACTGGAGAAATGACTCTGGGAAAGGAAGGCCAGGAAAACCCCTTTCCCATGTATTCAGTTTTATCTGCTATCCCTGCAGGTGGTTTGTTGTGTGTGTAATGGAATACAGCCCTTTAGACACTTGTACTAATTGTTACAGATGAGGTTAAATTTTAAACCCTCTGTAAAGGCAAAAAATGATCCAAGTTTGAAACCAGTGAGCCAACTGTAATGTGTTTGATCAGTCTGAAGTGTATAATGGCCAAATACTGGGGAAGGCTGCTCCAAAGGGGACCTCCAGTCCTGGCAGGGAACAATCCAGAAGACAAGCTTGGGTGAGCTGCTTATCAGATTATTACAGCCCATTAGTTAAAGGAGGGAAAGGTCTCCCAAGGAAGGTGGAAAGATATCACAGTGTGTGTTAGTTTTACACATTTCTCTTGTATTTGCTGTTCATGAATATGCAAACATTCCGTATTTTGCGTTTTTGGTATCTGTTCTATTTATTGGTAAATTATTTCATGTTAAAGTCTACTGTCTAATTTTTTTGTAGCTCTGAAACTAAGGGTGTTGGTTTTTATCCTGGTACAGTTTTGTCACTCTTGATAAAACAGAAGGCCCCGTAACTTTCCAAACTGTTATATAACTTACAACTGCAGTTGATTCAGAGATGCATGAGGAGGGGATAGAGTTCAAGTTCAGAAATCTGGTTTAAATGTTAGATTTAAAAAAAAAAAACCAACAAACTATTTTTCCAATAGCCTACAAATAGAAAATGCAGTCATTTGGAGTGCTTACTGATGCTTATGGTGGTCATTTTGCACAGGCTGTGGGTGGTTGGGTGTGATTCAGTAAAACAAGCTGATAAAATTACACTCAGCTCCCAGACCAAAGCTTGTCTCCACAGACTCCACATGTGAAGGAAGCCGATACTCTCTTAGGAACTGTACTCTTCATCCCAGCCCACTCAGTGTGGGACCTAAAAATTCCCACTGGCATCGCCCTTGGGTCTGGTGCTTGTTAGTCACAGTCAGCATGCCCTGGGGAAAGGGAACAAGCACCCTGCTTTCTAAGGTATTCTGCCTGTAGCAAGGCATTTGCCTTTGTTTTTGTCTGGAATTAGAACTTTTAAAGATGAGTAAAGCATTGCAGGATAATCTGCCTCTAATTGTAATTTGGCTGCTGCAAACCAACGGAAAATTTCTTAATCAACATCTGTCTTGTCATCAGCACTATTAGAAGGCAAATATGTTTTCACAGTCAAGGAGCAAGGAACAGATGAGCTGTTAGATTTGTGTTTGTGCAGTACTTCAATATTTCCAGGCTTATTGATGAATCAGTCTTTTCCAGTGGGCTGTAATGAACAGAGCCATGAGAGTGAGGAATGTGTTTTGTCGTGACGGTGGGGCTGGGCAGAGCAAAGCTGAACGGAATGAAACAACATTGGAGGCTTATGCTTACAGGAATGAAGCCATTTAACCTTTTGAGAATGTAATATTATTTGCCTTCTGCAGAGTTTCCAAGATTGAAGGGGCTTTAGAAATTAGAAAAAAGAAGAAGAACCAAAAGAAGAGAGAACCCCCACAATATTTTTGCTTCTAAGTTCCTGCATCTTTCTAAAATGTTGCTTTGTTACAGTAGTTAGTTGGCCAGTGATATGTACCTAGGCTTGGGGTGCACTGTTTTGCTGCAGACTATAAAATTAGAATTGTACTACAGTAAAGGCTCTACCAATTTTATAGCTGTATATATTTCTGTAATAATAAAATTGCCATGTGAGGTATGCTGTTATAGTCTGCATATGAAACAATCTGGTTCAGGAGATCCAAACAATGAGATTTTTGAAGCTATTGTATAAATCATTATGCATTTAGGAGCATTAATGGATATTTTCTGCTTGCAAAGAACATTGCTTCTGCTCATGAAAGTGGTGGTGAGACGTAACTGCTTGTGTAGAAGAAATAGTGGAGTTCTTAAAGCAATTTTAAGTGGAGAGCAGCTCACTTTCCTATGGGTAAAGCATAACATCCTGAAGTAACTAATGAGAAAGTGGTGGTAATATTCACAGTGACTCCTTGGTTTGTTGGTATTTAACCTTTTAGAAACATAAGGTTGCGCTTCTGAAGATGCATATGTATTAATTGCGGACACTCAGATTTAAGGTCTCTTGGGTCCAACAGCTGACCCTAAACCAGAATACCTTTTCATTTTCTTTCCCTATTGAAACACTGCAGGCAAAGGATGTCACAAAACTCACAGTCTTATGCTGAACGTGCTGTAAGCTTTTGATAGGGATTCATTGACTCATTTCCTTGTATTTTCAGTCAAATCTGATCATCCTCTCCTATCTGATGATTCACCGTATTTTTAGAAATTTGCTTATCAAATAGCTGCTACCTGTACCCGATGGTTTTTAGATGGACTCCCGCTGACATGCTGCTCTTATCTGTGGAACCTATGCTCTTCCTTTCAAAACACACTCATCTTTACAAGGGCTTTGGAGTTAATGTGCTGTGCAGCAAGCAAGATAGCCTTCCATTCAGCCAGCTCCTCTCAGTGGGCAAGTGTATGGACAGTGAGTGCTGTCCCTCCATCACCTGGGAAGAAGGGGTAACCCTGGCAGCTGAAAGATTCCCATGTCAAAACCCAGTTGGTACTATGAACAGAGAAGGGCAAAACCATGGTGCTCTGCTCTTCACTGTAATCAGGCCATGTGTCCCGCCTGCAGCATATGTGTTTTTATTTAGCAAGCTTGTCTGAAGAGTATGATAGGACTCCACACAAGGCAGCTACGAAATCCTTGTAATTTTATCAAGCACATTAGACTAACAATGGCAAGAGCCTTATTTCCGGCAGTAGATCCTGCCACAGACACATATGACTAAAACAGTGCTCCTTTCCCTAAAATATCCCACATTTGAAGTCTTTCTCAGTATAGTCAGAACTCTTACCTCCAGACTACTCGACAACTATGCAACTCAATAGCTAGAGAGTGGTTCTGAATTATGAATGAATGCTTTGTTTAAAATCCAGTAGCTTTTCCTTTTTTTTCTTTTATGTAGAAGCTTCTCTGCTCGCACTTTACCAGAGCGTGGAATGATTTTATCTTCACAGAGCTCTGCCTTATAGTCTTGATAGCAATTGTGAACATTAACTTTATAATCCTCACTGTGAAAATGTAGTGATGAAGTATAGTATATAATACTGCTTATGCTAAGCATGAAAAAATTATAGGTCAAACCTTGTAAAATTATGACTAGCTTTAAATTTGAAATTTTAGAACAGTGTAGATATTGTACTTTATTTAATACAATATCACTCAGGTCTGTCCTTCCTCATTACATTTGTCTGAGTTTCATAATATCCTAATTTCTTCAATAAAACCAGTCAAGCTTCCTTTCCGATGTAGATTTCTTCTTACTGCCCCTTATTGCCTGTTTGAGGAACCTGCTGCTTTGTGATCTGAAACAGTGCAATATCAGAATTGTTAATGATTATGATTACTATCTTAGTATTCATATTTCTAGTCTTCTGCCACACTGATATTGATTTCCCTACTCCTGTTGTGGATAAGTCTTTATTCCCTTCGTTGAGGTGTCTGATTTTACTGGAGGAGGGGGTGGTGCCCTCTTCTCACCACTGCAAAGTGGTGATACTACTTCTGTTCCCCAGGGCAGGGGCAGGAAAGGAAACAAAGCTGCTGTTTGCACAAGGTAAGGAGGGATGGGTAGGAGAGGATGAAAAGGGTTTGCCTAGGGAAGAGGTGCCACAGGGAGGGGAGAGCTGCCTGGGAAAGAAACAGGAGAGAGGAGGGATCTTTCCCACGCTGAGCCTCCCCCAGAACTCATTGACACCATGTCCAACCATCACGCCAGGGCTGGAGATGTGTGGCCAGGACTCGGATTTCTGCTGCCAGACAGAGGAATGCTCTTCCCTGGCCATGGCCCTGGTGTTAACCATGTTGCTTTGTTTACTCTAGATACACTTTATACTGCTGTTCAGTCGGCAGGGGAAGTTAAGGCTTCAGAAATGGTACACGACGCTACCTGATAAAGAGAAGAAAAAGATCATTCGAGAAATTGTTCAGATTATTTTGTCTCGCAATCAAAAAACAAGTAGTTTTGTTGACTGGAAAGACCTCAAGCTTGTTTACAAAAGGTGTGAGTAATTTTGTAAGAACATATAATCACTATTCATATGAACAACACATGCTAAAAGAGCAAAAATAAAGGCTCACATGAAGAAAAGCAGCAAACAACAATCGTGGTGCTGGGCTAAGTTAGGAGCCTGCCACTGGCAATCTGGCTGTAACAAAGCAGTGTCCCTGGACAAGCCAACAGGGTAATTGTGGGGTGCAAAATAGTTGTACAGTCTGTTAAATGAGAAAAACAGAAGTAACCTAATAAGTGTTAATAGTTAGAAGGCTTTAGGCTTCACTGCTCCTTCAAATTCCCCAAAGTAGCCTGCTGAGATGTGTGTGCTGGGTTTTATCAGCTGTGGAGGTTGTAGGAACTGTTCTGAGACACTTTGAATATTTTGCTTTTGAAATATCTCTTGCCCTGGAGAGTATTAATTCCCATTTCTTTTTCCAAAGAAATCACTGGTCTCCACTTACACAATGCCTAATGTTAACTTCCTGTTTATTCTCCTGAAGTTGTAGCAAACAAAAGTAGCCTTAAGCTGCAGCACACTGGGTAAATTAAACACCTCCCATTTAGCAAAAATTGAGTTCCATGCTGTGAAGGGAGGGATATAAACATCTGACCAGAAGCTGTAACAAGTTGGCCTCCAGCCACAGCATCAGCAAGCTGAATAGATCTTGTGTTGGTTTAAACATGAAGTTTTGGTGCAAGTTAGTTACAAAGGTTGTTTGGTCTAAGCAGTTTCATGCATTGTGGCCCTATGTAAAACTGTCATTTGACAGCTAGCAGGCTTGCTGGGATGTAACTCCTCTCTTTTAATTAGAAGGAGTAGCTTGTCCTCCTGTGTAATTAACCCCACTGCTGTAGTGCTATTGCAGCAGGTGGAGGAGACCTGAAAGTACTGATTACTACTGATTTATCGCTTGTTTTGTTATGTCCAATGTTATAGGTGTCCCACTTTACCAAGGGTGGAGTTGGTTCTTCTAACTAAAATAATAATTTATTTAAATTATCCAATCTTTTAAAGTGTTCTCTGGGACACTATAATAATGAAAGAAAATGTTTATTTTAGAGACTAGATAGGAATTAACTGTTGTATGAATGACCTCTAAGAGATGAGCAGAGCACTGAGGTCCCAGCCATGCACTGCCATGTTTTCTGCTTGTTTCCCCAGGTATGCTAGTTTGTATTTCTGCTGTGCAATAGAAGACCAGGATAATGAGCTCCTGACACTAGAGGTCGTTCATCGATACGTGGAGCTCCTGGACAGATACTTTGGAAACGTAGGTTTCACTTTCTCCCGTGAACTCATTCCTGTCTGTCTGATAAACAAAATTATATGAAGCTGATTCGCTTCGTGTTCCATCTGCAGCACTTGCCCTGCAGGCTCTCTCAATCCAGAATGAAATTGATTATTAGAGTATTTTATAAAATAGTGCTGAAATTATCATAAGATTGTTTTTCCATCCTTTTTCCACTCGCCCAGAATTAATCTTGATGCTTTGTTTGTCTGTCTTGGGATGGAATTTGAAGGGAAAGCTTGAGGAAAAATTATTGAAAAATAGTCAAAACAGATTAAAGTACTTTAATTTTCTCTCCTGACAACTTCAGATATACTGGTTTTGTTTGACGCATAATACTGTGTAGCAGTTAAGGACATAGAGGCAAAGGATAAAGTCAATCTAGTTTTTAAAGAAAAGACCTGAAGAAGGTCCAGATAAGTCTTCCAGTAAGTCTTCAGAGACTACAAGAGACCATCTTTTCTACAAATACTTTTGAAATTATCCTGCCTACCTTCATTTATATCTTACTTCAATCAGTGTGCCATGACTTATGTCTGTACTGCCTCAAAATAAAAAAGCAGTTGGTGACTGTTGCTGGGCAGGGAATTATCTTGCTCTGTGAAATTGTGAATGTATGTAACCCATATTACAAGGGCTGTGTAGGATCTGTGATAAGGTTAGTGGACCAGGAAGTCAGCTTTGATCTCTGACAACCAGCGTGAACTTAGTAATAAGTGTAATATCTTTGTGGTAAGTCTATATATGTGGAGAGAATATGTTCCGAAGCTTCAATATTACATAACATGCAGTTTGTTTCTTCACAACAGCTTTTCGCCCAGTAGTGCTTTTAATACTGTAAAAGAGATTTAAAGGTGGTTGTGGCCTTTTGTTCTGGCAGGTGTGCGAGCTGGATATTATCTTTAATTTTGAAAAGGCTTATTTTATTCTTGATGAGTTTATAATTGGTGGAGAAGTTCAAGAGACTTCAAAGAAGACTGCAGTGAAAGCCATGGAAGACTCTGACATGTTGCAGGAGGTAAGACAGAAGAGGACAAAAGGCAAACACCTCATCTTCCTACATCTTCCTTGTTTGACAGGAGATGAAAACACAGCTAAGCACTTCTGGTGCTTAATTATCCAAGTGTGTCTTACATTCAGTTTCAACAGGTACAACAGTGCAGTTACATAAGCTTTCAATTCAACCCTCTTGGAATCATCTGGAGGCTCTTTATGTAAAGCTGTTGCTCTCTTGCAGTTTTACTGCTGGAGTTCATTGAGAGACAGTTTAAGATGCATCTAAGATATTTCTTTACTATAAGAACATAATCTAAGATTCTATTTTATGTATACAGATATATATGTAAATACAGGAAAATCTCTTCTGTTTCACTAATACATTGGAACCATAACCTACTATTAACATTTTAAAATTGGAAAGAGTATGTGCTGGCAAACTTCACTTTCATTCAGAAGCACCTGTGTAGTTTTTCTGCAGGGCACAGATATGTAACCTTTATTCAGAACTCTGCAAGAATTCTCTTGTTGTAACTTGGAATGTAACTGGTACTGTTGAGCCAGGAATGGCAAAAGCAGTTGAATGTGATGGCTTTCCTTGATTTTTTTCCTCTGTAGTGAAGCATCCATCACAATCCTGAAGGGATCAGCACAGTGATAGAACCAGCTCAGGACATGCTGTGGGAGTTGAGCAGTTTACCACAGTGCTCTGCCCTGTGCACATCAAACTCAGCCAGCTGTGTGCAAAGGCCACTGCCATCATGAGTTTAGCCACGACTGGGCTATGTCATCGTCTAAAGATCAGAGTTTAAACCACTCTGTTACATGTTTTTAAAGCAGAATCTGATCTAATTTCATGCAAACTATAGCTGTCCTCAAAGAGGACAAGAGAGTTTCTATGATTATTACTGTACCACTCCATAATGCCTCAGTTGTTTGTTTTTGTTTTTTTTTTCCTAGACAGTGGAAGAATACATGAACAAGCCTGCATTTTAATGTTAAACTACCTGGAGAGAAAACTGCTGTATGCACCTCTGAAGTGCACTTCCTGAAATTGCTTCCCAATGTGCCAGATCCTCAGAAAAATACCAAAAACCAATAAGTGAAGGGGTTTGTTTGTATAATGGTGAAGATGAAGGTCAGCTAATGTAGCAAAGGGTTTAACAATTCTGTGCTTTGCATTACTCTGCATATGAGTTTCTCAGAGTTGTTATTACCCCAGTCTAGTTTCTCTTCTCCTTGCTGGACTCATCTGTTGGTTTGCACCACATCTTTTAGCTACGGGTTTTGTCATCACAAAATGCTCCTCTGACAGGACTTTGAAGAGGTATTTTTGCTAGTTTTGTTCACTGCTGACTGTATGACTCTACTTTTGTACAAATGTCCATTATTTTGAATGTAATGGTTATTCTACTGGAATAATAATTTTTTTCTAAAAGCCAAATTGTTGTGGGCCCTGATTTCACAAACTTGTCATGATGAGATTAACGCTTGTAGTATGGGAGAAATATGTGCCTCTTTGGGCCAGCCCCTTTCTTTCACTCTTCCTTCTCTTTTCTGCACTAATCTCCTAGTAAGACTGTTCCTCCAACTGCTCCTAGAGTGCACTCCATGCCTTCATTTAATCTGGAAGACTGTTTGACTGGAGGTAGGCTTCTCCTAGGTTTAATGAATTGGGTTTTTGCTGCTGCATGCAGATGACCTATTTCTGTCTTTCTCCTCATTTTCCTATCCCCTTCCTAGATCCCCTGGACCTCTGCAAAGGCTCCAGACTTTGGAACTGTGCAGCATGAATGCAAGAGAATATTTGAAGAGAAAAAAATCAGCCTTTGGCATTTTAGGGTGAAGATAATCTCATATATCTTTTGGTATCCCATACCCATATTTCCCAGTAGAGTTTTCCAGTCCCAAATTTACACACCTGTTGGGATGATCAGCTTTCTAGTAGTTGAAGATAGCCTGTTTTTGTGAAAGTTGAACAATTTAATCAGCTTTTTTTAGCTTTGCAGCTGCAAAAAAGATAAAATAGTAGAGAGGAGAAGAATGAGCTGGGCCAGGTGCTATAAACCAACCACTGTAGCCCCACTGTATCCAGTGTGTGTGGAGCCAGGTGTGTTAACTTCCATTTCAGTGCAATTCAAACTCTGTAAACTGATTGAACTGGTTTCCTTCCTTTAACAGAATCCAAAGCTTAGAGTAATTCTGTTTATCTGAGCCCATAACTCTCAGCTTGATGTATTGTCTGTCAAATCATGAAATTATTCTATACAAAAATTAGGAAAGTTATCAGACAAATATGCCAGAATGATCCAAGCATTGATTTGCATTTCCCTTCCAAGAAATATTTCCCTTGATTTCAGGTATGTACAGTCAGTATTTTCTTTCAGGGGTCTGTCTAATCTTTCAATGCCCTGCATGCTTACTCTAATTTTGTCATTGCTCCTTCCTTCTTTGTATCTTCCTACAGGAGGGGCGCTGAGGGTTGTTTGGAGGGTGGGGACATTTTGACACAACACAACAACTTTGCTGATTGTCAGCCCACTCTTCTGCCTGTGCTTTCCAGTCTGTTAGTAAAACTATGACAAACTGGTTCATAGCATCATGTTGCTCTTTTTAGTAATTACTTCATCCATCTGTTTCTCTGTATTGATGTCAAAGGCATACTTTCAGCCTGGAAAAGACAGTGAAATGGCTGAAGGGCTTTTAATCGCTCTGAAGACATCCGATTTAATAGTAAATTAATGAAATTGTATGATTTGTATATTGTTTTCTCATGGTTTGAAATGAAGTTTTTTAAAGTACAGTGTTTAATTGATTAAGAAATCATTAAGAAATCACTTCAGAATGTGCAAAGAGGTTTCTTCTGCTCTTTGCCTTTATAAGTGACTTCTACTCAGTGAAATCATTAATAGTTTGATTTTACTTCCTTTTGGAGCCATTCTGTGATTCTCTGAGTCTTGAAACTGTCATGTTGCTTGAATTCTGAATTATATCAAAATAGGAGTACCAAAAAGGTTTCTTGGTATGAATAAAGGCATCATAAACCTGTCTTTTCAGTCATTTTAAGAAGAGCTAGAAGGCTTCTTTCTGTATCATTTCAAGTTGAAGAGAATTCCTGATGGAAAAAAATAATGGACTAGCTGGGGTACTTGTACCAGCTTTATCAGTGTAGCGTCTGAAGTAAATAGCGTTGCCAAACCGGTGTATCCAGTGTCAGCTTGAGAAGTGTGAAGGAACTAGTCTGGTAAGTGGGAAGGAGTTAGTCAGGTTTCCTTACCCTAGTGCAGAAATTCATTGGAATATGGTGTGCCTGTTGTGCCACCTGCCTCTGTGCTACAAAGATGAATGGAAAGCACGTTAAGTACTCTTACGTTAAGTACTCTTACAGAACTGCTAAATTACGTTCATGCTTTAAGAAACATCTACAGAATCCTGTTGCTTTTGTGTGTGGAAGAGCTCCACAAAGCAGCCAGGTGAGCCTTTGTTAATGTGACTTTTGCAAGTGTCAGCCTGCATACTTCAAAACAGATGGGTTTGAAACATAAAACTTGTGTTTAAACTTTTTACAGCCTTCAGTGAGAAAGGGATCACTGGCCTAAGTGGTGTTGTAATGGAATTCAGTTCAAGCCAGGTCTTTCTCCAAAGGGAAGAAATGAAGCCCACTTATAGTCTGGTTACCTTTAGGTCACAGTCAGATTGCCCAAATTTTCATAATTTTGGAGCTCCATTGTCACCAACAGGACCCTACATAGATTAGTGCATAGCTCATCAGCAGATTTATGTCTCTCTTGAAATCTTAGTTCCTTGATTTTTTTTTTTGGAGCAGGAGGAGATTGTGTCTTTGTACATATTCACTAATCTTTGACGCATTGCCCATTTATATTTGCTGTTGATGTTTCTCTTTCCACCTTGCCTGACTATTCTAGGCAATTCTCAATGTTTTCTGAGATAACTTTATGTAATTATTATCAAAAAAGGTATTAGCAGACTCCTTAAGTTTTCTCCATCTCATCTCATCTTTTGCAGTTACCGAAACTCTCACCTTGCTGACAAGCTTCCAGCACATATGCCCTAGTTTGCAAAATTGCGTTTACTAAAATAAACATTAATCCTGGTCATGTTGCTAGCCTAGATTCCCTTCCTTGCTTTCACCAGCTGCATATAACAAAAAGCTGCTTGATTTTCATGTGAGCATCTCTGCCTGGAGGATTCTTAGTGTGATCTTGCTGTTCAGTGGTTGGAACAGAGCTGCTTCTCTGTCATGCAACTATTTGCAACACAAGTTGAGACATCTCTGAACATACCATGGCAGAAGAGACAAACATTAGACTGGGATAAAAATAGGATTAATAATGTCAAAAGTAATGTTAGAAATGTGACAAATCATCGTGAGTGAGAGGCAGGAGCAGCAGGATCTCACAGGATTAATGAATTTTTATAATTTTTATTTCTTTTTTTATTATGAATTTCTGAGTGTTCATTAAAAGGTGTCAACTCTTAGAAATAACGATAGGAAATTTGACATTTAGGTTGTCTCCTATCAGCTTTTGTTTAACCAAGAGCCACTGAAAGCCTTCAATGCCTTCCCCAGCTCCTCCTGCCACCCACCTGTGCTTTCAGAAACCCTGGTGGGAAACTCAGGTAAAGTTTAGGTGTGATTCTGTGTCTGAATTTTCCTTGTACAGAATAATGTTGTACTTGTAAAAGAATGAATTACTATTTTTTAATTTTATTTTACAGTCCTTTCGATAGAGAACATATTTTTTATCCTCTGCTTAGCAATGTGCTGCAGTGGAGTAATGGAGCATGCAGAACCAATACATGAGGTGTCAGGAGGGGCTGGTTTATAAGGGAATATCAGAGTGTTAGAGTGTGAGTGGGGCTTTCACAGCTACCCAGAGATGTTCAGTCCACAGACCCCTCAAAATAATAAGGCTCAGTACAGTTAATAGAGAGAGAGAATTCCACTCCCTGCCTGTCCATGACATCCTATTCCACTGAAAATGCGTTTGAAAGTATTTCTGTCACCACAGCTCCTGTGTGAGGGGGATGTTGCTCTCACCCTGCCTGAAATGACTAAACCCAGAGGTCTGAGTTCTGCAGCTAATCCCTGTGGTAGGGTTTTCATTAACGTTATCCAGTGTCTTTTTGAGCACGGAGTCTGCATCATCATCCTGCATCACTGTATTTCTCATTTAGAGGCTGCAGGAACTCGTGAGCTCAGACCAGGTAACAGTGTCCTTCCGGGGGAGTTGATGACATTCCTGCCGAATTCAGTAGTGTGCGTGCTCCTTGGCAAGATCACAGTACAAATGAAATATAGTTGTTGGCTTAAATGTCTGTTAGGATATTTCAGGGATCTTTTTTCATGAAGGTAGCTGGGGTGGGTTGCAGTATAGTAGTGAAAGCTTAGTGTTTGTTGCAGAAATAAAAGGCTGTGCTGCAAGAGAGTTAATGTTTGCTGTCATGGAAACCTGTTGCCTTGGAACATGATTAATGAGACACAGGCTAAGGGAAGAGAAGAAGCTATTCTTGAAATTAGTGTTCAGCAAACCCTAAGCAAGACCAGCAGTATACAATACCATGAATTTTAGTTATTTCAGATTCTGTTATCTAGTTCACTTAACCTTGTCTTTTTATTTACTTACTCAACAGCTTTTGTAACCACATGTTTTCATGTAAAGAAAATAGTTGAAAGCTAATCCTTTGGCTGTCTAGAAATAGCATTTTACTTGCATTCCCAGTACACTACAAAATTTGTTCAACTTTTGTGGAAAGCACACACTGAAGACAAACTTGTAGCTGGTCTGGAATGCCCCAGTAGGTCAGGGGACAGTAGCAGTTTAGCTGAGGATTTTTGCCTTTTGATTGTAGTTGTAGGTTTCAGAGACTCGGAGTATGAAGTAGGGATCATTTCTGGGGACTTACACATATGGAAAAATCTGATTACTCCTGTGTATCAGTGTGCTGAGATTTGCCACTCACTAATGCTGAAAGGAAACTTGGGGAGGGGAACATACAGAAGGTTTTTAAAGTTGATTTCACCCTTCTGCAGTCTCCTTTTAGAATTCCCACTGAGAATTCTCTCTTCTGGAGTTCCTGCTCCAAACCCAGTATGTATCATTACACACCAGATTCTGTAATGGGGAATAGAATATTTTTCTCCTGCAGAGGTGAATTCTGTGTGTCTGTTGTAAAAAACAATGCTGAATGTAGAATCCCTAGTTACACAGGGTGACGAATTCATTACAACTTGCTGTGGATTTCAGCTGCCCTCTGGACCAGGATCTTGCATGAGTAAATTACCAGCAGCTCTAAGTCTCCCTGCCTTGGGGAGGTCACACTTCAGGGTCCTCATCCAAGCTCACAGTGAGGAGTCAGCCTTGCTGAGCTGAGCCAAAAGTGACAAGTCACAGGGGAACATCTTCACAGAAGTTTCAGGTGAAAGAATCTTTTTATTTCTCAAGAGGGCTTATGACGTGCTTCTAGGTGAGTATTATATTGGATAACAGCTCTGAAGGCACAATCTGACAATGTGGCAAGAAGGAAATATTTTGGGAAAATGAACAAAGCTGGCTGGATTTGTAAGCTGACAGCTATTCTGGGGCAAAGGAGGGTTTTTTCGGGGACAAGGTGGTCCTTTGTCTCAGAGGGAAAACTGGCTTGGATAATGAGTTCTTGCTTGGCAAAGGCTGACACACAATTGGCAATGGCAAGAATGCTCTGCTGGCAAAAAGGTACTGCAGAGGGCAGTGAAATCTCATAAATTATTTTAAAATAACGTAGTAAAACATTAATTCATTCTTGTTGGGCTAATATGAGGAAACAAAACATTTAGCATGACAGATGTGTCTGAATTATGATGAAGATAATTAATATGTAAAAAAAGTTATATTGTAATGTATACCCCAGCATTTATTAACATAAATAAAGCTTATTTTATTAACATAAATAAAATTTTCCACAAGAGTGGAAAGCCTAAGACCTCAGAAGATCTTGTTCATCCTTCAGTCCCAGGCAGGTTCAGCTGCACTTAAGTCGCATCTGAGTGGTGTTTTTGTAACTTCTTCAAATCAGCCTGTGGTGGACATTTCAAAACATTCTTTGACCGTCTGCCCTGAAACTAGACTCCCCCCTCTGAGATGAAATGCTTTTCCTAATGCCAGCTCCTTTTCTGCAATGTAAACCCAGTACTAGTCATGATAGATACCAAGCACAGATTAAGAAAAACCTCAATTCCATTTCCCAGTGCAGCAGGCTTTTACGGGGTTCTCTGTTTTGCTGTCCAGCTCCCAGGTAATGGTCAGGAGCAGTGAAGTACAATGCTGGCTGTGCCCTCACTTATGGGCTGTCGATTGGTTTTAACCTTGATTTCCTTTCTCTTTTTCCTGTTTTCTTACACTCTGTAACTGCTCAAAACAGCTGTGCATGAGGCCTGGATTCAGCACATGCTGAAATCTTCTTCATGTCTTCCATGTTACAAACATGGAAGAAAGCTCAGACTGCTTTAATGGGGTACCTGCATTTTTGAGTTTAAATTATCCCCTGCCTGGCTGCCTCAGCACTGAGAAAGCAGCTATTTATTTCCAGGTGTAGGAAAAGGGGAGTTCTCTTCACTGCTACAACTTTGGAATCACGCTTTAAGATAAAATTAATGAGAAATAAAGCTTGCTTAAATTCTAAGAGGTTCTGGCTGTGGGTGGGAGATTCCCACATGTAATTTTCCAGCTGGAAAGCAGCAGAAGAGCTCACCCCTAACAGACAGGACTTTTCTGGAGGGCAGGAAACTTAAAATATGCAGTGGAGTATGGTTTGAAGGCAAGCAGTGAAGGATGGCATTACAAAAGGAATGATTTCTGGCTGTCTGGCTTTTCCTGTGGGGTGCTGGAACACAGCTGCAGCTTGGTGCCTGTGGAAGGAAGGGCTAAGAGCACACATGGACAGCTGCTGCTCTCTGAGAGAGTGTGGTGGCCAGGTTAGTCCTGTTCAGCATGTAAGTGCCCAAACAGTGTCCCAAGATATGTTGACTTGCAGGAGAAATGGGAAATTAAATCCTTTAGGACAGTGGAAGGAATTGAGGGGCTGGCTGCAAGACACAAGGATTTGGTGTTGGTTGGCTTGACCTGCCATGCATTAAAAGGCAGAGAAGCCTCTATGTCATGTGCAAAGAAAGTTGTCATAATAGCCATGTTGAAGCATCCAGTTCTCTCCTAAAGCAGAAAAATCTGAGATCCTAAATATTTGCAGATTACTCCAGCAAAAGGAAAAACTAACAGAAAAACAAATGGACACTTCGAGAGAACCTCCATTTCCCTTCTGTTCCTTAATGAAAATACAAAATTTGTTGATAAGGAAGGTATGACGGTTTTTGATTTTTTTTTTTTAGTAATGACTTTGTGTAGCTGCTGAAGCCTGTGTGTGTATGAGGCCAAGCAGTAACAGTGTGGCACGAGTAAACAGGAGTGAAAGTGCTTACTGTTCCCCTTCTGCTCAAAGGTGATGCTGGCCAGGAGCAGGAGGGAGGTCCTCCAGGTCTCTGGCACGCAGCTTCCCCTTGGCACAGGTTGGGGAAGCAGGAAATCTTTTAGTCAGGGATGGCAGCCAAGAGCATTAGAGAAGTCCCTGGTACCAGCTGGTGGGAGTGCAGGAAGACTCCCCTGCTTCCAGCATCCCTGCAGGAGCAGGGCAAAGGGGGTGAGCCACACCACGGGAAGCAGAGGCTTTTGCAAGACGGAAGATTGAGAAGGAGGGCCTTCAGATGGAGTCTTCACATCATTTGGAGGGGAATACTTTCAGTGATGTTATCCATAGCTTTCACTCATTCTCCTCTCTTATTTCTTCATGGCTGCTGCTCCCATACTCTTTACCACTTTTTTTCAAGCCTTCCCTGTTTTCTCCAGCCTTATTTTCCTTCCTTTCCTTTTCCTGATGTCTATTCTTGCATAAACTCCCCTTCACCTCCTATCTCTTCTTTTCTCTAGTCACTTATAACCGACTTTCCACAAAGGGAAGGCAAGGTTCTGTCTCTTCAGGTACACCAGAGCAGTGGAGCCCAGGAGCTGTGTTCTGCTCAGCCCTCAGCTCCTGCTGATGGCATTTTCACCACCTTTCTTTTCTCCTTTCTCAGTGTGGTTCTGCCAAGAATGCAAAGTCTGTTGGAAAGCCTGGTTTGAAGAATGACCACATTTCTTTTGTATTTCCCATGTCTCCTCCCTGAGTTAATTACAGAGCTGGGTCTAGCTCAGGTGAATTTTGCAGTATGTGATGCTTTGAGTAGGGTGTTATTGCTACTAGATCAGATGACAGCTTGATGCTTTTCCAAACTGAAATGTTATGTAGAGTCCAAATATGAAAGATTAAGAGGCATATGGAAAATTCAGATCTGTTAGGACTTCATTGCTAATCGATTCTAGAAAGATGAGCAGGAAGAGTATTTTGACTCACATTTTAGGATGCTCTGTTGTCCAGAGTTAACTTGGACACCCAGAGGACATTTTTGCTGTGAATTTCCCATCTCTGCTGCATATATATTTGAGAAAACTGTTTTGGAATGCAGATAAACAGAGACCCCACAGAAAAGCAAGCAGTTAAATCAAGCCAAGGCTAAGAATGCTAACAGAGCCAAAAGGTCAGACAAGAAACCCGTATCACACCAAAATTATTTTGTTGATTGTTTTTAAATAGAAACGTGTGTTGGGCAGGGAGCGGTGTCATAGCAACCCTTGGCCTGTGTGTAGCACTGCTTTCTTTTTCTGCACCTTTTCTTTTACATATGTTTGGTCTGTCACTTCAGTCATCCTTGAGCTTTCATACCATGGCTGACCCGACCTGGGGGAAAGGAACTGGGAGCACAGCCATACTCCAGGAGTGTGTTCCATCTCTGGCACGAACCCACATTGCCATATGCACTTTCCAAATCTCCGCTTTTCTCCCTGATTGACTGACTTTGGTGAAGAGATGGAGCTAACAGCAGCATTTTTGCTTTCAAGGCCGTGCTGGGGAAGTTGGGATTCGGGAGCTGTAAGTGATGCTGTCCTCCAGGCAGCTGGAATTGGAGCTAAATATATCCCCTGCCGCTGCTATGGCCATTCCCAGCTGAGGAGTGAGAGCTGCTGCCTGGGCTCAGAGGAAGCTTGGGCTTGGCTGTGCTGCCTAAAGCTAGCAGAGAAAGTATCTATCACAGATATTAGTAATGAATCCCATGTAAGAGGTAAAGCTCAAGTTACCCAGCTTGTTCCTCTCTCCATCACTTTGCAGGTTTTCTGGGTAAAATGCTGCAGTCCTTCTAACAAGATTTGCAGTCTCAAAAATCTGAATTTTAACTATGTAGAAATAGCCTCTTTCTAGGTTACTTCTTCTGCTTTTAACTTTTATGGCTCTGGGCCCTGGTTTGTTTCACAAATTCAGGGCTGTGTTCACGTGTGATTTTTTTCATGTCTGCACATTTCAGCACTGCATTAGCAAGGCACAGAGGAGAGGGGGTCTGGAGTTTGGTAGCACTGGACTTTTTGATGCTTCTCTGCCTGTCTGTTTGGCCATCCTTGCCTGGTGTTATTGGGCAGCATTATTTGGACAATTTCAAGGACTGATGAACAGCTACTTTGGGTTGTGCCAGCATCTTGTGGAAGCCCTCCCACCTTGCTGTGAGCATGGGGAGGGCCAGGACAGGGTGTGCGCTCACTGCCCTGCCCTGCACTGCTGAGCAGGGAGGTTCATGTGGGAAGCACAAGCAGGGCTTACCAGAAGGCCTAATGCTGGGGGTTTGTTTTCATTTTTGAGTCGGTATCTCATAAATCAGCGTGCCTGAAGAAGTATGTTTATGGTTTTAGTACTCAACAGAAAAGTTTACCCTTCAAAGGTGCTGTGGGTGCATATGCAGGGTGTAGCTCCTCAGGCAGCAGCAGAGCTGACCCCTGACCAAAGCCCTGTGTTTGGGAGGAAGTTCAGGCTGTTATGTTGATACCTTTTTTTATCTTTTTAATGAAACCTCCTTCCTGCCATTTCAGAGGAGAGGAGGCTTTGACGTCATGTGCTGATGAGTCACTGCTGTTAACAGGCCAGCAAGCAGGGATTGAGAGTGCTGTCTGGAGCAGCTGCTCTGTTAATCATTCACAAAAAGCCCAGAGAAAGCTCAAGGGGAATGCTTGTGAATAATTAAATTTGTGTTTTCATTATGAAGACGCAGTTGATTTACCTGAATCTGCTAGAATCCAGGTATTGGGAAATGAGGGAAGAGGACAATGATCTCACTGGTTTGTTGATACCTCTGTAAATAGCTTTTGGATAGTCACTGGTGTCAGTCAAGCATAGACATGATTTAACAATTTCATGTAAAGCTTGTGTAAATACAGCTCTGACCATCATCTACATCTCGCTTGCCACAGCCACTTCAATCATATATAGTTTTCTAGAAGAGAATTCTTGGGGAAGCAAATGCCCTTGATAAGGCAAGACATGGATTTTACTGGAAGGTTGGATTTCTGTATGTGTCTCGTAGTCTAAAGTTGTGTATTCTCAAAGAAAGCAAAGTTGTTCAGGTTTGTTCACTGATAGTTCTGTTCATAGACATCTTCTGGGGGTGGCTGAATCATTTAGAGTTGGTGCTGAATCAACAAGAGATGTTGCACTCATCGTTGTGATGAGCTTTAGACTTCAGCTGCCAACATGCCATGACCAAAGAGTTCATTAGGTTCTCTTTTGGGTGAGTAAGACTGTTATTTCAGACAAGATCGAAACTGGATAAATTCCTAAATGGTGAAATATTCACTGCTGAACTCTTCCTCTCTAGTTTTATGTGTCTTAGACAAGAGCTGCTGCCTTTTACCCAGAGGTAGAATAAGATGGGCAGTTACTCCCAAAGCAATCCCAACCAGTAAGTGGTCAGCTGAAGCTGCCTTAGAACAGAAGGATGATGCTTGGTCTTGACAGAATATTAGGTTTAGCTTTGCCTACACAGTTGGATTGCTGGGACTGTGGGGAGCGTAGGATTGCTTACAAACACTGACTTTAATTACCTATACCATGTGAGTAGAAAGTTGTTGTTCTGCCTGTCAGACAAATAACAAGAAAGAAAACCCACACCATGGAACCATTTGAGTCTCATGAACCTTTCTGTCTTTGGGCATTGTTTTCATGGGCTTGTGAAAGCCCATGGATGTGTAGGCAGAACCTAATTAGCTACAGCTGTTGAAAGAGAAAATTTGAAATGATTTGTTGAAAACTGACAATGTTTTTCATCTTTCAGCACTGTGGCCAATTTACTGTGGGTTTGCTTTCTTGAATCAATTCGTACAAAGTTTAACTGCTCATATCAGCTCCTCCATACCCATATTAACCCCAAATTCTACAGTTTCCTATCACAGCAAAATGTGCTTATTCAATGGGCTGAGCTATTCTTGATAGATAAAAAAAATGCTGGCAGATAAAAACCAAATAACCAAATAACATCACCGTGGAAGAGAGAGTTGTCCTGGAACTGCAGTAGCTGATGATTTGCCATTTCTGTAATGAGATGATTCCCAGAGCCCACTTCTCAGTCTGCAGATATGACGGCCAGTCTTGGACAGTTTCAGAAGAGCTGGTCTTGCTCCTTGAGCAGGGCCAGGCCTCCTGATGGAGTAGGAGAGTGGGGTGGCCATTTAGATATTTAGGGGTAAAAGCAAAGGACCAGAAAAAATGTTACATGAAATCTTATGGAGGGGAGCAGGGGGTTTCATTGGAATGGTGAAACCTGGGATGGGATGCCAGCAACAGGCTGACTGTCCTGGGCTAGGAAAGCAGAGCCAGAAGGATGGGGACAGTAGTTACTGTTATGAGGGTTGTAGCTTCCCAGATCATTGCCATGTTCTAGTGAGTGGGTGGCGTTGTCAAACCCATGGAAGGTGTGATCAGGAGGAAATGAGGTTTGCATTGATTTTGGCAGTGGTAGAGCTCAATTTATGGATGTCAGCAGTGAGAGGTTCTGTATGTACCCTGTCACAAGCAATCGGAGATCATGCACCAAGTGATTGTGTTCCTCATAGAATCACAGCCTGAGAAAAACGGTGTCCAAGGATGGATGATTTGTAACTTTGCTCCTGTGGCACATCCCTTCTGGAACTTTTCATGTTTGCCTTCTGAGACTTTGAGATTCCTATGTTCAAGTTCCTATTAATTTCAGGCCCTGGAGAGACTTACATATTGAAAGATGTGATTTTAATAAATAAGTGACATTATAAGTATACCTGGCTTTACTACTAACTCCTGATATTGTGAGATTTGAATTCTTCAGCATCATGAGCCACTGAGCGTGGGATGTGGGATAGAGCCCAGTTTGGATATCAGAGCTTAGGGTGGTTATTTATGCAGCAAGGGAAAAGATATCAGCAAAACAAATCGTGTTGCCCGCAGATGGAGCATGCATTGTATGACATGCAATAATAATGAAGGGTTCAGAGCAGAGCTGCCAGCAAAAATTGAGGAATATTGAAAATAGGGGATATCAAACAGGAACTTACAAAGTGTGGGAATAAAACAAAATCAAAAGGGGGAAACCAGTTAAAATCTCAAATGAACATTGTTTCTGAGGCCTCATTTCAAATGTTGATTCCATAGAAGATGCTTTTTTTTAGTTGCTCATTGAAAAGGGTTCTACTGAAGAGCTGTAGTTCCCTGGGAAATCAGATGCATTGTGTAGTCAAATATCATATTAAAAATAGAGAAGGATATCTGGAAAGATGTGGATGCAAGAAAGCAATACATTCTGAAGAGGTTGTTAAAAGCCACCCAGAGAAACTGGCTATGTGAAGTGCAGTACAACACTGAGAAGCCGTTAGCAACAAGAAACCCTCTGGGACACCAAAGCCTGGGTCTGCACATAATCCTGAGCACCTGGGAGCCCCTGAGCTCCCTCCCCTGGAGTCCTTGCCTTGTGGATGAGGACAGCTGATGGCCTTTGCTCTGACATTTCTATTACTGGAAGCATTCTCTGTGGGAAGGGCTGGAAGGTTTTAAAACAAGTTTGAAAACTTTCCCTATTCTCCAGACACATTTTTTTTTTCTCCTAATTGCAAAGCAAGTATAGGATTTTTTTTGTGTGTTTTAATGACTGATTCAGCCAGCCATTTAATCTTTTGTTCTCTGTACTCAGCAAAAATGTGAGTTTGTCTGGAAAAATAATAACTGGAGAAAAATTAACACAAATCTGGGATTAAATGATGGGTTCAGAAATCTTTCCCCAGCCCAGATCAACAGTACTGAGAAATTGTCCAGTAGGTTTTGGCATAAATCATGGTCTTGCGCCAGTGTCCTGGGATAAGTCTAAGCCCTGTGGCATTGAAGGGCTAGTGTTCCCTCCCTCAGGTGCCCTCATCAGAGCACAGCTCTGGTTGCTGCCTGCCTTGGTGCTCATTAGTGAGCACAGTGTTGTGTAGGAAAAGGCACAGCTGTTTGCTGGTCAAATAATCAGATTTCTTCACTCACTTCTCAATTTGTGCTTGGGAGAGCTCATCAAGGCTCCTCGGACCTGCCAGTTTGCCAGGGCTGCAGTCAATGCCTTGCTCACACAGCAAAGCATTTGGGAGTTCTCGTAGTGCCAGTGCTGGTTACAGGTTAGGTGTGTCATCATTAATTATTGACAGAGCGCTCAGAGATGGGATTGTGATAGCTCTGGTCTTTGTTTCTTTTATAGACAAAAAAAAAAAAAAATAGCTTCTAAAGTTAAATTTTAAAAGTTTAACATTTTACAGAGATACCTGTTCTCCCGTGCCCGAGGGGATGCATTTCTCTTCTTCTAAGGTCAGAAATAAGTTTCTCTTCCTTCTTCCATCCTTGATCAGGCACTGTGGGATTTGCAGAGGGCTCTGTGTCCCGTGTAAGCCAGCACATCAGATGACTCCAACGCATCAGCTACAAGCTGTTCTCACAGGTACCAAAGGCAGACGGGGAGTTCTGACGTTGGTGCAGTGATTAACTGCTCCCTGCTTCTCAGGAGAGCCCAGCAGAATCCTCGGGATCTGTCATGCCTTCAGTCCATGCTCATGACGATGGAAATACCTGTTGCACCCCCTGCTCTGGCAGCCTGATGTTGCCTGCCACATCCTTCTGGACATTGGGGCAGGATTCTGAGCGTCCCAGTGAAGCTGCTCTGCATTTTGAGAGTGTGGCACCTTGTCTCCTCAGAGGGACAAAGACATGCCCTTCTTTTAGATCTCAGCCTACTGGAAAACAAGGTCAACCTGATTGTTTTGGAACAGATGGCTTCCTTCCATGTAGTGGCATTTCCCTGGCTAAATGGAGCCTGACTAGACATAAATATCAAATGTAGCTATAAGTGGATCTGTAAGTATAGTAACAAATTGTAGGGTTAGGAGAATTTAGATCTGCTGAAGACATTATTTTTTTTCCAAAATATCAGTCAGCACTGTAAGTAACTAGTTTTCTTTATCTTCAATAGTCATCCTTTAAAGTAAGTTAAGCTGGCAGGTGACAGGTTAGCCCAGTCCCTCCTGGGGAAGATTTTCAGTGGAAGATGGCTAGGAGCAACTGCACGAGAAGAGTTTGATATATTCGGAGCTGTCTGCCCCAGCAGAGCGAGCTAAATGTGAGCTAAACCAGATCTGATCTGGATACTAAAGCAGGAGATTGATGGGGAAGTGTGGGTTATGAGGCTAGAAAAAGTATAGGTGAATTAATGGCACACAGAAAGACTACCTTGCTGATTCCAAGTAAATGCATGCTGCTGTCAGTTTGGCTTGTTTTTCCAAAATATAGGGAGTGATTGTGCTCCAGATTCTTGTCTGACCGTATTACAGCATGCCTGGGGGGGGGCGAGGGGGTAGGGGGAGTGACCTACATGTCTTATTCATGCATTCTTGCATTACTTGAGAATTCCTGTTTTTTCAGGATGTCTGTATGCTTTTCCTGGTCCTATAGCAGTAATTTAGGTAGTATTAATTAATTATTTCTAATACTGTTGTGTAGAAGGGAGCCTTGAGAGGCCCATTTCAGCTCTATTTTCATATTGCTGAAAAAGCAGTGAAGGTCCCTGCTGCAGAGTGTTTTACCCCTGTGTGAGAGAGTGGCCTCTGCAGTGTGTGGGGAGCTCTGCCTCTCCAAGAGGGGCATTCAGATCTCTCCCCTCCAGCTTTATCTCATTAGCTCTTTTCAGAAAATGCAGCAGAAATGTAATGTAATCACTTTGGCGTTCAGAGGCCCTGGCTCAGTGGAGGACACTCTGGCTAAGTAAGGGGAAATGCTGCTCATGACTCACTTCCACTTCTCTTCACTGAGTCACTGTCCATCCCTGCAGCTACAGCTACCTGAGGGAGTCTGACTGCATTCCTGGACGCTTGGAGTCTTACCTAACTTCAGGAAGGAGGGAGTCACTTTAAGACATGGGAGCTTGTTATCCCCTCCAAAACACAATGAACTATGTTGAAATAGAGATTTAGCAAGTGTGTTTGAAAGCCTGGCTTAAAAATGTACAGGTTTCCTTTGGCTGGTGGGTCGTTACTGAAAAAGGACTGAAACAGCCACCAGGACTTCAAAGGAGTTCACATCTGAGCTAGACATTAATTTCTCTTTTGCAACTTGGGCAAGTTTCCAGAGCAGAAACAAACTCGGATATGAATTTTAAATATCATCAGCCTTGAAAGTCAAGCACCAAGTTCAAGTGTAGAGGGAAGGAAGGACCTTGACTGAGTGCCCAGCCATAGTTCATGTGCCCCCACGCTCCTGTGTCTGAGCAGGAGGGGAATAACAATCAGGAACACCTCCACCCTGCCCATTTGGCAGACCCTCACCTTTCCTCTTCCTGGGTTTCCTTGTGGTTCTTCGTGCTCTTTTTTTCATCTGCTGGTTCTGCTTCCAGAAGTGCTGTGAGCTCCCCATGCATTTGTCTTTTTCAGACAGGTTTTCCTGTGCCCATGGTGACTGCATCCCACAAGTCTCCCTGGTCCAGCTGCAAGTCCAGAATCTGGCGTGGCTTTATGCATGAGCCTGCTCAGCCTCTCCTCACATAATCCATCCATGCATGGCAAGAGATCAAGGTATCTAAAAAGCAAACCCAGTTTATTACAAAATAGAGAATTTTCTGAAACAGTTGTGTATATTTAAAGGATATTTTTGTCTTTCTTCACTAAAAGGTTTTCTGTTCTTCATCAATATTGACATCATCCTGTTTTAAGAAATTTAGATTTCTCTCTTTTGAGATGAAAACTAACTCAACACAGTATACCCCAGTATTCTTATAAAAAGTGCTTGCTTCTTTAAACATCTTTACAAATCCCAGGGAATAAATACCAGCATCAGTATTTAGAGACTGAAGTGGATCTAGGGGCATAATTTATTTCTCAATAAATTTAGGCTACACAACTCCCCAAATCCATAAGTTTTCATCCTTTTTCTTGTGATGTGGTTGCCTAATGCACTAATTACATAGCAAGGTAATGTGATGTAACATTCTTTCATGTAGACTTTGTCTTTAGTTCCAATATTTCCAAAGGAGACCTCACAGCCTGCTTGGAGCAACCTTCCAGAAGGGAAATTCCTTATTCAGAAACCTGCTTTACATAGAAGTCCTTTCTGCCCCCGAGTAAAAGTGTTCCTGGTCATGAGAATTGTTGACCCTCTCCAGACACTTGCATTTATCAACCCAGCTGTTAGTCCGGAACAGTTTTGGGGTTTTTTATTTTGTTAAGATCTAGTGATCAGTCAAAGTGACCAAAGGAGGGTCAGAGCATCTGCAGAGCTGCTGGCTGCTTTCCCAGCCCTGTGCTCCTGGTGGTTGTGTCTGACTCCTGCGCAGATCCAGTGGCAGCGAGCGGGAGCTTGGGCTGAGACCTTCCTCGCCCCAGTAAGTTGATACATCCCCTGTAATAAACCCAGACCAGAATATTACTGTAAGTAGGTCTATTATATAAGGCAGCTAAGAAATTAGCAGGAAACAAAGCAAAACCTGGCTCCATTAAATCTGATTAGTAGTTTTTGCTAGAAAATGCTGGCAGCACAAAGATTTTATTTGTGTTGTTGCACAGAGGTTGGCTGATAGTAAATGACTGAAGCTGAGCAAGGAGTGCTTGATTTACATGTGCTGTGTCCAAAACAGTCTTGATGTTCATGTGTTCCCCAAGTCTGTGCAGAAGTGAATCCCCAAACATCAGCTTTCAAAGGTTGGAAATGTACTTTCCAAAGGCTCATGGATACTTAAATTCCTGTTGTTTGGCTTTGCTTATTATAGGATGCATCCTTCCCTCTGATTAAGGTGTTTATGGACAATATATGGCCAGATAAGCACAAATAAATGAGACTGATTTATGAGTTACCATCCCTCAGAAATTCCTGATGGTTGATGCAGTCTTGGTGTGGTTTGGGTTGCACTTCCAGTGCCGCTTCTTGAAGCTATCTGTACCCTCCTTGTGGGTCTCCTTCTCCTCTGAGAGGAAGAAGAGACCATTCCTGAAGCCTGAATAGCTTCTGAATTTCTGTAGCCATTCAAGTTTGCTTTTATTTGTTATATTTGACGTCTCATGAAGTGACTTACTAGTGGGGTATTGAATATTGCTGAATATTGGGGCTTCTTTGTTCTTAGTTCTACAGCTGCATTTTAGTTAGTCCCCTTTTCCATCATTTAAGTCATACTGAAATAAAATGTATGTTTTGGAACAGAAAATGAAATGCAATCAATCAATCTGATAACTAATAGCTACCAGAAGCTAAATTTAATTCTGTGAGCAGCCCAGGGGTTTGCTATTTGGGCAGACAAGTTTTCAGCCAACTCTCTGGATACGATGCAGAAAGGTTGCATCATTGCATGGCTCTGGCTGGCAAAACATGCCATAAGAGCAGAACACTGTTGCTTAGCGACTCGTGAAAGATGATTAACCCTTTCCCAGAATGCCTAGTATTCCTATGGAAGCCCTCCTGAGCCATCATTGTGGACAGTAATTAAATATGAAGAAACTACTCTAATATCTTTAGCTACTAGATGTATTGATTGATTAATCATTAATGTTTAATGAAGGACTGTCCTAATCTTACCATTAGTTACTGAAGATCACTAAATCAAAAGTCATTAGTCCATAGTATGATGTGTAATTATTGCAAAGGAAGGCTCATATAATTACAGTAAAGGTGGAGTAAAAAGCGATTAAAACTATTTTGGGACTGATGGTGGTCAATGCCACTGCCGCTGTTTCTTCATATGAACTCAGGTATTTCTAAAATTTCAGGTGAATTTAAAGACTGAGCCCATGCGTTGGCATTTCTCTTGCAATGGGTACCTTGAAGCAGAGTTTGCTAGCAACAGTAGTTAGGGAAGTTCCTCACATTTCATCTCTTTCCAGTGCAACAGAGACATTATAAAGGCCATTTCAGTCTGAAAACAGTCATTTTAATTAAAAATATCATTAATCTTTGATGTTGATGGGCTGAAAAAATTCTGTTCTCTTATTTGAAAGGTGCCTGAAATTCAGCATGAGCTGATAAGCAGGAACGTGTGGCTGTGGTGGGTGGGTTTGGTTTGACCTGGTGTTGCCTTTTGCAGATAGTGCAGAGCAGAAATTTTCCTCACAGTGTCACTAATGTGTTCCAGCATTTGGTTTGATCGTGCAAATGTTTTGGATGGTGTTCGCCTCATCCAGCTTGAGCTCTCTTGATGTGAAATGTGGGGTCAATCGAGCTGGAGCAAGATGAGCCATCCTCCCCTCTCAAACATCCCGTTGGGTGGGCTGACCTGCCCGGTTTTGCCCTCTTTTGAAGCAGCCTGGAAAGACCATTGGACTCCAGCCCACAGAGAGTGCTGGGTGAGAGGAACACAGCCCTCTGGCTTGAGGGGTGTGCTGAGGACTGTTATCTTCACAAGGATGGCTTCCCAGTGTTCAGTGTGTGCTGCTTAACAACAGCAGAAGAGCAACATGGTGTTCCACTGCAGCGGTGGAAAAATCCCCCCATGGGAGCAGAGGTTAAAGCATAGACAGAGGATTTTAAATTGCAGTGGTCACTCCATGTGATTTTAGTTGGTAATAAAGGCAAGAATTCCCCTGGAGCAAGAAACACTCTTGGTTTCACCTCTCCCCCTCAAGGAGTTCCAGCAGCAGCAATAAGTTTCTGTAACTATTGACCCTCAATTCTGGTAGCTTGAGAGAAGGTGGGGGCTGAGAGCAGCTGCCGCATGCCCATGGACCTGTGTGCACCCCCAGCACCTGTGTGCCTCTGCTTCATCAACAGGGAACACTGCCTGAGCTAGAAACATTTTGTTCTTGGTAGAGTGGAGATTGTGTTCTCTCTCCTTTGCAGATGGGTAAGTCTGTGACCTTAGCAGAGAATTAAAAGGTGTTAGAATCAATCCAGGTGACAACTTGGCACGACGATAACCTTTGCCATGACATATCCAAATGCAGGCCTTGTGTTCCTTGATTTGTCCTTATTCTGTGTGCTGCCATCAGGCAGATACAGAGACTGCTGGTGATCTTGTTTCCCAGATGTCTTATCCTGATGTGTTTCAGACTTTTGGCTCCAGAGAGCAGCCCATGTGACATACAAGCTGACTGTGCCATGTGGGGTTTTGCACTCCTGCTTTTTGAGTGAGTCCATGCCACTGAGCGATCTCCAGGGAGATTAATGCTGTAACAGAGGCACAAAACAATTCAGATATTTCTGAATTGTTAGGCAGATTATTTACTGTTGTTTTGAACACGCTTTCTTAACTTGCCAACAGCAAAAAGAAACTTGTGTGACTGATATCTGAGCTGCTTTCTTTTGCTGTTGTTAGTAAGGAGATGGAGCTTCCAGACTGGGATGTTTTGGCTTTTCACTAGAATGGATGGATTTGACTTGTCTGAAATACAATTTCTGTTGGCGCCTGTCAGAGGCAGCAGCCATTTGTCTTGTGCTGTGCTGGCTGGCATGTCACACAGTGGGGACAGCGTGTATTATTACCCTGCTCTGTCCCTCTCCTGGCAGGCGTTAATCATGCTTGCTGTGGTGGTTTGATTCTGAGCAAGTGATCCTGCACTGGGGCTTCCAGTTGTTCCTGGGCAGAGACCAGCCTGGGAAACCTGAATATCAGTGCTCGTGTAATGCCTCTGTGCTCTCATCTCTGTTTCTTGGGGGGGTCAAGGAGCTGAGACACTGGAATTTCATCACATGCTTCTGGAAGGAACAGACTTAAGCCGGGATTTGTGTGGGCAGTAGGGCCACAGCAAAGCAATATGTGTGGATGAATGTGGTTGCCATTGGGGAAGTTCTTGGCGTTTCTTGTACCTGTTCAGATTCAGATTTGGTGCAGTTTTGGGGCACAGCGTGGTTTTGTCTCTGTAGGAGAGCCTGGTCTACGGAAAGGCTACAATGTGCTTTGGTACTGAAATGTAACTGCACATGGTGTGTCCTGGGGCTGTGTGGGTTTCAGGGTGAGGGTGATGCAGGGGCTGAGATATTCCTGTGGGCTCGGACAGCCTTGAATCAGCCCTGGTCCTCCACAGCGTGTGAGCACACTGGGTACCTGGGGCTTACACTTGCAGTGAAGCCATGGCTGTTTGTAAAGCGCTGTGCTGTCCCCTCCCTCCCTTCCCTGCTGCACCAGGGAAGGAGAACTGTGGCAGAGAGAAAGTCCAAACACCCTGGTAGCGAGTGAGGGGAACATTCACACCTGAGCTGGCCCCTGCCCCTGCCTGCCTGTCCCCCGTGGTGGGGTGAACCCGGGACAGCCCTGCTCCGGCATCCCCAGAGCTGGGTTAGTTCCAGGATGGATTTGCTGTCAGCAAATACACAGCTACCTGCCCACAGGGGTCCAGTGCTCCATTGCCCTTACATTCTTTAGTTTAAGGGAAAAATCTGGACGTGTGGTTATTCATTAGTTCCAGGGGTGCTTCAGCCATGTGAATTGTAAATACGAAAATAGCACATGAAATTCTAGTCACTAGAAAGGGGAAATAAAAGGCAACTAATCTAGAAATTATTGATTTTCTTTTTCCAGTTGTTCGTGGTTAATATTTAGCCACCCTCAGCTATGCTTGAACATGGTTGCGAACACAAAATGTGAGATGGGCAATAAGGAGTGGCTGATTTCATTTTAACATCCTTTAATTAGTGCAGAAAATAGCCTGTCACCCATATCTGAAGTGGAAGGGCTTCACACTGAAGCACTGCCCGGGATGAAATAATGTGTGATTCCAGGTGAGGTTCTTTCTTTCAGCGCTGTCAACAGTGAGCCCTGGGGAGTTTGTTCTTTCCAGCTGGATGATAGCAAGTGACAGATTTCTTAATATTTGTTACAGTGTTGGTGCCTTTCACTGCATGGCACATCAGGACAAAGATTCACTGCTCTGAATAGCTGAACCTGGCCTTTTTGTTCTCACCACTGGATTTTAGTGGTATAATTAAAATGTAGAGCCTGTGATGAGATTATTAAAAGATCTTTAGTTAAGCCGTAAACAACAGCTATTTTAAATGGCATTAAATTGGGTATTTGAGACAAACCCTACCCTCAGGGACACTATGTACAGGTAGAAAGGTGCTAATCACCTCCATCCAGTCCCAATCCCTTGGCTGGGATGTGGGTGAATGTTGATGGACAACAACTCTAATTTGCCTCCAAGCATTAGAGAGCAACTGCTAATTGCCCTAGCAAGGGTTTCAGGGTTTTCTAGCCCGATTAACTTGGATGGTATCACACTGCATTGGCTGAAGAAAGTGTTTTGCAACCATTACTGGAACTGAAAGTTAGGTAACTTTTACAGATACTGAAGCTAGCTCCATTAAAATGGCTTCCCTCTCTGGCTCCAAGAAATTTCTGGTAACAGAGGTAATAGTTGAATGTTTTGGTTCTGTCTGAAAACTAATTTCCATTGTATCAAGAGAGAAAAAGTTATACAGAATCACATAGTTTCAAGAAATTGTATATATAACGCATGCTATATTGTGAGAAGGATGCACTATTTCAGGTAAAAGATACAATTGTTATTGAGAAAGGTCAGAAGACACCCATGAAATATGTGACTGAAAGTGTTATTTTATAGTAGACAAAAATTATCCTCAAACCCAAAAGTGTCCCAGTTACAAACATTCAGTTACAGACATTCATTTCTTGTGGTCTGGATCACCTAATTCTGTCTGATAAACATCACCTTTATTTTGGGAGTGCTTTTTCCCACTGGCTCATGTGAAAAATTTGATCTTCCTGGCCCTTTTGCAGCAGCATGTGACAGCCAAGCGTGTGTCTTCAGATGTCATGAAGGGTTTGATGCCCTGAGATCCTGGTCACAGGTCGTAGCTTGGAGCATTGACAGTATCTAGTAATGAGGCAGTGTCATGTCAGATACAACTGGATGAGTTATTTGTAGCAAACAACTGATTTAATTTCTTTCCCTCGGTCCCTGAATGATCTACTGTGAGGTTTTGACTGCCAGAGATCTGCGTGTGTGAAATGACAATGAGTGTTCTATGCAAATGGTTCCATGCTCTGGCTGGCCTATCAGCTATTCAGAGACATTATTTCTCATTATTTGCCGTTTCGGCTGAATGACAGTTCTTGCAAGTCACAGGGCACTGAGGCTGAGCCCTGAATGAACAGCTTCCAAATGCACATGGAGCTTCCAGGGTGATCTTTCAGTAGGGCCATATGCCTGCTCTGAGCATAAACCCTCATGCAGAAGGATTTGCTGTGCTTTCCCTGTGTTCTTGTTCCGTGTCTATTGCTGACAAGAGATGGGAGTGTTGCCTGGTGTGTGGGGCAATCCCTTGCCTCTTTTTGTACGAGCTTTGTGAGCACGTTTTGACGGCATTTCCTTGGTTATCAGCACACGGCAGGGTGGCAGGGGTGAACTGGCAGTGGGCAGGGCGTGACCTGGTTTGGGTTTAGCCCCAGGAGCCAATTCACCAGTGGGACTGGGCACTATCCCTGCTCCTGCTCGCACAGTCCAGGCTTTTTCTCCACGCGGGAAGCAGGTGACTTTTGCTGTGTTCCTTATGCAGTTTTTCAGCAAGAGGTTGTACATGAGAGAGCTACATCATTTGTGACAGTTGTAGCTCTAAATAGGAAATTATTAATATTTCATGATTATTTTTCTGTAAGGCATGATTCTTGGGAGAATGCATCAGTCTGACTTGCTGGAGAGAATGAGCCTGCCTTGCTCAGCTTCAAATGAAAATGTAGTCAGGCACTGCATGCTAATATTCCTACTTTAGATGAAAGCTCTCTGGCTGGCTGACTAATGCTCTGCTGCCAGGACATCAGTGAAAAAGTGTGCACTGCAGTTTTGGAAACTTCTGTTTCCCTCATCAGTCTTGCAAGTTATCTGCCATTCTGCCTTTGCCTTGTGCACCTTCAGTCTAGGTTTTAAATAGTACGAGAGGTCATGAAATGCCAGCCGACTGCATCAACTGAAAAATCTTTGATTCTGATCTTTCCTTTTTTATTTACTAATTTTTTCCTTTCTTGAGTCATAAGCAAACCACTTCAAAATATTTCAGGGTTTCATGAGAGAACAGCAAACAATTGGTCAAGGAAACGTTTTTGTCTCTGTGAGATGACTTTTCTGTGAAGGTAGCTGTTAAAAATGCCTCTAGATAACAAATATTGGCAAATATCTTACAGAACTTTTGTCCTTATAACATTAATGGAATGGTCACAGAGATACTGTTATTCAGCCACCAAGGCTTTGACTGCCCTGGACTGCTACAAGAAAGTCAACAAGAAGATTATGGACAGCTTGGTAAGAAAAGTGCAATGGAAGCTGCACTTTTTTCTGGTTTGTCAGTTGTTCTGTAGGAAGAGTTGCACCCTGTTGTAGTAGGATGCTGTTAAATACTGCAAATCAGGATGAAAGAAACAGAGGGACAGATTCCTATTTACTTATAAAAGTTCTGAACTAAGTTAAAGCAGAAGAAAATGCTGTATGTTCCCCCAGACTGGCATAATGACTTAATCCTTGCACAAACTGCTGTACTGGAGTATAAACTATTCACAGCAGATTCTGCTCATCCCAGCCAGGGTTTCATTCTGTTAGACACATTAGAGAATGCTCAGAAGCGTGATGTAGGAGAGGTAAGATTGCAGAAAAAAAACATATTAGAATGTGTCAGCATTGAAGTGGTCTGTGAAATGTTAATTTAACCATCCTCCACTCCTGTCCCCTGCAAGTGCTACACTTGCTCTTAATTACAGTCATGTCCACCTTGGCAAAAGATGCTGTCACCGAGCAAAACAAGGATGCCTGGTTCTTTCTAGGCTGCTATTTTGCAGCTGGATTTGTTTGTATATCACAGCTGTTCCAGATTATTTTTAAGTATCTTGGTAGCCTCTAAACGAAGCAGAAAGAAACGTGCAGGAATGGCAACTACTTTGCAAGACCTCTACATTCACAAGACAATTGAAAATAAGTCTTGGAGAGGAATGATTTAAAGCACCTGAAGTACTTAGAGACCTCATTAAGGCACAGGGTCATCTCAGAACTTTTGTCTGTGCTGTGTAAGGATTCAGGGACTTAGGAAACTACATAGCCTGAATTGTTTTGCTTTGCATTGCTTTTCTGCCTAAAGAACCTGATCAAACCACCCTTCTGGGATGTGTATAATTTCCTGCACATGTGGTTATATGCTATGCTATTTGGTGATCCATCTTTTTTAAGCTAATGCAGCTGATATGTCAGGCAAGACTTGCTCAGCATTATTAAAATTCATGTTGCTTTATGAATTTAGGACTTCAGCACAATGCAAAGTATGAATTCAACAGCTACTCTGTAGGTCAGAGTAGTCTTCAGCTAATAGACAATATGGGAAGATACCACATTTATCAGTGGATCGTAGCACCTTTGTAGCTGTTGCTTTTGGTGATCAACAGGGCAGTCAAATTTGCAGGCTTTTTCTATAATCTGTCTGCCTGAAATATATTGCATGCTTGCTTGGGTTTTTTTTTTTTTTGATCTCTTCTCCTAAAGTGTCATTGTTTAGTAAAAGCACTGGTTGGACTTGGTTATAATAATTACAAAAAGAGGTTTTGTTTGGTTTGGTTTTGCCTGAAGGCTGCTGGCACATAAAAGCCTCTGCAGTTCTCTTGGTTTCCAAGTTAATGTAGTCTGGGTGTTGCTGTTGATGGATTGTCTCTGAGCCCTGGCTGTCTATGCAGCTGTGAGAAGTAACCACATAAACTTAGTATTAAGGTTTTTGTCAATACTAATTAAAAATCATGGTTAAGGGCTCTCATTCAGCAAACACTGACTGCTGCTCAAAGCACTTAGATATGGTTTTAATTTTGTGCATATTCCAAATATATTTGCTCTCATTGCAACTGAAGCATATACTTTGAATCCTATGGGTTTACTGCTTTTTAAAAGCAGATAAATGGCTGGGATTCATATATGTGCTTGGTGGGTAAAAATCAGGAGACATAACTGGAGTTTTTATAAGGATTTGCTTTTGGGAGCAGGTTCTGTACTTCTGCTTCCCTGCAGGTTAATTGTGCTGGGATTTGCTCTGTTATGCTTCCCCCTTCAACTAATTTTTCCTAAGATTTCTCTTACACTGTAAGCCTCATTTCATCCATTTAATATTGCTGTTCATCAGCCTAATTACCCTTTGGTCCCACCTCCTTGGCACAGACCCTCAAAGAGAGACTCAGTATTCCTGCCTCAGCTCCTGCACCATCTGGTCTTTCCAGTTGGGAGCCTGTGTCCGTGCTTTCCAGAGGAGCGTTCGTCTCTGTGCTCGGCTGGCTCACGTACTGCAGCTGCATCCCTGGCAGCTGGCTGCCTTCCTCACTTACCAACTCCTGCTGTGTCTTCTCACATTGCAGTTCTTCCTTCCCATTGCTTCCTGTCCCGTACAAAATACCTCCATTCTTAAAAAAAAATACGCTAAAATGGGATTGATGTCCTTCCCAGGAGCTCAGGGAGCTCTGCTTCTGCACAGGATGAAGTCTGTACCTGCCAGGCACTGCCAGGTCCTTGCAGAAGAGAGGATGAGGAGTGAGGAAAGGACCTTCATGCGTCAGGGTGAGAACCAGCCAGCAGCAGCGTCACAAGGACAGTTTGTGCAGCCGTGGCCAGAGAGGCACCAACCCATGGGGACACACACCTGCCACAACAGGCACCAGCACATCAGGGGAAACCGAGGAGAATCCACCTCAACAAATAGATTGGTCTCGAGTCCCTGACCAAAAGCAAGCATCAGCAACCCGGAGAGGCTGGGCTTGGTTTTGTGTGTTTGTTTTTCATATAATAGCATCATGAAATGGTTATGTACAATTGAGAACCTCATCAATATTACATCTGCAACAGATGGTGAAAACCTTCTGGCATGGACTAGTAATCCATTTAGTTCTTCAGACAAGATCTCCAGTGCCAGGCAGAGCTTCTGGCCTTTGGTCCATCTTTGAGATACAGGAGTGGAAACCCACAGCCAACCAAAGAGCTCCCTGTGAGCCCATGGCCACGCAGGAGCACCTGTGAGCCCCCTCTGGGTGATGCTGACAGCACTTCATTGAGGGCTTTGTGACCTGGTTTTAAACAGCTGCAATGAATTGCTTTTGCCTTGGATTTCAAACCATTTATTTTGGGAGAGCAGAACACTTCTGTGAAATGCAGCATCATGCTGAATGCAGTGGGAGCAGATGACAGGATACCTGGCATGTTTTTGGAAGATGGCCACTGAGTCCTTGGGGATGCAGGTTGCATCTGTGTGCAGCTCCTGGCCTGTGCTTTTCAGGTGTGCAGCCCTGCTGCTGGGGCATGGACCTGGGGTGATTTTTGCAGCACAGTGGCAGAACTGCTTCAAAATAAAGGCACCAGCTACAAGTTTGGTGAAAAATGTATCCTCCCAAGCAGGAGCCTCAGGGCTGGGAAGGGCACTCAGCCCATCTCAGGCACTTACCAGTAAGGTATGTAAGACAGAAAATATTTGCCTTGGGGGGAAGTCGCAGCATTTTCACCTGATTATATGGATTTTACTTGCCAGTCAAGGCTCTGATAGCTGAGACAGATGTGAGACTGCTATCTAAAACAGTTTGGACATCCTAACAAGTGTTCTTCCCAGCTTGCAGAAGTGTTAATAGTTGCCCTGTAGATCGGAACCTGTTTGGAGAAACAATGCCCTCACTTGCATTTTGACTTTTGCCAGAGAAGCGACCAGCCTGCCTATCACTTGTTTCCTGCCCCAAGAGACCTTTTCATGACTGACTGATAAGAAAAAGCAAATTGAAGACTTTAACAGAGCTCTTAATCCTTGCAGTGGGTGGATTCCATGTTGTGCCATGTACCCAGCTGGACCCAGAGCCTCTGGCTCCCACCTAATTCCACTTTGGATGGAGCACAGTGGCTTTCCATGTGCACTTGTCCATTGTGGAATGTGCAGCTCCCAGATCACACTGTTTGATTTCTCTGCCCCTCCTGTTCAGAATCGGCCTCCTGCACATCTGTTTGATGGCGTTAAATCCTCCCTACCAGGAGTGGGTGTCAGTAGGTCAGTGGGCCGTGCTGGTTCTGCGCTCGCTCCTGAGCACAGCCCACAGCACTTGAGGGTAAATGATTAACCTGCTCCTGTTCTGCTTTTTGCACCAAGGCTCTGGACTTGATTCATCCCACAGCCACTAAACTAGGAAGCTGCCACTGAAGCCAGCCAGCTTTCCCTGAAATTCAAAGTCAGCACAGCTGAACCCTAAAACTGCAAGATTTCTGCTTTGATCCTGATGTGACAATGCTAACCCCATGGGAGGATATGAATGTGTGCTCTCTTTTTGATGCAATCACTCATTCTTCTGTTGACTACATTTTTATTTTGTATATAGTTTATAAAAAGGGCATGACATGAAGAGGTTCTGCTTTGTCCACACAAGCTAACAAATCAAATTGCTTGCTCTCTTCTTGTAGAAGTTGTATCCAGGAGGAAATTCTGTAACACTGTGTCTGTGCTGTGCCTTGCACTGAGTCTCTTTTGTCTATTTTTATCGCATTCTTGACCAAATACTAGATCTGATTTTGACCCAAATCTGTATAAATGACTGTAGCAACAGGGTTGGAATTCATGCACACATGTACTAAGCAAAGGACAAACCTATGGCCACAAAAAGGGCTGTAATGAAACCAGTGAAACGACCCTGACAAGGACAATGCAGGAGAAAATTGTGATAATGTTTTATGGCATGGAGCAGAATATGGCTTTTTGCCTTCCTAGCTGTAGCACATAAACTCTCACATGCTCCATTGCTCAAGCACCTGTTGGGGATGGAAGAACCTTTGCCCACATGCAGTAATGCTTTGGGAATGGCTGGACTTCCGGGGTAAAAAAAAAGAAAAAAAAAAGATGAACAGAAGTGTTAACTTGGAGTGGCAATTTTGCTACTCTGAGACCTATCCTGTCTTGTCAGACAAGGCAGCAGACAATAAAATGGACACTTTTCTGCCAGAGACATGGAGATCCAAAATCACTGAGCTTCTTCATATTTATGAGTGATTAATGTGAAAATCAATGAGGCTTTAATGTAATTTAGGGATAGAAATTACTTAGTCCCAAGATTATGGAGTTTCTGCAGAGGAGAATTGCTGAATGATTTAGCAGAGGACTAAATAATGTAACTTATCTTATGCACAGCTGTGAAACCACTTCTCTCTGTTTATTTAAAATGAAAACTGGCATAAATATGCGTACAATCACCCTTGTGCAAACTTTTCTCTCCCGTGTAAAACTTTTTTGTTCTCTCATGAGGAAACATCAGCGAAGGACAATCTTGGCTGACCCGGATACCCCAAGGTGGCCAAGACTAGACCCTCACACCAGCTGAGGATCTTGACAGGAGCAGGTGGCATGCACTGGGAAGGCAGAGGCAAACTGGTTTTTCTGGCTGCTCTGCTGCTGTTTATTGCCACAGCTGCTCTGAAAGGCTCGGAGGTTTCAGTTATGTAATCTCCAATGATTTGGGGTGAACCTGTGCAGTTGCTTTGTCTCCTTCCCCTGTGAGCCAGCAGTGGGGAGTGGTGCAGCTCCTCAAGAAACCCCACCTGGCTCCAAGCAGACTATGTTGACTCAACTTTAGCAAGGGAAAGTTGGCTGGGGCTGCTGCCTGTTCTGTCTGAATGACGCTGAAAGTTGCCAGGTCGTGCAGCATCGTGTGGATGATGAGTTGTTAGAGCAGCCTGTGAGCAGCAACTCCTACCTGAGCACAGCCAGCCCTGCAGCTGAGCCCCTCGGGGTGTCAAGGCAAAAGGGAGCCTGCCCCCTGCTAATTAAAACTCTTTTCTCAACTTCTCCTTGGCAAGGTGCAAAGAAATCCTCTTTTCATGCCCAACGACTAAAAATAAATCCTATTTTGGGTTTCAGAAGCAACCTCATGACTAAATGAGCCCGTCGGTTTCATTCATGTTTGCTCTCTATTAATCTGTTCTCCTCACCCTCAGCAGGGTATGACTCAGGGCTTCACATTGTCTTCCTCCCTGAACTATCTGTGTTTTGACTTTAAATTCTGCTGTCTGACGCAAAGCAGTGCTGAAATCATGACAGTTTGATCCAGCCAGCTCCCAGGAGACTCTTGATCTTTACTGGCTGGTAAATGTAGCGCTCAGAACAGCTAGGCAGAGCAGATATCGATATTTTTACACCAAATGTTGGTAAGCAGATGTCATAGGATTCTGAAAAGCCTTGAAACTCCACGGGAGAAAATATGTGAGTATGTGTGTGGGAGGCCTGGAGATAAAAATAATTCGGTGGTTCTATGAGAAGGCATATATTCCTTAATACGTTGGTGTTTTGCTATTCCTGTGCAGGGTTCTCAAACTGGAGGCTGCTGTACTGGAACAAGTTTAGCAGTAAACTCTTTCCCTGTTGATTCATCTGCTGCTTTTGCAGCTCCTTCCAGTGCAGGCTTCTCTGCCCCTCTGGCCCTGGCTTAGCTGATAGATCCCATTCCCCTGCCCTGAGCAGAGAGTCTCTCCTATGGGGTGGAGCCTGATTATCCCAAGTTTGAGGCATCCTATAGTAAGTGTAGGTCACTGGGCAGGAAGGCAGCAGGACTGGGCTCCTCCAGCAGTCACTGGGGAAAACGAGAGGCACTTAAGCGGTGACAAAGCCCTGGGGAAGGACTCTAAGCAGGTGTGGCACAGCTGAGCCTTAGGTGACCCCAGCACTGGTGCAGAGGGCTGGGCTGCTGAGCGCTGGTTCCCACTGCTGAGCACCAGTTCCCATGCCAAGCACCAGTTCCCATTGCTCAGCACCAATTCCCATTGCCAATACCAGTTCCCATGCCCAGCACCTGTTCCCATTGCCAATACCGGTTCCCATTGCCAATACCGGTTCCCATGCCCAGCACCAGTTCCCATTGCCAATACCAGTTCCCATGCCCAGCACCAGTTCCCGTTGCCCAGCACCATTTCCCGTTGCCCAGCACCAGTTCCCATTGCCAAGCACCAGGACACACTTGTGGCAGCCACACCTTGCATAAGGTTCCTCTTCGTAGTTATTTTTTTTAATAAGCAGGCAGCCTGAAATCCTGAACTTGTAAATGTTGAATAAAAGTCTGATTTTTTTGTTTTTCCCCAGCAAAACCTGTTCTTAAAACATTCCCTCAGGGAGGCATATTGGGCAGGCTGGTGTTAAACCTGCTTAATCTTTTGCAGTGTTGAATAAAGCCCGATGATCTACAGCCAGTGGATGCTTGCCTTGACATCCCTGCTTTTAAAGGACTATGGTTACAAACTATAAAGCCCTTATTTTTCCTTACAATGCTATATTTACCCCTCCTCTTATGGCTTTGGAAATGAAATTTGAGCCGTTTATTATGCACTAAATTTAGGGAGGTCAAAAATATTTACATACAAATATGATTGATCTTTCAAGCATGCAAAATGAGCAGAAAATGACGAGGCTGATGTTGCACATAAGCAGAGCTCAAGTATTTTAAAATAAAAATAATTTAAAAGAATCTGTATCTATGATGGCGGACGAGCTTTTTCTGTGGAAAGAAAACCTCCTCTTTCTCATTATATACAGAGTAAATGAAGATATTCAAGTTAGATATGGACTGAATTTTAAATGTGACAATGGCATTTATTCTGCAGGAAATGTCATGTCTGTAATGAATTGTAAATTATTTTTAGTTGCTACTAGAAACAGAAGAAGGGGGGGAAAACGACCAATATTGACACAACCTTCCTTTATTTTTAAGCAGTGCTGATCTTTGGTGGCACCAATTAGAGGAGAGGGCTAGAGCTGAAGTGCACAAACTTCAAACTATTCTGGTGTTTAGAAAAGGGCCCGACAAATTCTCTGCCTCTGTGCTGCTGCTGGGATGGTCACTCCAGCATGGTCATGATTCCAGCCTCTCCTGGGAGCTGGGCAGGTGTGGTGGGAGGCCACGGTCCCTGAACAGTGGTGGTTCTGGCCACCATCTCCCCACTGGTGCTGGTGTGTCCTGGGGCCTGGGCACAAGGACAGTGACCCCAAGGCCCTTACCAGACCACGCTTCCTCCTCAAGACAAGTTGCCTGACTTTCCCCACGGATGATTCCCACAATCGTCATTAGGGATGATGATATTCCTGCTGGGGTATGACAAAACAGAGTGGGCTGGAACCCTCTTGCCTCTCTTTGCTGCAGTGAAGTTCCCCTCCCAGCCCCATGCCCTCTTTCTTGCATGAAATGAAATAAAAGCCTTTTGCTGCAAGGTGCAGGGTTGATTGATTAACTTTTATCTTCTCATGATGCATGACTAGGTAAGGCAGAGCATGTGACAAGGCAAGCTGTTCAGAGAAATCACTGCGGATAGAGCTGGGCTGTTCCCAGGATCCACAAAAGGATGCAACATGGTCAAAATTCACTCAGAAAAACGAGATTACCAAGCTCCTTTGCTTAAGCAATTGGTATTGAGCTAATTCTAACGCAATTTCCTAAAATTCAGAGAGACTGTGATGTGATCTTACTCTTGTATAAAATGCCACGGAACTTCTGATGACAGAACAGATCCAATTTTCTGTTGCATGACTCATTCTGAGGAAAAGAATGCCATACATTCAATATGACCAAAAAAAGTACATTCAGTCAGGCCCTCCTTACAGGGCTGTGTGCATGCAATCAATCATAAGCACGAAGTTCAGGCAACACTTTTTGATATGGAGTAAAATTGACAGCTGAATTGTAGAGAGCCTTTGGAAAATTTTATCCACTGAACCCAGAATAGCCACAGCAGAGACCTAAGCCAGGTGTCTGCCTGACTTTATCTGCCGTAAATCTCAGGTGAGTGGTAAAGGAGGATGGAATCTTGCTCGTGTGCCAAATAATTTGGGTTGTCTGAAATGAGCTCTAATGCGGAAAATCAGGGATTGATGGATGGGGTTCAGCAGGATGATTTCATGCGAAATAATTTTCTCCATAAGTATTAGTCATTTAGTGACAGAATGCACAAAAGCCTGTTGGAAATACCTGCAGAGGCTCAAGAAAATTCCTGAAAGTCCCAACTGAGTCATTTTCTCCTGGGTGTTTTTTGTTATTATTTTGTTTGTTATTTTTGATTACACTGAGTACATGGACTGAGGTGTATCAGCATCAATGTCTGCAGCGCTGTGTTTTGTGGGCACTCAGGGCCTTGCTGCAGGGGATGTGGCATTCAGCAATACAATTCCCAGCTGCTCAGAGGGCGCTTGGACCTTGCCCTCTGCTTACTGCAGCAATGCCTTTCTCTTTCCCTCCTTCGGGGCTGCCCTCATGGGCCCTAATGCAACACTGCGTTTGGCTCTTTTCTTCCTGGGTCTGATAACGAAAGTGGGCGTGTTGGAGGGAATCCGGGGCCTGAAAAAAAGCTGCTGCTGGACAGTTTCAGCACAAAAACTGATGCTTTATTTTGCTCATAAAGCTACGCGAGGTGAAACAAGATCTCTCTTTCCGGATCTCCATGTCAACTACAGCAAATGCAGCCAGGATTGTCTTGTTGTCTGCGATCATGGCTATAATTATTTCTACCTTATTGTTCTTACAATTTAATTTTGAAATGCTTATTGGCTTGGAAAGTACATTCATCCTAGGTTTTTTCTTGCATTTTGGGCTGTAAAAGGTCAAAATTGTCAGGGAAGATTTATTTTTGGGGAAAAGAAATCCTTATTTAAAAGCCAAAGTCAAACAACCTTTCTGTAATAGAAAGAAAGCAGAAAGAACAAGCTAAAACTGAGCATCAGCTGAAGCAATATGTTACATCTTGTGCTTTGTGATTTATGGCACCGTGGTATTTACTCACCTCACTGATCCAGGCGTGCAAACACTGCCCTTTTTGAGTGCTGAGAATGGAGATAAAACTGTGAGGGCTTTTTCAGCAGCACCTGGCAGTGGTGCCAGGGGTGGGTAACCCCTCCCTGGCTCCATCCCCATCCAGGGGAATGCCAGCCTGGGCCCTGTCCCATGGCACAGCCACTGGCAGAGGCAGAGCACAGGGCTACAGGGGCAGAAGGAACCTGCTGCCTTATCTTTCACCAACATGCTTCAGTTTTTCCATCCATCTATCTCAGGCAAGCAGAGGAGGGGTGTCATTGCCCCCTCAGCTCACTCCCTCAGGAGCACCCATCTCTAGCTGGTCCAGAGCTCCCTGGCCTCCCACACCTGACGACAAGGCCACAGATGCCATAAATTGTCTCTGCCCTGTGACAAAGCCGGAAACGTGCTACAATGTTCAGTCAATGAACTAAAGAAAATAAATTAAAAAACCCCTGCAGGCCACAGCTGTTGAAGGGCCATCTCCTGCCAAGGCACAGGCACAGCCTCACATTCACACATGCACTCACACTGACCCTGGGGCGCAGAGCTGGGCTCACACCCACCTCCAGTCCCAGTGTGTCCCCAGCTTTGTTCCTGCCCCACAGCCCTGGGTGTGTGTCCCTGCTGCTGCTTTGGCTGGCAGCCACCCCCTGAGGTGAGGGTCAGCTTCACCCACCCAGCCGGGGTGAGGGTCAGCTTCACCCACCCCCGGGCTATGGGTCGGGTTCATCAAGTCCCTCTTCCCAGCCTGTGGCAGCTGAAAAGCAAAAGACACTGGCTGTATCACATCTGCCTTTCCCCCCCTTCTTTTTAAACCTTTTTTCCCTTTCCCCCTTCTTTCTTCCTTGCCTCCCTTTTCTCTTCTTTTTCATTATGGCTTTTTCTCCTCTTTCTTTTTTACTTTTCTCCCCGTTTTCTTTCCTTTCCCCCCTTTTCTCCGCTGCCGGTTTCACCTGGCCGGGTGCCTGCCCGCCCTTTGCGGGCTCGGGGGTCGCTCCGCCCGCGGAGGGTCCCGCGGAGGCTCCGCCGGGCGGGGCGGGGCGGGGCGCGGCCGTGACGCGCGGCGAGGGCGGTATAAGCGGGCGCTGTCCGGGTGCTGAAGGCGGCGGAGCGGCGGCAGCGCAGGTAGGGATGCGGGGATGCGGGGATGCAGGGATGCGGGGATGCAGGGATGAGGGGGGCGCGGAGCCCCGGGGCTGCGCAGGGGACTTGGCCGGCACCCGGCGGGGATCCGGCACCGAGCGAGAGGTGAAGTCACACCGAGAGCCGGTGCTGCCGGGGCTGGCGCTTGCAAGAGAATATGTATTTATATTTCTGTATAAAATGTGGCCCCATGGTTATAAACCTTGCATGTATGGCAGCACCGCCCGTGGCTCAGGCGGGGAGCAGAGCGCTCCAGGGAGCGATGGCACTCAGTCATGCCGGGTCGCCGAGGGTGGGTTCCCTCGGATGCAAACACCTTCCGAGCCGCTTCCCAGATGTATCCGTATGCAAACAGTCCTGATATTCACTAGAACTGCTGTGGGTTTGGGCTTTTACCCTTCGCTGCTGTTTTGTTTGTGTTTTCAGTCCCTTCCACAGGCTAAAGGGTTAGAGATGCTTTTAAACAAGGCAAATTTACTGCAGTCGTGTTATTTATTGCAAAAAAGAAATGGGAGGAAGAGTGCATGATATATTTATTTTCCCTGTGGAAAACTGCTGTTAGGTTTCACTTAAGACTCTCAGGGCAGGGACAAATCTATAGGAAAAATCTATGAGTTTTCATAGCAAATTTTCACTGGAAACATTAGAGTCACATCAGAAAAAACTGCTAAGAGATGGAGAGAGAAAATTGCTGCTACCATGGAAACATCCCAGAAAGCAGATATTTTCCGTATCTGATTTTTAGGGAACTTTTTTCAGTATGTATTGCCTTTGTACGTGTGAAATTGTGATCATGATTGCCTCATTTTGTAAAGAGGAGCTTCTTCATCTTCATTTGTTGGCTAAAAAGATGATTTTCCTGTTTGTTAGGTGCTAATAGAGGAGAAAATATGCACTCCATCTAGACTGGCTTCGCAGTTATCGATCTGGAGACAAAAGAGCTGTTTTAGCATATTGTCCTTTGAGAGGCACAGGAGACAGTGTTGACAATATCTCCTGAAGATAGGCTAAAATGTCCTGTTTTAACAACAAATGTGGAATTAAAGTCTGAAAGACTGGGGAGGAGTCCTCTTACCTTGGATAGCGCAGTATATTTAATGACAAGATAGACGACCCGAACTCAAAGCTTTTAAAAGAAATCCTTCCCAAATCTGTTTGACAAGGTTTTCAAGTATCATCTCTCAACAAATTAGAAGTAAAAATTGACCTAGAGGTAAACACACACCAAATTTGTAGAGAGGAGCCAATGACCTGTTATTCCTGTAAAGGAAACATCGAGCTGAGCAACATCCTTGTGAAACACTAAACTTAACTTTGCCTGGCTGCACACATTTTGGTTTTAGTGGGATGCTGGCAGCTCTTGCAAAGGCTCAAACGATCCAAATTGTGTGCAGCAAAGGAGGGCGAGTTCCTGGTCTTTGCGAGTGGGAGGTGCTTGGCAGATGATTATAGAATGACTCTCCCTTCCCCCACCCCTTGGAAAGGACAGTTTCTCATGTGCTAATCAAAGTAACTCTGTTAACAACCAGTCTCTTCGCTGAAAAGAAAAGTCTTAATTTCACTTATGTGCTACAGAAATAGCAAATTGGTGAGGTTTTTTTGTTTGAGTTCTTTTTTTGTTGTTGTTATTTTGTTTTCGTGGGTTTTTTTAAGTGGACATACACATTTATGTACAGTGCTAGTGCTTTTTGTGTGACAGAAAATGAAGCGATGTGCCGGCTTTGTCAAAGGGCAAACTCAGATCTGGAGGGTGGGACCTTCTAATCAGCTGTTGAGCTAGTCCTTTGTGAAGTCAATGCTCAAGCGTATCCAGGCTTGAAGTCAGAAATGTTCGGGGAAATTGTTTGCTATTATGCCTGTCAGCCTGCTCATGCATAATGAGGAGGGGGAAAAAGCAGCTCTCTGAACTGATAGTGCTTTAATTATTAAGTCACATTATGTTAAGAACAAAAACTGAGTGGAAAATCTACAAGTGAGCTGAAATGAGCATACTCACGCTCCCTTTCTACTTCCAGCAGTGAGTAAACACGGGTGTACACAGCTCTTCCAGGCTGTCAGGAATCACCAGTGTCTCAACAGGATGCTTTTACCAAGCCAAAAACCAAAAGAACCAAAATAGGTCAATTAATCAAAACAGTTTCTATCTTTATCATTCATTTCTCATTATTGTACTTTATTTGTCAATGTCACTGGATCAGAAAAGAGTCTAATCTGCGCCGTGGCCCCGGTGTCCCAGTGCCTCAGCATGTCCTAGCAAATGACTGTGGCAATGTTTCCCTGGGCTGTGTGGAGGGTGCCCAGCTCCCTGCAAGGCTGGGCTTTTGCAGCTGTATCCTCATGCACAGTGATGCTGTAATCATCTTAATTCAGTCTGAGGCATATTCTCCCCAGTTCTGTTCCAGGGTTTATTTTTGCCTGGCGTAAGCTGGGCAGACGTGGACTTCTACTGATCTATTCTAACCAAATTTGCCAGTGGTCATGTTTCTGCCTGTCCTGGGACCTGATTCAATTTCTGCTGAAGTGAATGAATAAGCAAATGAATGAAATCACCACTCAGAACCTGCCTACTCGAGCTCATTTCCAAGATGGGCTTTAAAGGATTCAGTAAAATTATTTTGTGCCTTTAGCATAAATTACAGTTTTCCTCTCATAAAAGGGATCATTGCCCCAGGAAGATGACTCATAGAATCAATAACTGATATTCACTTGCAATACAAATAATGGGTTTTTTAAATGAAATAACAAAATAAAGGAAGTAATAGCTTCAGTACTGTCAGTACTGACAGAAATAAACTTGCAAGTAATTTTATATGCCATATTCTCCACCTCATCACATTAATTTTATTGCATTTTAGCACCATTCAGCACTATTATCCTGGCATGAAATTAGAATCACTATGGAGTAATCTCACAAAATAATTCTGTCTGTAGTTTTAATAGGAATATTTCAAGCAGCATTTAAATGTATGGATACACTGATTTTGTCATTTAAGTGCTTTGTTCTCATGATCAAAATGACATCCAGATATGTCTATTGGCATTTCATGAGTTAAATAGGATTGGTCTTTGTACGTTGGTGCTGCCATTGGAAAATTAATGTTTGTAAAGTACATGGAGCATAGAGATAAGAAATTTCTTGCATAGCTGTGTTTCCTAAGTCTGTCTCCATGTGTTAACAGCTTCTTTTTTCCTTTTTCTTCTTTATTTAAAGGAAATATTTAAAATATGGCAGAAACAAAAACCTTCCAGCATGGAGCAGCCTGTGCTCTCACCTTTTGCTTTGTCCTAATCTGTTGGGTTGATGCAGCCTCCTTCCAGCAGCACCAGCTGCTTCAGAAAGATCCAGACTATGCAACGAAAAACTTACAAAGGCTCCCAAATCCCGATATGATCAAAGCATTGGAATACATAGAAGACCTTCGCAAGCAAACCAACAAGGGAGAAAGCAGCCCCGATTACAACTCTTACCAAAATGTCCCTTACCTCCTGCCACAGAAAGAAAGCAAGGATCAGCTTCACCTCCCAGATAACGTACGGGATTCTTTGACTGAAGATGAGTCCCAGTGGGTTAAGGTAATGCTGGAAGCCTTGCGGCAAGCTGAGAAGGAGTCAAAAGCTGGCCCAAAGGAGAACAAACCTTATGGTCTGAGTTCAGATAACTTTCCAGCTGGAGTTTCTGATGATTATGAGGCTTACAAGTGGCCTGAGAGGTGGCAAAAGTACCTCAAAATGCCACTTGGGCACTATGAAGATGGTTCAAGAGACAGTCCCTTCAAGCGTACCAACGAAATCGTGGAAGAGCAATACACCCCCCAGAGCCTCGCCACGCTGGAGTCTGTGTTCCAGGAGCTGGGGAAGATGGCAGGACCCAGTAACCACAAGAAAGAAAGGCTGGATGAGGACCAGAAATTGTATATAGATGATGAAGATGATGTGTATAAAGTGAATAACATCGCCTATGAAGATGTGGTTGGAGGAGAAGATTGGAATCCCATAGAGGAAAAAGTGGAAAGCCAAACCCAGGAAGAGATAAAAGATAGCAAAGAGGAAATTGATAAACACGAAGAGGAGATTGACGATGAAATGAAAAGATCAGGAAAACTCAGCTTCCTTGAGGATGAAATAAGAAGAGACAATAAAGATCAGATGTCAGAGGATGTTTCAAAACTAATGAATTATTACCTGAAGAGGCTGATGGGTAGTGCTGGGAATAGGAAATTAAGGACTGGAGGAGAGCTTGAGGAAAAAAGAGCATCCATGTTTTTGGATAAACAACTCGATCCTCAGTCTATAGCTCAGCTGATAGAAATCTCAAGGAATTTGCAAATTCCTCCTGAGGATTTAATAGACATGTTGAAAGCTGGAGAAAAAAAGCAGCTTCAGAGTGAAAGGCTGGAAGCTGAGCAGGAAATGGAATTCCCAGAAGACCTTGATGAGATAACTGAAACCAATCTAGGACAGAGCGATATATTTAAAAATAATGTAAACTCTAAAAACGGGTACATGAAGCAGCCTCTTATTCCAGAAAATCTACCTGAAGACCTCAATATTGAAGATATTGTCAGCCTTCTGGGAAATGACAATTTAGCTAATCAGAATCCCTCCTACTTACTAAATCGTCTTAATCAAGAGAATGATTTGCCAAGACTGTCTTACATTCCCAGAAGATTGAAAGGACACTTGTTCCCTAAAGCTGCCTGGATGAACGATTTGGAAAGGCGACAAACGGAGCATGAGAAACTAAACGAGAAGGATGAAGAGCTGGCCGATTACTTGGCCCAGGTGCTGGCAAAATACCCTGAAGTGATCAATACGAACCAGATGAAACGAGTGCCGGCTTCTGAGAGCAGCCTGCAGGAAGAGGATCACCTGGAGCAGGCCATCCGAGAGCACCTAAACCAGCTGGGACCACAGGAGGCGGCCAAGTGGGCTTCGCTCAGCAAAAGGCTCTCCATGGCCGGAGAAGCTGACGACACACAAAGCCGGCAGTACCTGGATGAGGATATGCTGGCAAAGGTGCTGGAGTATCTAAAACAGGAGAAATCAGAGCTTGAAAGAGATCACATTACCAAGCGAGCAATGGAAAACATGTAATTGTTCCCCAAGTACTATTTCTCTTCAATGTGTTGACTTCTATCCCAATTCAGTTGTGATTTATTCCTGCTCTCCCACTAAGCAACCTATGGTAGACTATTTACCATTGAACAGTCTGCATATCTTTCTCAGAGCTGTTATATTGTTTATTGATATACTTATATGTTATAAATTATGGGACAAACAACAAATTGCTTCAAGTGTTTTAAGAAACAATTTAATGATATCAAGTAAAAGTATAATATGTAAACAACTGACCTTTGCATTGTTAATAAAACATGATAAAGGAAGAGTGACAATTATAATTTGAAATTTTTAAGATTAATTGGATTATTTTGTTACTGTCTGTAGTGGTTTTTGTGCAGTATCGAATAAAAAAATAAAGCATTATATATATATAGTTTTATTTACAAGGCTTTTTCTATTCAGTGTTTTATTGTTGATGAATAAATTATTTCTGGACAATCGACTGTGTTTCTTTGTGACAGTTGATAAAGTCATACTAATTGGAAACATAAGACTACTCCTGCAGATGACTCTTCTGAAATACAGTATTTTTCCTACAGATTGTTGTTAGCATAAACTTGTGGTTTTCTGGGCCGTAAGAGCATTAATTGGTATGACCCTTAAGGGCAGGGGGTACCCAAAGAGCTTTCTGAAGTCAATCACTGTAATAACTACATTACCTACAGCTGAAAATTGGGCCTCACGTAATTAAGAGATGTATCGGTATCTCCTGGTAGGAGGAGGAAGATAGATGATCTGTCCAGCTAAGAGAGGTTCTATGATGAAGCTCTGAAAAAATACAAAATTGAACCTTCATGTGCAAGCTCTGGGAAGCTCTGATGAAGTGGCAGGGAAGCTCTGCAGACGAGTCCCTCTCCGTCCCTCACAATGACAACCACAAAGAAGGAGCCAGGCTCCAAGGCAAGGCAGGCACAGGACTCCCCTGTGGGGAACAGCATGGATTTGTCTGATAAAAATATTATTTCCTTTTTCATGAAATGACCATTACATGTCACATAAATACACAGAAAACTTTTATTATTGGGCACACTACCTGGACACTTGAAATGTCTCCTGAGCTCCTGTTAAGACCTTCAGTAGATGGTCTGGAAAGGTTCTGGCTCTTTTACAGAAGGAAATGTGCTTGTGTAACTCTGTGAGTCAGATGTGGTTTTCACTAGGACAGCTCATTTCCAGGATTATAGTTTAAAAGTGCTTTTCCCTGTGGTATTCTTCAGCTGCTCAGCTGGGCTAAGTGGGGTGGGGATGATTTTTGGCAAGGCAATGTCTAATGAAGTACAAAGTCTGCAGAAATAAAAAACCATCTTCAGTGTCACCATTACCCTGAGCAAGCGCAGCCAACAGGAGCTCAGTCCCTGCTCCAGCCATTATTCCTTGAACACACACCAGACAATAATATATCTGATTTTCCAGGTGTGTGTAGGACCTGGAAAAGATGTCACAGGTGGTGAAGCATGGCAGGTAGGAGTTCCTTAGCGTCATTCTCCTCCTGCCATAGCCTGTAGCACTCCCTTGCCCTGGGCTACCCACGCTCCTGCGTTGACCAAAGCCCTGGGGAACTCTTTGGCTGCCTCCAGGCTCTTACTCAGGGAGAGCTCAATGAAAACTTTGGATGCCAGAATGATTTTGGATCTAAGGAACCAGTAGTATAAGCCTATTGATAAAAGGACAGATGCTGTCAGACACTGCGTAGAAGAAGAAATAAGCTTTGGAAAATCTAATCTTGGCATGAGCAATTACATCACTTTTTAGAGTAACACCTCACTCACAGATTGGGCAAGCCATTAGGAACTTTCTGGTTCATCTTCATAAAGAAGAAAAGGGGTGTTGTGCTTGAAATAACAGAATTACGCTTTGTCTAACAGAACTATATGGAAGCTTCAAGCTGATTTCAAGCTAAAAGGTGATATCAATACTTTTTTCTCTTCAAGCCACAGAAAGCAGACAACTAATCTCCCTATGAAGTGCTTTATTTCTAACAAACTCATCTCCAACTCTATATAGAAATTAAATGAAATGAGAAAATATTAAATAGGCAGTACTCTCTTGGTAGCTACAGCTGACTCTTGCTATGCAACCAAAGCTCCCACAGAAGAGCAGAGAGTTATACCTGAATATGCAAGACAGCATTATCCAAATGTACATCCCATCATGAGATCTGCTCCATTAAACCACTCCAGAGCCTCCCCCTGCAGAGAGGCTGTGTAGTGCTTAATTGTTCTTAATAGCCACGGCTGTTTCTGCTTTCATTTGTCTGTGGTTTGTGTTTTCCTTATGGGCGCAGTGGGACAAACAGTCATGTTGTTAATAATGCACACAGAACGCATAATCCATAACAGATACACTACCAAGCTTATTATCATAATTATATACAAAATAAAGTGATCACCCCGCAATTTTTACTCAGGCAAAGTGAGGAGCAGATTTTTAATTCCTCTTTTGTGCTATGATTTGACAGCATCCCAGATGCAGTTGGTTTATACTCTCTGTCTATCAGTGTCTTTTGTGCAGCAAAGAAAATGTTTCTGCTCAAATCTTCCTCTTAAAACTTGCTTCGCTTTGTTCTCATGTATAAGGCCCTCCCCAACATGCAAACAGAACAGAAATTCTGCATTTGGTCTAAGTATAACAAGCTACTGAACATCTTCCTCAGGATCTGAGGTGGTTTTTCTTTATACATACACTAGAATTCACTTATTAGTACCCATAAGAGTTAATGTTTTTTTGTTTTTTTCATTTATTCTTATGCTACTGCAAGTGCTTTGTTTACATCTGCCTCTTGATGGTTCCATTATTTTGTCAGCTGGAGCTCTTAAATGAGAACACTTGTTGATTCAAAAATTAATGTAACCAAATTACCTCGACTGGAGAAATGAGATTGTAGCAATTATTTTCTTCTAAAAGGGTATTTCCACGGCGCAGTGGAAGGGGCTTGAGCTGCATGTAATATGACAGCCGTTAGTATTTCCCAAAACACTTACACTTCACCTCATTTTGCAGGAGAAACAACATAAGCCATGATTTTCTTAACAAGACAAAGGGGAGCCAAGGCTGGAGCACGGGCACCCTGAGCTGGGCTTTGTCTCCCGGCTTCGTCCTTGCTGTTACTAACGAGGACACTCATGATTCAAACCTGCACCTCCAGACACACCTGACCCAGCCCAACCTTCCGTCAGCTCAGGTCAAACATGGCATCGTGGGAATGGAGGAATTCTGTGGCCAAGGGCCATGCAGTGGTGACTGCTGTGTGGGAGCAGCATTCCCTGGAGCATCCCGTGCCTTTGCCCCAGGATGCACGGCACTGATCGGTGGCTATTTACTACGTGATGCATAAATCCATACAGACACAGCTGGGTGCCAGCTGCACTTTGCATTTGTTCAGCTACCCGAGCACCTCCAGAGAGGTTAATGTGAGCTGCAGGAACCCCAGTTAGCAGCAGCAGGCAGGTGCAGAGCCTCTAGTGCATAAAGTGGAAAGGAGAAGCCCTGAATCAGAGCTGATTAGCTGAAGAGCCACGTTATTCCTGACTTTTGGATCATTCAAAAACATTTGAGGTCATTAATAATTCATTTGCAGATGTAGCAGAGCTCTAAATGTGGCTGATTAAATGCATTTGACGTTTCTCTTGAGAGAGGCTGTTATTCCAGGAAACCACTTGGTATCTGCAAATGTCTTGGAATGAGTGTACTCAAAATTACGGGTTCACTCACAGTGTTTTCCCTTGTAAAGGAAGAAAAGTGACCTCTGGTTCTAAACGTAATGTACCCTGGTGAATAATAATTATGGCCCAATTATTTTAAAAGTTCCCCACATCCACTGAGTGGATCTGCTGTGTAATGCCATGGTTCAACGTGCAGAGCTCAGCCTTGCTCTGCTAAGACAAAAACCCACAGACCATGAGCAAGGCAGGTCCTACACACCTGGGGAAGGAGACCTTAAAAAGGGAGTGTTTGGCCTCTCCCCAGCTTCTGCAATTGCTGCTCAATGATGTTCTTCCCAAAACCCTTCCTGGCATCAGCCTAAGAGTAGAGCCCCATGCTTTATCCTGGCACAGAAGCCAGGCTCTCAGGGAATGCCACATGGTGGGAGTGCCACAAAGCCTCCGAGTCCACTCGGCTGGATGAGCAGGATCCAAGACAGGATCTAAAAAAAATAATGAGCTTTAGACCACCTTTGTGTCTCCCTCATTATGTCAGCAAACCTGGATCCACTGGCTTTGCTTGGCTTCTTGCTTAAGTCAGAGTGAATCTCTTGCGGTGTAGCTGTGGGGTGCATTTTGCGCCACTCCATTTAAATGTTTAATGAGAACTAAATGTTTATGCAAATTTGAGCACATTTTTTTTCAAGGGGGTCACCCACATCAGAACAGTTTTCCTGCTCTGCTTACTGCAGTCACCACCAGCAGGACACTTCAATTGCTGGAGACGGTGGGATCCTCCCCTGACAGAACTTTGCTCAGGGTCACCTTGGGAAAGCCTTTTTGGGTTATTTTCCTCTTGACCTAAGCTCATGCCAACACACAGAAAGGAGGGGCACTACATCTGTGTGTTGAGATCTCCAGGTAGAACATGGTCATTCTTAATCATCTATTAAAACTCTTCCCAAAAGCATATTGCCTTTAAATGAATCTTTTTTTCCTAGCTCAAATTTTAGATACTTTTTAGTTTTACATTGTAAATATCTTGACCCTGAATGCAAAAAGAAACCTCCCATCCCCACTTTCCCCCCTCCTCTTTGACCTAAGAGAAGGTGTGGGACTGCTTGGATGAGATGCAACATATAATTTCTGCAAAGAAACACATTTTTTTTTGCCATGGGTACATACTTTGCCCCCTGCTAATAAATATCATAGCAGCACAACAAACCGCTTAGATACTACCAGCACCTGTACTCCTGCTTGAAGTATATAAGAGCCCATCCAGGAACAGCAAGTACAGACACAGAAAAAGGTAAAACCAAAAATAAATCATTAAATAGGGATAACCCCGAAATTCCTTGTTGTTATTATGTGGCATAACAACAGGAGATGTGTCAAATCCCTGCAAATAAGTTTTGGGATGTAAATATAATCTGACAGGAAAACTGTTATCTGCAAGGTTAAATTTACTCAGATCCAATGCATTATCGTTTGAATTTTTTCTTACAAACATGGATGCAACAAGGTAGAAACTTTTTGATAGTGACTAGCACACTGAAAGAGGCTAAGAAAAAAGTAGATTGGAAAATTTTATTCTATATGTAAGTCTGCAACTGCCTCTCTACTCTACTGGGCAATTTAGACAAGAGAAATGTTACTGTGCAAACTCATGAGCTTTTAGTCTCACCTGTGGCCTTGGACTTTGCTTTCCTAGAAGCAATAGTCAGGCTGAACTTTGTTTAAATGTATTTTAAAATATATTTAAATGTATTAGAAATTACTTTCTAATTTCTATTTTAAAAATGCCAGCCCCCTGGCCCTCTCCTCATTCAGAGTGCACGGTCTGAAGCTGGTGCAACCAGAGTAGCATGAACTTTTAGGAATGGCTGGGGCACAGAGGCTGCTCTAGTGCCAAGAGATTGTGTCTTCTGTGCTCCTGAGCCTCCTCCTGGTGACAAAGGAGCTATTTCACCCAAAAGGATCTTTATCTGCTGGGAAAAGCTTATGGATATTTTTACTCAGGAAGAAAAATACACATACCTAATAGGCAATGACATAACTGTGAAAAACTTTGCCCAATCCTCAAATTTTATTACTTGTTACTATATTACTTATTACAAAAGTACTGATTTTGTTTTATTTCATGCTGTTTCTCCTTTGCTCCTTTTAGAGTCAGTGCACAGCTCTTTACTGATGCTGCACGAGAGTTCAAAGCTGCTGTCTGCTTCCCCTTTTGGCAACACCTTTTGCATCAGTCTTATTTATATCTGACACGATACAGGTGGATCTAACAACCTCACACAACTCTGTGCTGCGTGGTGGTATTTGTTTCCGTGCCAGGAAGTTTTGTGATATCCCACGTAACGGGGCTGTTTGTAAGCTGGAGCTCATTCCCATCCCAGAGAAGATGTGGAGCAGGGACCAGCATCTTCCACCATGGACAGAGCAGGGCCTGATGCTGCTTGGCAGCCCCATCTCCCCCTTCCCAGTGTGGGGATGGTCAGGGACAGCAGTGCAAACCCTTGGAGGCACCGTGACAAACACGTGGCTCGAGCACATCGTTTACTGTGTAGTTAAACAAAGCACTTTGCTGGGGAAGCCACAGAGCAACTCTGGTTTTCTTCAGTGTTGCCATGGCTGTGAAGTTCCTTTCAGGTTAGAGCAAGATGCCCTCTGAGGAGCTGATCACTGCTTCGTGCATATCTGGCCACATCACACTCCAAACCTCTTGGCTCCAAACGAGGATGCTATTTATAGATCCCCCTCAGCCCTCCCCACCAACCTTCCAAGCAGGCTGAAGTATCAACTCAGAGAATAAAAAATTCTGTTCAGGCACAGATATGATGACAAAGGGGACGTTAAGTAATTGGGGCATTAAAAATTTTGCTAAGATAAATTGTGGCTAGGCTGGTTAAGTTCCTGAGGAAGAATATTTTGACAACAACCTTCCACGAAAATTTTGAAGTGCAATCAGTAAAATCAATACTTGCTCAAACACCTTTTCCCATCCATCTGATCCACAAGTAGGCAGCCAGAAAATCCAATTAGCTTTATTTCATTTACCCTGCTAAAGGCAACATTTACATTTTTAACTTAATACTGAATGCTCACTGAAGTGCTCTCCAAGCCAGGTGATGAATGAGGCTTGGGGAGGCCTCCCATCCCTGTCACTCACTAGCACCATGTGCCATGGAGAAGATAAACGATAATTGGGAACCTGGCCTTGCTGCAGACTAATGGAATTGTCTGGGGAAAATGGGACTGGAGACTGCCTGAAGATCAGCATTCCTCTGGGCAACCTCAGGCTTTGGGAGCCTTCTATCTTTGAGCTGACACCTCAGTGGTTACTTTCTTGGCTAACTCATTTGTTAGTCAGGGTGTACAATTTCCTTCTCTTACATTTATCATCCTCCTGACTTAGCTCAGTGCATGAGTCAGTAAGCCTGGCTTAATCATCTTCTTTATAAATTCTGAATCTATTTCATTGTGAATAAAGTTCTTGCTGACCAGGTCCTACGTCTTAAATACCCAGAATGGTAAAAAAAAGTGGGACTTCACCTTTGGCTTGGGTATTTTTTTTAAATTAACTCCTGCCCTGTAACACCTCTCCAAAGAAGCAGCCACAAGCAGCAGCAGACTGTTCTGTAAAAGCAAAAAGGAAGTGACCTTTTAAAAATACATACTTTACATATCAAACTGCAAGGATAAAGTAGAATATAGTTATCCTATGCCAAGACCATTGAGACATTTGCCTTTATCCTAAGGAAATGACTTTGCCTTGTAGCTCACCTTTTCATAGTGCACACTTTTCTGCCTGTGAAATTCATTACCCAGCACTTGATCTCCTCGATAGCCTACTGCTGATGTCCTTAGGAAATTAATTTTTTAATAGTTTTCTTGATGAACATGTGTTTCGTGGCACCTGAAAATAGATGGACTGTAATTCCAGGCTAGAGGCACATTTTGCTGTTGCAGTAGCTGTGACTTTCTGTGTGTGGAGATGGAAATAATTTAAACAGTCATTTGCCTGACAAGATATTCTTATTTGTCCTCCTACATATCCTATGAGTACAAAGCTGGATTTATAGCTTGACCTTTTTACTTTACATCTTTCAAAAGCCAAAGAACAAGGAATGCACTACTTTATAAAGCCTTGATGGGTGAGCACAAGCGCTGCAGTGATGCACCCCCACTATAAAAAAGACTATTGAGATGTACAAAGCAGCAGGTGCTGTAGTGCGGTTATTGCTACAGACAGGAAAAAAAGTATGGAAAGAGAGCAAGCAAGCCTCTGCTGGACATTCATAAGTTAGGAATGAGGTGCGGGGGACATTTTCTGCCATCAGATCTGCCACTCTAAGTTCTCTAAGTTCTCTAGGAGCTCTAAGTTCCTGAGGAAGAATATTTTGACAACAGCCTTCCAAGAAAATTTTGAAGTGCAATCAGTAAAATCAATACTTGCTCAAACACCTTTTCCCATCCATCTGATCCACAAGTAGGCAGCCAGAAAATCCAATTGGCTTTATTTCATTAACCCTGCTAAAGGCAACATTTACATTTTTAACTTAATACTGAATGCTCCTGAGATCTGCCACAAGATCTCAGGTGGGCAGCAGGAGACAGGTCTTCAGCTTGACTCTCTCACAAGGAAGGCATCAGACTTGGCTGATCAGTGCTTCTAAGGATCTCAAGCTTATCCAGGCCTCTAGCAAAAGAGACTAAAGCCAGGGATGCTGTTCTCCTAAAAATATTATGGCCTTTGGAACTGTGAAACAATTTGGCTGCCTAAAACTGGGCATCTACATTAAACCTGCTCATCTTTCCAGGCTGGTGTGCCTTGGCAAAGCTAAGAAAACATTGGGGTTTGCTTTTTCTTATAAAAAGCCCCATTGTGTGCTGGGGTAACTTACTGCAGTTCTGCTGACTTCATTGAGTACAAGGGTTTGGCCATCTTGACAAATAATGACATAGAGACAGGTTGTGTCCCCTGTCTCTGTCCTGTTTGAGTGTGTGACAATTCCGTGTGCATCCAGCATCTCTGGCCAGCACCAAACCCTGCCCAGCCCAGCCTCTCCCCTGCCCTGTGCCCCAGAGAGCAGCAGGCAGTGGATGACTGACAGGATATGGGAATACAGCTGTGACAGGACCACCTTCCCCAGCCCAAGGAGGAGGAGAGCATAAGGAGGAAATGTCCAAGGTCTCTGTGAAGATGCATTTGCAGCACGGTTTCACAGGAGCCCACAGGAATATGCTCATGTGCCTCCTTGAAACCCACCCACTGAGCATTTATAACCTTCTGTAAATGGGCAGGGCACAACTCTGCAGTGTCCTGCAGGCCCTGTGCCATTCCTGCAGCCTGCAGGAGCTGGGCTACCTCGGGACAATGCCCTGCCTTGGCTGGGGAGCCTCCCTGGATGTGGTGCCATGGGGAGTCCTCCCAGCAGACAGAGCTGCTCCCAGCTGTGCTGGGCAAAGCTCCCCTGCCCTGCCCTGCCCTGCCCTGCCACAGGCCACTGCCTTTGGGCAGGCTCTGCAAGGTTTCTGCCTTCATCAGCCTGATCCTCAAGGCTGGGGAACACAGCGGGTGGTGGCTAGGGCCACGTAAGGACAGATATGCTTGTAATCTACCCATGCTACATTTTCTCCAGTGCTTACATGAATCCAAACACTGTCGAACACCAAACACTTCATTTCACACAACACAAATTTTTATACATCTCTTGAAGTTGTTTTTACAGCTTTTCTATAAAAATGAAGTACAAGCTGAAGGTAAGAATCATCTGAACATAAAATGAACTATATTCTCTTCTGAAAATTCCCAATTCTGTTTAGCTTCTGAGGGTTTTTTACATGTTCAGGAATCTGCAGACCGCTTTACTCAAATGAGACTTTCATTTTACAGGAAAAATAATATCTTGTTTCAAGAAGAGAAAATATCATTCTCCTCTTTTAAGCTAGAAAGCAGAAAATAGGATCTTCTTTCCAGCATTTCTGTGGCTGACAGCATCTGTAACAGGCTTTCTGCATTCTTTCTGGCAAGAGAATTAGTGGAGAATTAAATATCATATAAATGTGTTGAGACACAAATAGAAATGCAGCCCAATGCAAAATATTCTGCATCAAGAATAAGGTATCCTCCTATCCAGGGAAGTACTGTTATTCCAGAAAAGTCTGTCAGGGACCATTACTGATAATAGTATATAAAAGCAGTAGTTCTGTTCCCCAGAAGTAGCCAGTTTACTTTCTTCACAATAATTTAAAATTGGATATCATTTTCAACTTTGCAGTGCCGGAAGAGCTGTTCAACTGACTTTTAAAGTTAACTTCAAGAATACAGTTCAATTTAGCAAGTAATTTGCAGAGAGCAGCCCTCTGATTGCAGCACGGTTTTCTACCCATTGCAGAAAGCTCAAAGGGGAAGGAAGACAGCATCATTAGCGACCCCACATAATCCTCTCTAACACAAAATGCAATTGTAAGTGGCTATATTAAAGTGTTGAGGTGCCAATTAGCTACTTTAATGCAAATTATTGTTTTACTTATAGAGTGGTGCTTCCTTGAGGCTGAAATTGCTGTAGCTCTGATGCGAACACCGAGTCATGAGATAAATGAATCACAGAGTCGGATTACTGCATCTGCAAAGAATGTTCTTGAGTCTAACCTGATCTACAGCACTTGCAGGAGATCTGTGTGTGTGCTCATGGATCTGTCAGATGAAGCAATTCCCAAGGGACTTTCTTGTGAAACATCTCCTGTGTGCTCACTGGGCTGGAGAAGCAACCAGCTGGAGTTTTGGGGTGACCATGAAGGGGAACATGTCCCTACCCTTCTCTGCTCTTGTCCAAGGACCCTTTAGGTGAGTTCATCCCTTCCAGGGCACCTCATCAGCTCCTCCAAGCCCAGAGCTGGATCCCCTCTCACTGGAGCAGGGCACACAGCACTTTGGTGGCCAGTGTTACCAGAGGGACCCTGACCTGGGGAGTTTGTACAGTTCCTGCTCTGTCAGACCAGTCCTGTTACTGGGCCCCACTTTCCTCGCCTGCCTTTAGAAAGCCAAGTTTGCAATGTAGCCAACATGAGCCAGCAAAGATGAAACAGGCTGTGTTATCTTTAATGACAGATAGCTGGAGTCTTTCCAGAAAAATCTGGAGGTTTTTCCACTGCTGATTTCTTTGCGACACCCAAGAGGAAACCAAACCCACAGGGAGAGCTTTCTGTGCTGCCAAGCCAGCTTTCCCAGCCATGGTCCCCCATGTCCCCCAGGAGTAAAAGCTTTTCTCACCCACTCCTTGGGATCCCCAGTGCTGCTCCCCAGGCTTCCCTGCATCCCACGCGCACTGGCCACACCACTGCCTGTCTGCCCGTGCTGGCAATTAGGAAATGCCACCTGGGAGTCTGGAGGCTACTGCAAAGGGTACACAGCAGAGCAGGAGGTACACAGGCCTGTTGCTGGTCAGCTTGAACACAGGGCTGCAGACCACACTGACCCCAGGAAATGTCTAAGAGGCACAGGCTGCGAGAGAGAGGATGCTCTGCAATGCACACACCGTCAGAAATTGGCTGATCGGCTCTTGGCTGAGGTCATATAACAGAGGAAATACAGAAATGGGATTATAACTGCATCAGCCTTGGCCTTTTCAGTTCAATTTCTAGGAGAGGAAACGCTAGAAGTACCCACAAGTACTCTGGCCAAATTAGTTACCAAATGTTTCTGCAATATCTGTAGCACCTTCACAAGTCACAGTATTTGCTGTTACTGGAGAAATATTAAATTTTACTGCACTCTGGTTTCACCCATTGTAGAGCTATAGCAGAGTCCATTATCACATTCCTAGCTGTGCTCTGTAAATGCCTACAGAGAAATTAATGGCAAAAATCTGATTGCACTGAGCTCAGTGGGAGTCCACCATTGCCATCAGTATCTCCCAGACTTTGTACAGGTCTTTAGAGAGCTTGTCTGTAAAATATGTCCCGTCCCTAAGGCAAAGTTCTAAAGCTCCCCCCTTTTTCTAATCCTGTTTCTAAGCTTTTAAATCTTCTGGTAAAATCTGCCCTAACTGGGCATTAAGTTCCAAACCCTTTCCACAAACCTAGAAAGGATTTTGTTACGTTCCTACATTTAAAACAGAAAAGTTGCTCAAGTCGTTAGCAAAAACAATGTAGCTGTGTCAGGACACTCACAGCTGCCCAGCGGGAGTTGATCAGAGGACACAGACAGTGCCGGGACTGCCTCCTGGGATTCTCTCCACGTGCAGCTGGGGAGGTAGAGCCGAAAGGAGCCTCTCTGCAAAGCAACAGAACTGAAAGCACCCGGCCTCTGTGGCCACCTCCAGAGACTCCCAGCAGCCAGCTCCATCTCCTGCTGTTTTCCAGCATGTGCAGAGTCAGGCTGGTGGCGCAGCAGCCCTGATGAGATGTTGGCTCTTGTTGGCAGCAGCAGCTGCCTCCGCAACATTAGTCACACATGCAAAACAACTCAGCAAACTTAGGAGAGAGCAGCATTAACAGTTCTTCAATTTCCTATTTTGTTATCTCTATTCATCTGGTTTGCTTGCTTGTCTCATGTCTCCCAGGTTCAATCTCAAGTGTGATTTTTCTGCTGGGGTAATTTCTTTCTGCAGGACTATCTGCCTTTGCCAGGCTGATGGTGCAAGTGGAAATGAAATTCCATTGAAACAGATTAATTAAAAGAAGATTAGTAAGATTAGCTGAACTATAACTGGTTTGTGCCTTCCTTCTTGAATGAAGAGTATTGTGCTACAAATAACAGAGCCAAGGGCCAGCCCTTCTCTGTAAGTATCCAACATTTCTCCATCTGTTCTGGCCCTATCAGCAGCTACTTGCTGGTAAATGGATGGTAGCTGCTCTCAGGTTCAGGTGCTATACACTCACATGCACACAGAAAAAAAGGACAAGGAAAAATTTTCAATCATTCACAGTGCAGCACTGCTTTGTTACGGGCAGGTGGGCTCAGGGTCACAGCTCTCCCCAGCCCAGCACACCAGCCAAAGGGAGCTTCATTTGTAATGCACCCAAGCTGTGCCACCATCAGCGACTGCTTCGTGGTGTTAATGGAAAGACAGACGTATTTCTAGCTGCCCTCAGACAATTAGAACTGTTTTCCGAGAGCTACTCATGCCCCTCTCTGAATTGCTTGGGCGTTAGGTTTCCCACCCTGGGGTTCTCTGAGAGCTTTTGGGCCTGCCTGTGGTACTCAGCCAGGCATGACTGCTGGGACCTGTGCCTTCTATTCCACGCACAGGCAGGGGAGCTGACCAACCTAGCAGGAGCCAAGCGTTTCCCCTGGGACCTTAAAAATCGGAACGTCAACACGGCTCTAGGCTGGACAGAGGCAGCACCATGTCTAGCAGTCCCTCGAAAGAAGGGCAGGAAAAAGGACTTATCACACCCACACTGCCCCACACATCCCTGCCTCCCCAGCTCTTCTCAGGGGCTGCTCCTGCTGTACCCAGCCAGCCTCACTGCCACGGTGCTTTCTGCCACCTTCTTGTCCCAGCAGGAGAAGGCATGGCAGCAGAACCCCAAGCTCCATGACAGAAGGGAGTGGAGGGTGTTTCAGCATCTGGGGACTGGAAGAGGCCAAACCTAACCAGAAGCAATGGATCTCACAGGAAAGAAACCCTCCCGACTGAATTGTGTTTACCTCAACTACACAGGAAACCACTCTGTGGCTGATGCTAAACAGGCTTTAGCACTTCTTGTAAACAGCAGTGATCTTCCCCCTTACATTTTCTGCTGCCTGCTTTTTTTCCAGCTCAGGAACTTGAGGAAGGAAAAAAAGAAAAGGAAGGCAAACAACAGCAGAGAAAGAACAAACTAGAAGTACAGCAGGTCAGGAAGAACAGAGGGAAGGCAGATCAGGAGCTCCTGTCCTTCCCATCTCAGAGCACACAAGCAATCAATGACATGAAAGACAGCAAATATAGAGCTGATGGAAGGAAGAACTGTTTCAACTAACACATAATCAGGCCAAAGAACTCAGTGCTCTGGATGGACACCCAGGGAAGGACATAGCAAAATTTGAACAATTATTTGTGTAACGAGAATAACAGTTTTATCAGTTAACAACTTCGTGTGTGTGGAGATGAGAGGGAGCATGGCATATTTCCCAGCTGAAAGCAGTCAGGATTAGGAGAAATCCTGTTAGAAATGCAGGCTGGCCATAAGAGCTGAAAGCAAGGCTGCTGGGAGGTGCCTGGAGCACCCCATTTGCTGCAGACCCGCTGATGCAGACAGACGATGGCCCTGCTTTGCTGTGCCCTTTTCTCGGTGACACTCCCATCACACCCATGAGCACACCATGGCCATGAGCCCACCCTGCTGTGCAGATCTCCAGCCTGAACCACACACCAGTGCCTCTGGCTGCCACCTGTGCCCTGCTGCACTCACCTTTGGGAAAGACAACAAATCAGTATTGAAACACCTAGGAGAGCCTTCAGGAAAGAGATTCTTTTACAGTATATACAAACTCCATTTGCAGCTTGAGCACACCAGACTATTTATGAGAGGAATTTTGCTGCTGGAGATAATGAGCCAGTTTTCAGCTAAGTGTAAATCTGCTGGCTGCTTGTAGGGGCTCCCAGGCTGTCAGAGCACGGATCATCACTACTGAGTGCTCTGCTAATACTGTAAACAGTGATGACATTTAGAGAATTGTTTAACTGAGGGAGGAGATTTAAGTCACTTCTGCAGTAACATCTAATGGGGAGTAAACCTCTGCAGATCATACATCACAGCTCTGGCAGCAGTCTGTAATGTCTTTAAGCTACATCTTTAAATTATGAATCATGCCTATTAAAAAATCATAACACTTAGTTGTGGTAAGCATGTCTGGGTAAGATGCTGTCAGAATGATTAGAGCCCAGATCACAGATGCAGTATCTGTCCTCATCCCACAGAACAGTTTGGAGGATTGGCACACCTTTATAGTGGTTTATTGCTCCTCTTAAAATCAGTACACTGCAAGGTACTTTCCACCAACAATCTTTCATTTAGGATTTAAGCCTTTCCAAGTCTGAGCACCCGAGACCATGAGAAATCAGTAGGATACACATTTTAGGGAACTTTTGTAACTTTGAGAAAATTATTTCTTCTAAGCAAAGATTTATTTATCTTGTAGCAGGGTAACTTTGAGGCAATGTGAGATGAGTGTGACATCTCTTTCCTGTCTCCACAGCAAAGAGGAAGCCCTTAGTCTGTGTCCCTGAGATCACACTCATGTCTCTGTGGTTATTTCTGCAGCAGTGCAAGGGGTGTGTGAAAGAAAGCCTCTGAACAGTACCGGGGTAAGTAAAAATTTACCTAAAGTCAGTCAGTTTAGCTTCAAAATGTATTTAACTTTCAAGTTAAAGTGCAAACAACCCTTACATTGATAAAGTCAATGTGCAAGTTAGGGCACATATATTCCTAAATTTCAGTAAGAGCAGAAACGGGTGCCTCCTTTTGTCCAAGCTTGTGCTGGTCCAGCCCCTCTCCTCCTGGAGGTCGGGAGGATGGAGGCAGAGCCAGCCTCCAGCCAGCTCTCACTGCAGGCACTGTGCAAACCTCACAGCACTGAGCCTGCTGGAGGCTAGGGAGGAGGAGATGCTTCCCCAGCACAGCAGGGTAAGGTCTGAGCTGGGTCTACAGGACAGTGCTGAGACCACTGGGGTGGGTCACTGGAGGGATTCAAGGCTTCCAAACCCCAATGTGCCATCTGGCACCCCAGGGCAGGGACACCAGCACAGTGCGACAGCACCAGGGCCTCAAGCACAGGGATATTTCTTCTCACAGAGAATCTGTGCGACTTGCAGGCTCTGGGGTTGGTTTGGAAAACCACCGTGGCTCTGCTTGCCCCTGCCTCCTTCCATCATCCAGCTGGGGAGGGCTGGAGGGCAGGCACAGTGGCCAAGCCAGTATTTCTCTCATCACACAGACCAAAAATAGCAGCTGGCCTTAATGCAGGCTCTTTCTCCAACCGCTTTCTTCTAATCAGCTGCATAAAGGCCAACCATTCACCACAGGGCAAGACACAAATGCTGAGCAGAACTGCCAGGTCACTCATTTAACCTCAAGAGTTTAATCTTCTGACTTTGCCTCCATGAGTGAGGAGCGGGACAGCCTCTGGCCAGGTTAATGCCGTAAGAGAATTAGCAGCTCCATCCATAGGCTTGCAGAAGGAAAAAAACCTCAGAGCGGTACCACCCAAGGAAAGGCACTTCTGGCAGCTTATCCCAAGCTTTCTGGAAGGACAGGCAGGCTGCAGGCAAGCAAAGCAGTCACAGGACATAGCAGATTCCATTTTATAATGCATTTCCCCCTCCCAGCAAATGTACAGCTTGTTAAAGGTGAGAGACCAGCAGCACTGAGAAATAGCTGAAGAAGGAAAAGTCGTTTCAGTAGCATGAAGTTTCACACACCTTTTGCCAAGAAGCAATCCTCAATCTCAGAAGTCCCACTTCAGTGTGAACCTGTAAGTGATGGTCCATTCACACAGGGTTAACTCCAGCCTGCAAGGACCATCCAGCTGCATGGAAACCTCCTTCTGAGCTCAGATCTGCCCGTTTTCCTTACATAACATCTGATAAACAGACACTCTGACACTGACACTGCTGGGGCTCACTACACTCCCTGGGGCCTGACCTCTCATGGAGCTCTGGATGTAGCACTGGAGGATCCCTCCTGCACCAAGCCTGGTGTCCTGCAGTCCCAGGCAGCCACTTCACATGGCCCCATCCCTCAATCAACCAACCACCCTGTCCTTGCACTGAATTACAAATGCAGTAGACAGGTCCAGCCTCAGATGGACCAAACTCCAGGTGAATGTGATGCCCATCAAGAGCCACAAGCGTCCTTTTGTTCTCTGTAATCTTTTCCCAGTGCCCTGCCTCTGCTGACAGGGCATGGTCCCACCTGCAGCAGCTCTGTGCCTCCCAGATCACCTCCGCCTGGCACAAGGCTGAAATGCTTTCTTGAGAAGAGATGCTGTATGTTCAAACCTGTGTGGGTGTGGGAGAGCCAGGCTCCTCTGGAGTGCTGCAAACACCAGACTGACCGCCCCAAGGCATCACTGGTGGTACCAGCGGTGCCTCAGAGCCACAGGGATGAGACACAAGTACTGCAGCACACACAGAAAATAGATCAGCACCACCGTGGGACTATTCCAGGCTGCTGAGGAAGATGCTCCATGGGTCTGAGGTATGGCAGGCCTCAGGGATGCCAGAATTTTTGGATGCCTTGTGTGTAGTCAAAGTCCCACTTTGACTGGAGCATTTTCACTCAAGGGATTCAAGTCCCATTTGTCTCCCCATTCTCTGCTCTGGATGATGAGGACACATCTATGGGACAGCAAGGGTTTTTGAGGTGTGACTGGAGCTTGCAGCTTATCATCCTACAAGAACACTCCTACAATAAGAATATCTCAACCAATATTTCATTTAGCAGTTTGCATTTACCACAAACTACCAACATTAAAATGAGACAAACTGGCAAACACACCAGCTGCACCTCCTACTCTGCACAGCACCCGAGACAGCCACTCTTCCTTTCCAGCAGATTATTTCCCCTGTAGAAGCCAGCTGCCGACAATATCGAGCTCATCTGTTTTGAACATTAACTCTCTTTAATTCTCACTTTCTTGGTGGGCCTTTGCCATAGAAACCATCCTTAGCAACAGGGAGGCAGAGCAGCAGCAGCTCCAGCCAGAGACAGTCATGAGGTAGCCCTGGACCCTCTGTGTGGTACTTCATGCGCTGTCTTCCCAAATTATTTTCCAGCAGAATCGGGGTGTGGGGCAGGAGGGAAATGGAACATTGGGAAACTGTTTGAGACCACTTCAAAATCACCCTTTGATTAAGTTCCCTTCGCCTGGTTTATGAACCCAGCTCACCCAAGGGAAAGAGTTTGCACCCATACAGCACTGGTGTGACAAGGAGGATTTTTGATGTTTGTGGCCATGGGTACAGAGGGTGACAAGAGGAACCACGATGAAAGTGGTGGGGGATGAGAGCTGGAGCATCTCAACATGGGCTCAGGAGTGAAGTGAAAGAGAAACAAGTAGAATGTGTCAGGGCACTGAAAACAGCCCTGTGAGCTCCATGGAGAAAGAACACCCTGGCCACAGTCCCACCCTGCTCAAGGATTTTTTGAGCCTCGCTGGCCAGTGGGCAATGATTTCTGGTGGATCTGAGCCTATGGGGAGCACTGGTCTCTGAGATGTTCTAGAGTTACTCCTGCCACATATTTCTGCTGTATCTTGACTGCTATTTCTTTCATTGATTAGAAAAATCAGTATTTGCCTCTCTGGTGAGAGGAATGCTGTAAAGAGAAAATCAGTAGCTGCATGAGTAGAGGGGCAATGCCTCGGTGCTGTACCGCCACAGGAGAGATGGCCCACAGAAATGCAGGCAAGAAAAGCTGGCTCTTCAAATTCCTAATCAAGCAGCATCCAGGCTGTAAAAGAAGTGAAGGATCAGGGATGGCATTGTTATTGCTTCTGTATCATCCTTCCTCCAGGCCTGTGCCCTTCTGTTCCCAATAGCTTTATTTTGGCAGGCAGATAAAGCGGTATGCATCTTGTTCTGAATTTTCCACATCTTTCAGGGAAATAGCTGACTTTGGCTCTGCAGACAGGAGCAGGTCAGCTCTCCCTGTGGTACAAAGCAAGACTGAAGCGCAAACATCTCACCAAAGGGAAACCTCTCAGCCCAGGGCCAGAGTCAAGCTAAAGCCAGTGATAGCACTTCCCTTGCGGAGCCTGCTTGTGTCCAGACACCTTGGAGGCCATTTCCTAACAAAAATCTTCCCCAGCTGCCTCCTCTCTGGAGAGCCAGCACAAGGACACATCTCAAGTATTGAGGCAGGCACTAACCAATCTCCACAACCTGTCCCTTTATCCCTCCATTCTCTGACTCATCCTGTCACAAACACACCACGCAAGCACCCTGCTGCTACCAGCATTACACCATGACTCACTGGGAAACCTGCACTGTTCTCACTCCCAATCCTCCCTGCCAGGTTTTTCATTATCTGCTCTGCTGCCTGTGGGACAATCATCTCTGGGGAGAGCCCAGGTGGTCTGCACCTCCAAAGGCTGACTATAACATATCCTTCACCATCAAAGAGAGAGAGGAAGTTTCTAGACTTAGAATATTCTTAACACAAAGTCAAAAGTGACCATTGTTCCTAAGGAACAGGCCACCACCTAAACAATATGGGTGAGGTGCCCAGGCTGGGCAGTGCCTAACTCCCAGGAATGGGTTACTGGCACAGGCTCAGGTAGCTCCATTCAGGTGCAAGTAAGTCAAGAAAGTGGAACTTCCTTCAAGCCTGGTGTACCCTCTGGGTCTCCCCTGAGGAGCAGGGAACCCCAGCAGACCTTTGTTTCCGGAGAGGAAAGGAGCTCTGCAGAGCCTCGTGTGACGTGCAGGGAGTCAGGAAAAGGCAGCACAGGGCACAGACAGCACAGAGCTTGGTTTCTGCAGGCAGGAAAACTCCAAAGACCTGGCTTATCTACGGAATGAAAAAGCCTGGAAATGTGATCCAGCATAAAGCCTACCCTTAGTGCTTTATTCTGATCTTAGCCTCCCGAAAATGTTTTGCTTTCTTTTTCTTCCAAGAAACATAAATTTTAAAAGTGTCATTCTTTATAAGTGCATTTGGAAATATTTTCTATCCTGATAAAATAAAAACACATTACAACTTTATTCCTCATATTTTTGGTTCAAATAAAGAATAATTCCTGCTTTGCATGGAAATTTTCAGGAGAATATCATCTTCCCTTCTACGAGTTCTAACTTTTCATTTTATATTGTTTTTCTCTTCTCTATCACTGTTAAGTTCTCTGAGCTTACAGGCACCCAGGCTATCAGCAGTGGCATTTCTGCTCCAGTACGCAGCTGTAAGGAGCTGTGTCTTCACAGGGCAAGGGGAACAAGGTGCATTTTTCTCATTCCCATTCATCTTGCAAGTGCCCTGTTGCAGCACTGCAGAGGACAAACTCTCACAAGCAGATGGCTGAAAGTCTCCATGCAAGAGAGGAGGGATCCCCCACTGTCTCTTCAGAGCTCACACACTTTTTAATCACAGGGCAAGATGACCTTGGCTCTCTTAACACATTATTTTGTGCCAAAATTATGAAGCCAAACTAGCTTTCACTACTGGGTTCAAGCACTGAATTTCCAGTAGTAGTGTGGGGAAATTCACAGCAACCTACAGCTTCCATGCATATGCTTCACACTTTCTCCACAGTCTGAGTACCAAATAAACAATTTTACTAGGATTCCAGGGGAAACCTGAGTAGTAGAAAGGAATTAGAAAGAAAATGGGGTTCATGGATGCAGCTAAGGAAGAGCAGATCCCCTCCTCACCCCACTGCCAGGCCTTAACCAGGCTGCAGGCAGCTCTGAGAGAGAAAATCTTCCCTGCCAGCCATAAGGCTTCCTGGAAGGTATAAGTAAAACCTAAAGAGCACTTCAAAACTGAGTCTGACTTCAAAGAGCCCTGCTGGGGGACCTGCACCTGCAGCTTTTCATGTTTTCTTGCCATGTTTGACTGTTTATCATGAAACTATTCATTCAGCCAGATCAGCACAACAAACCCTGTAATGGATCTTAGGCTGAAAAGAGTTCAGACTGCAAACATAAAAAGTAAAACCATAATCTTCCATGAGGAAAACTTTGATGTATTTTAAAATACCATGTTTTCAGAGGTAGATACATATTCAACTTTTTTTTCCTTCCTGTGGGCTTTTCAATACTTAATACATCTCTGGGCTCTTACTGATCAGGCACAGCAGGTGCATGTGTTGGAGCATCTCGCTGGAATTCAGGATGAGGACACTGGCTCTGAAATCCTGCTACTGCTGGTGCACCATGCACAGGCCCACACACGAAACTCTTCTTCTCATGTCTAGGAAGCTCTAATCATATAAACATCAGCAAAATTTTCAACCAGCCTGATTCTCAATGAATCCGTGAAACTTCTGATTTTTACATCAAGGGCTTGATTCCATCTCATTAGATTCCAAAAACTAAATTGAACAATATAAAAAGCTTTCTTGGCTTTCTGACCGTCCTTGTTATAGAGCCTCCATTACCGCAGTATTGGAGTGTTTCTCCAATTTTATGATTTTTAACATATTTATGCTCACAGTACCCCACCGCATTGGAAAAATTTCTTCCTTTTGTAGGCTGGAAACAGAGACATAGAGCAAAGAGTCTGATCTGTCTAAGAATTAGAGGACCCATAAGGACTAGACTCCAAACCTGAGTCCCTCAAGGTCAAACCTGTAAGTGTTCCTCAAAATCCATCAGGCCCTTGGACAAAAGTTTATCTCAAATGCTTGGCGTCATCACCATCATCACCTTGTTCATATACGACTGCTGGAAAAACCACTCATCAGAAAGTCAGTGCTCAGGATAGAAAGGAAAGCAGATGCTCTGAAATTATGAAAGCAAGTCAGGTCAGAGAATCCTGGTTAGGGAGGTGAGGCATATCCACATTATTTATCCCAATAAATAGGCCTCTCTGGACCATGCGGAAATCCCCAGACTTTCTCCCTTGGCATCAGCAGCATCCGGGCCACCATGAGTCTATTGGAATATTTTGAACTTGTCTTACCTTCTCAGACACTTAGTGGGAAAAAGTATCAGAAAGTTATAGATGGAAGGGATATTATGTGGCTGTGTGACTGTCACATAATGGAACACTCTCTCTGAGTAATTGCGTAAAGAGCAATTTTGTGGGTTTTATTGAATAACTCAAGATAATTTAAACCTCCATAAAAGGATAGTGAAAATAAAAAATAACTCTCTTACAGGAAGACACGTCCTCACATAAAGAATTCTAGAGGTGCAACACTTATGAATGTGTTCGTATTTTAACTTTTTCAGAAGACATTGCAACATTTTAAAAGGAGTAGCTTTTGTTCAGACAGTCCAATAATTTAGTTCATAGCATGTAAGTTCTGAACGCTGTGCACATATGATATGTACTGCATTCAGTATATAACTGCTATACAGAAAATAATGGAAAGGAAAAGTCCTGTTCTAAAAAATATTCCCAGCCACATAAGACAAGGGGATAAGGGATAGGAAAAACTTCTTTGCACATCAAATATGACTCCTGCAACTGTGCCTACACCTGCATCCACTCATACACTTACTACTTTAAAAATCAAACTGATTTTTGCCCAAGGTATTCCTGGTAGAGGGCTGTTACAGGGCCATACCAGGGCCTCATCAGTGATATCTAAAAAGCCAAAATATAAAAACTACATACAGTTGTTGTTTTGATTTACTTTAATTTTCTTTTTTTCTTTTCTCTCTCTCTTTTTTTTTTTTCTTTTCCTCTTTTTTTTTTTTTTTTTTTTTTTTTAAGAGGAGCATCAGCATCAAAAGATTCAGCCATTTATGCCCATCTATCCAGAGTTACTGGTGGCAGATTTGGAGAGCTGATCTTGATCTCGGACCTTGTGCCTCCCAGCCGTCTGTTTAGCCAAGTGCTAACAGAAGTTTTATACATCTCACTGAAGACAAAACCACTGAAAACATACCCTGAGACACGGTGTCCAAATTTAGTGACTGTTTGGTTCCCTAATTTATTTAAGTTCCTTTAGTTTTCGCTTTTAAAGGAAACATCAACACCACATCCTTCTCAAGGTGAGGATTTTGTGAATAGTGCTCTTGTTAATCTCGCCGGGGAAAAACACCCAAGCAAACAATGACAAGCATAATCCAGTTCTCACAAAAACCCATATACAGTGGCAGGTAGCCAGCTTGTGATCTCATTTACACTGGGGCAAAGCCATGGCAACAGCAGTGCTGAAGAGCTGGAGCTGCTCCTGCTGCTCAGGAGATGGGCAGGGGTTTGCAGCACAGTGCAGACAGCCTCTCCCAGCAAATGGGAAAGATCTAGACTGGCACTTGGAACGAGCAGCGACACGTTTACACATCACAAAAAGATTCTCCTGTCTCATTTGGGCATTTTGCTGTTCAGCTTTCCAAGCAAATTCTAGAAAACCCGGGCTCCAACCAGATGTCAGCAGGGCTTTACCAAGGGCTCTGCTGCAGAAAGAGGTCAGGGTCGGATCCACTGCCCCCATGCTCCCTGCCACAGCTGCTTGGCCAAGTCACCACCCTGAGACACCAGGGTGCCCTGCAGACCCAGCAGGGCTTCTTCCTCTTGGGCAGTGGCTGCTGAGAGCTGGGAGATGTTCTGGGGAGTGCAGCAGCGCTTGGTGCTGCGTCAGCCTCAGGGGGAATGACTCACCCAGAAACGTCAATGAAAGACAATATTTCTTCTCTCCACGCTGCCCTTGTGCCTTGTGTTGCCTCGTGCTTTTCATCCTAAAGGACAGGGTCCCTCTGCACCTCTCTGGATAGCAGCTGAGCAGTTTTTAACAATGTAGAGTTTCAAAATGCCGCTCTTTCTCGATGTTTCTCTCATAGCAGATGCTTTATTCTGTGCCTGATACAAGACACCATGTGCCACTGCAGCAGCAGCAAGTGCAGCAGGAACCACAAAGGAGGCTGGATGTAAAGCAGAGCCAGGTTTGGGAGGGCAGGCTGGCTGCTGTTCTAGCAGAGAGACAGCAAAGCCTGACTCCCACTTTGGCACAGCAAATGGCTGCACTCTTGTCCTCCTCCATCCCTCTCCATTCACTGTGACCTGCTGTTTGCTCTAGGCATGATGTGGGACGAGACAGCAGCTCATTAAGTACAGGTAACCATTACATGCACATGTTCAATAGATAAAATTGTAATTTTTCATACTTCATGCTTTCAAGATTGTTTCAAGGAGAAACGACAAACACTCTCCAGAGATGCAGATTCAGTGGTAACAGGCTGTTCCCTGTCTGTTTGCTGGGAGGCTCTATGGCCTCTCTGTAGTCAGTGATGGGCTTATCTTCAGGCTCTTTGCTCCTGAGACCTTGTACGTACTTCTGTTTGTTTTGAAAGTTGGAGCTCACAGCCATCTGGGTCCATCATCTCAATCCAAATCGTCTTCCAGGCTTGTGAAGGTGGTAGCTTTATTTTGAACAGCCTCATTACATCACTGCATAGCATTTGTTCATGTGTGTTTCCATCTCCTCAAATAAGGGACACCATCTGCAGGCACAGTAACAACAAGAGAGCTACATAAGGAATGGAAAAACCAGACCTGAAGGGGATGTCTGTGTCACAAACAGGGTTGCAAATCAAGACTTCAGCCACAAACCTATCAAAATAGCTGAAACACCTCATAGGCCCCTATTAAGGTATGTATCTGGCATTGTTTCATTACCCATTTTACTGTACAGGTCTGCAGAAAAATCTTTACCTTTTAACAGCCAGGTGTAAGTTAGGGACTGAAGAATAGGCGACTACAAGTTGACTCTAATTCAGGATCCAGCATCATTTAGGTTAGAGACACACAATGTCATGCCTTTTTGGAGACAATCCTGAGAACTGGAAGCACATCCTACCCATCCCATGATGCTGAAAAGTTATTTTACACCAGACTTCAGAGGTGGTGCAAAGTATAAGCAATTTGCTTGCATAATTTCTTCCAAAACAGAGGAAAGCACAAAATCCAATACCTCCATTCAGGTTGTGGCCCTAACACATACACACGCTCTGTAGCACAAGAGACCTCTAACCTTTCCATCGCAGGACAAAGCTGGGCATTCAGGGAATGTCCTCCTGCTCTTTAGAGTTTATTCAAGCCTGGCCAGTCAGGGGAGGGAGGAGAGAGAGTGCCGTGCTTCCTGCATCATCTTTGCTTTGGTCTGCTCTCCTTGATTTAGACAGACTGCAAGTGTTCGCTCACTACGGGTCACACCTACCCACCAGCACATCACTAGGATCCAAAGAAGTGTTAGTGACTGTGTATATTACAGAATTTTCTTAGAGAAGGCATGAATAGTTGGCATTTTAATGGTATAATTAACATCCATAAAAACTCTGCTTTCTAAAAATAGTCACAAGAAGCAGAAGTACAGAGTGGCAGCTTATAAAACGTTATCAGTTTTGTCATTTCGGTGGAGGAAAGCCTGCCAACTGGCCTCAATTCATCCTTCAAGGACATAGTAAATGCAGGAAAGTAGATTTTCAGTTCAGTTTTACTCCAGCCTCCTTAGAAATCTGGAGTTTTCCATTGCTCTTTCTTTCAACAGCAAAGCTAAAGCATGTTACCAGAGGTAAAAATTCTCTGGTTATTTAATGAATTAGCCAATTTGTAGTTGGCTGCCATATACGAGCATTGAAGTACAAAGCAGCAGCATTCAGTTATAATTGGAGCTGACCAGGGTACAGCATGTGTACATTTGTCTATAGGATCCAAGAAGCTGATGAACAGCAATTGGCACTGGAATTTGCACAGGTTCATGAAACACAAAAATTTCTGCAGATATGGGGTAGAATTCAGGGGAAAAGACAAACCAAGAGTCAAGGTGTAAATCCAAGCTTACTTGGCTCCAACACAGCGCCCTTTTGCTGCCGCTGCTTGGTTGCTTGTCACAGGGCTGCCCCGCTGCCCATGGGCAAATTGCTGAGGCCAGGCAAGCCTGTGCTCCAGCTCCAGGCAAGGCACCTGCACAGCATCCCAGCACTGCTGGGATCAGTCTGTGCTCCTTTGCTCCATCAATGCCTGGACAGGTCAGCCCAGCCTGCCCATTTTTCTAGCCAGCCTAAAACTCAGGTACTCCACTTTCATTATTGCAATGTCCATTCCCTCAGGTCTATAATCTTAATCACCCTTCTAATATTGTGCTGTTGATGTGGGATTTAGGTTTCTTTATCACTTTTGTTCTTATCTCTGCTGTCTGGAGTGGGTAAACACTTCTGGATTGTTCCAAGTCACTGTTCCTTTTTATTCACAGTCTAACATCCATCTTTCTTCTTTGCATCTCTTTCAAGAGAGGATTATATGGTAGATTTGCCTGGCTTTTGCACCATAGTTCGGTAAACATAGAGAAGATAAAAGAGTTATTCAGCTGAAATGTCTTCTCCCTTCTTCCCAGTTTCTAACCACTGACCCAGGCCTGTGCTGAAAACCAGGTGTGGCCTAAGGCAACAGGAGCTTCTCAGAGAATAAACAAAGCATAGGTCCACCCTGCTTGCCATTTGCATCTGTGAGTTAAGCATCAGCTTAAAGATCAGCTTAAAAAACCCCACCAACAAAATGGCAAAGGAATTAATTAATGAATCAGTTTCACTGTGCTGGCATTGAATTCCCAGCTAGGGAAGGAAGCTTTTGGGAAACAATTTATTTTGATAGGAAAAAGTCATTGATTCCTCTGGGAAGCCTCAGAGATCAGCTGCAAATTCCAGTTAAAGATAATGTAATGAAGATGAGCTAATATACAGCAAGGTGTGAGGCTATGGTGGTAAACCAGTGTTTTTAACAGAGTGCAAGGCACATTTGTGGGAAGGGCTTGTGAGCAGCAATCCAGGAGATTAGAGGATGCAATTCAAAGCACTGGAGAAAAAGCAATAAGGAAACAACAGTAGTTATTTTAAACTCTTTGATGTGTTTATGAGCTTTTAAGAGCTTTATAAACAGTATTTTTAAAAGGGGCTTGAAAAGCTGCTTTGATTGCTGGAGTGGGAAAGATCACCTTAATTATTATCTCATCTCCAACTAAAGCTTAGACACTGTTTCAGGGGGAAAGGAAGTGCTCAACCTATTCTGAGATATAAAATATCTCACCAAATCACCCAAAGTGGGACCACTTCATGTTATTATAAATTCTTGCAAAGATTTCCCAAGATTAAAACTTACTCAGTGAGAGAAAAGACACCATGAATTTCCCCTCCTCTGAGACACCGAACAGCCTTGCAAAGGCTTTGATAACCTTCCCTAGGACAGGATTCTTGGAAAATGTATTGAGTATTGAACCCAGCCCCTTCATGGAGGGCTGGTGACAAGCTGCATACTCACCACAATATCCTACTTTGGATAGAACAGTTATGTCCCTACACTGGAGGAAACCCAGCCAGGAAATTAAGAATTTAGTTGCTACCAGTAGGTGTACATTATTATTAAACTTTCTTTGAAAATATCTGATCAGCTATCATTCTCATAAATAATTCTGCAGTTTGAAAGAAGTCCAAATATAGCTGAGACAGTTAATTATCCACAAAAAGTGGAGGAACACAGTGCTGCTATATAGTTTCCCGTAATTCAGAGGTGCTTAATAACGACTGGAATGGGAACTCACTGTCACATTTCTAAAAAAATCCCAAACTCTTCATATGAGATAGAAGGGCCTGAGAGGAAAAATAAAATACAGGTAAACAATGGAAGAGTACTCTACTGAAATTCAAATATCACACTTGTTTTCTGATTCTGCATGAAGACAGTCACGTTTAATGCATGGCTCATCAAACACAATAGTCTCATTCTCTTTGGGGCACTGTGTTTTCCTCCTTCTGGCAATGTGGGCTTCTTTCATTACAGATCCCTGCATTGCAAGACAGTCCTTTGTTCCCTTGTTTCATCTTAAAAAACCCCTCTTGTTTCCTTTAGGCAGCTGTTTTGTCATGCTGATTTTGAGGCAAACCAAAATGTGTGAACTTGCTCTAATTAAATTTTGTTTGAAAGATTAGCAATGGCCATTCCTGCAAATATGTAGGGGAGAAATAAACTGCAGCGTTTTCACAGATGAGAATCTATGGAAAGGCAAACTCAAACTAGAATGTCCTTGGACAGCTCCAGATGTGAATGTATCTGGATTTCCAACAGTTTTGCAAATGGGCTTGTTGGCTAAGCTCTCTAGAAACACAAGGGCAAGGCGTGAAGGTCCAAGGGGGAGACAAACCTTCACAATTTTCTAGCCAGGAAATCACAGAATCATTGAATTATAGAATGATTTAAGTTGGAAGGGACCTTAAAAATCGTCTAGTTCCAACCTCCCTGCCATGGGCGGGAAAAGGTATCAAAGTCATCAACGTCTTATTGAGCAGGGCAAAGATTTCATCCAACAAACAGGAGCTTTATATGACAGGCTTCTGTTTTGTCTAGCACACAGACATTCTCTGTATCTCCCCAAGCCACCGAGAAAGCAAACCGGCAGATACCTTCTGCTCTGATGTGACAAATCCCCATCAGTGTAAAAGCTGTGAATTCCACAACACCACAGCTGCGGTCAACAGAATTCATAATAGGAAACAGAACATAAATTCTAGCTGGCTTTTAGGCTTTCCTCAGATCCAAAAGTATGGATCCCTTGCACGCATTGTAATAGGAATGGTATGCCTTCTTCTTTCAGAGAGATGACTGGGGTGTTTTAAAAAATATTACTAGATAACAGCATTGATATTTGCCCAGGTCTTAAGCTTCAAGGCAAGCCATCTTCAGACATAGAAGGTTTTAGTTCAGGAAAGATAGTGATTTAGAATTTAAAATCCATTTTTTTCGTCTATCCTACCCTTTCCTTCCAGTACAGTATTTGTCTGCAAAAGTTCACTTCCCAGGGGGTCACATTAATACTAGACCAACACCTAAACCAGCCAATATGAGTTTCTATTTCTATACATACATACCACTCCAGCTGGAAAACCTGCCCATAATACGCCTCTATCCAGATGATTAAAGCACTGTTTGACTGTAAGGTTACATATTCCTACCTATTACTAGAAACCTTGCAGCTCTGTAGGAAAGACAGTAAACATCACAGGATTGTTAAATTTCTACCTCAAGGTAGAGCTGTGAAGAACGGGTACTTAGCAACCAGAAACAGAGGAGCACAACATGTTCCATCCTAATGGCACATTTTGCAAGGAAATAGAAAAGCTCATATCAACCTGTAACATCTAGGCCAGCACAACGGATCTCCACAAACAGCTCCAAACTTGTAATTGGCAGGAAATGATCAGATTTCAAAGACTAACATGTCTGGAAAATATAAGTCAGCCCCCCCAACTTCCTTGACATTTTTGTCCTTACCATCACCATCTTTTCCAATTGGATTTAAATGAGTAATCTCAGTTTTAAAAGGTTGGTTCAATATTTACGTTGGTTATTAAGGTCGAGGAGTCAAGAGATGAGAACGCTAATTTCTGCAAGCAGATTGCCTGACATTTGAACAAGATTGAAAATTCCATCAATATTGCACATTTTTCTTCGTAAAAAATTCATGTGATTTCTTAGGCATTAGTGAGCAGAAGTCAATCCTGAGTGACAAGGAAACAACAGTCTGGATCCCCTATGCCATGTCATCCAGCCCCATTAGAATGTCCAGACAAAGGGGAGCACAGATTACACAGCAGAAATCAAATCCTACATAGCCCTCACAGACCTCAGAACTGATTGGGAAAACTGTATGGGAATCTGCTTAATGGAGGGATGAATTCAGGGAGGCAGCTAAAAGTCAGTCACATGAAGCCACCATAAAGGCATAGGAGAAGTAGCACGTGGTATGGAGCCCAGGAAACTGGCTGTGAAAAGCTGTATCCATGATTTCACTAAGGCAACATGAGGTATGGAAAAGGAAGAGCTGTTCTGGTCCCTAGACACTGGGACATCCCATGTCTAGTGAGTGTTACTTCATCTCCGAGGCAACATGGTGTGAGACCAACCCAGGTTTCTGCTGGGGAACATGAATTGGTCAAGGCATTAGGATGTGAGAGGACTGGATGAACCTCAGTACTCTTTTAGCTGCAGCTTTTTCAAGCTTTGCTCAGCTCTCAGAACACCCACCCCCTCTTCCTTTGCTGCTGGCCAGTGGGAACCCTGCCTTCTTTCAGTCCATTCCAGAACCTTCAGCCACATCAAACTAAAGCATGTTTAGAATCTTTTTGGACTGGCAGGATATGGGGAAATACACCCCCAAGTGTATATCATTCAAATGGTTATTTAATGAGCCTGCTGACTTGTGTGGAAGCTGCAGCCAGAGGAAATAAAGGCTTTTAAGGCGTCTTCCTGATTGTTCAATAAATAGACCTTTAGCACCAAGAGGGTTCCTGCTTTACAGGACGTTAGAGGAACATCATCACTCTGGGAATCCCTCATAAGCCAGCCAGCTCCTCAGCTGCACTGCCGACAAGGAGCAAACTGGGAATGCCACGCAGGGAAATACATCAGACTCATAGATGGGCTTAATCTCAGGGTGAAGCCAATTAGAGAATTTTAGAGACTTAAGCTGAAAGGAAAAAAAGCCCTTGAAAATGCTCCAGAGTTTCATGCATACATGAAACATTGAGGATTACAGAACTCTTTTGCTTCAAGTGTTTTTTCCTTTCTAAGATCCCCCAAGAAATGTGTATGGTGTTGGAGAAACATTCAGCTTACTTACACATGAAAAATAAAGGAGGGAGGAAAAAAATCCCCACAAATAAAAAAACTCCTCCTCCCAAGTTTTAAATTGTAATTACGAGAAATTATTCCCTTCAGCACACCAGCTGCACAGTCTCTCTCTGCTCTTTGGAAAGTTTTGTGCTTGGTTTTGTTTGGTTGGGTTTTCTTCTCAATTTCTAATGATGTGATTAAATGTTGGCTATAATTTACAGAATATGTGTCGGTCTACAGTTCCTTTGAGTGATGTAATATGGGATACAAGCTGCATTGCTGCTTCCAATGTCACACAGACCTGAGGCCAGTCTATCACTTGTTTCCCCATGGGCAGCTCGTGCTGGCTGGGGATAAAAATCCCTCCATTGTCCACCAGTTTGTGGTTGGTTTTGTTGGTAAGAGCCTTTTCCTCATGTACTTTCCAGACTGTTGATTTGTAACACATTACCAAAGATAAAGACTGTGTGACTTTTGAGTTTTGTCCTTCCCCTGGAGCTCTATATGAGCTTAAAAGAAATGGAGGAAGCCTTGCACACATTTCCCTATATTTACATGTGTAGTCCAATTATAGGGAAAGGGAGATAATATGCAAATGTGAAGTCAGACAAAGCACAATTATTGGCCATGTTTGACGTTTCAGTATTTTACAGGATTTTTTTTTTTTTTTTCTGAGAGCAGAATTTGGTTAAATTTTAACCAAAATACAATAAACAGAATGATCATGAACGAAGCCTGAACATAGTTGCCTCAATTTGTCAGTTAAATCTGCTAACACCTTCAGAAAACTTCAGGAAAAAACCAGACTTAATAAAGGACTAAACAAACTGATTTGAATTAAGAAACAATCAGCTGTTTTTAATAACTAAATTTAAACCCCTTATATTGGTCCATTTCCATAAACCCCTGTGGCATTCCCAGGATTTGTGGGCTCCCTCTCGTGGCCGCGTTAACAATTGTGGGCTGTTTTTTTATCAGCCCAGCACTGGCTGCTGATTAATGTGACACGAAAGGGCAGTTTGCCGTTCTCCGAAGCAGGAATTGATTTTAATCTCCTCGGCAGCTAAATGAGTCAGCCGAGCTCCTGCTGAATCACCGTCACAACTGGCGGGAGATGGATTTTGCTGCCTGAGGGCATGTGGGAGCTGGGCAGGATTGCTGCGCCAGCTGTGAGTTCTTCCGTTTCCAGGTGTGGATGGCAAGGGCTGCCTTGGGTACCAGAACGGCTGTGCTGCTTCTCAGGGCAGCCCAAGAGCAGGATGCCCTTCAAACGGCGTGAGCAGCCCCTGCAATATGGAATTTCCAGGCTACTCCAGCAGAGATGTGCAGCACATCACCAGTGAAGGGTGGAGGTGATGCAGGGGAACCACGGTGCTGCTGACCCCAGCAGGCAGGAGAGCTTGGGAGGGTGGTCTGGTTTCTAAGGGGCCAGTTAATGAGGAGTAAAAGAAACATCTAGCTACCACACTTGTCTGTAAAATGGACAACAGGGAAGTAATGGGCCGAGAGAGCAGCAGAGAGATTTGCAAAACAAATCTTACATGGTTCTGAAACCAAGAAGCTCTAGGATTTGGAGGCTGAGCTGAAACTATCTTTTTAAAAATAAAAGATCATATTGTGCAAGTGTATCATATGAGTTCTGGCAATGCCTGCTTTTTAAGCTGGCAGAACACTATTTACAAACCTATGGTATCAATTTGCAGACAGTTATTAATGACATGACTGAGAATTCTATTTCTATTTTTATCACATATAAAATAGAAAAAAAAAATTGTTTCTTTCACTCTAGATGCATTTTCCCCTCAAACCAAACACACAGTCTCAGAAGACTGATTCTTTTCCTACCATTAAAAGCTGGACTGTAGACTCTGTAACCTAACCCTAGACAGATTCGGGTGATGCACATGACAACCAATGGGTTATAGCCATTCAAATCCTGCAAAATTGCTGATTTTGGAACACAGTTACTGAGATACATCACAGGCACTGTGCCACGAGAGTAAACACACAGTCCTGCAAGCATTACATAAATCCCCTATTACTACTTCTTAGCACAGAAGTTTACTGATGGAAAGTTCATTTATCAAAAAGAATTAATTAAAATTCATCAATGTAATTCACATTTCTTGTAGATCAATACTACCTAATAGGTCCTAATGCTACCCCCTAGTAACAAGACTGTCAATATCTGGTGCAGCTGTGGGCCATATGTACCAGAAAAACCCACACATTTAGCTTGTGTAAAAATAAGCAAATTTAATTTCAGATCATTTGTGTATGCTCAATTACCACAGTGCCATGAGCAAATAAGATGCTAAAATGCACACACAGCTACTGCTCTTGCTGTTCTTTTTAAATAGGCAGTTATCTCATTGTAAGGCAAAATTACTTTTCCTAAATTGTTGATCTGATCATGACAATAGTGATTGTAATAATTAAACCTCAGGTTTCTTAATTAAAAAAATTATACCCCCAAAATCTGCCTCCCTCTCCCTTCCTGTCTGCTACTCCCCACCTCTCCAGCCCTCCCCAGGACTGTGAAGGGCTTCTCTCATTGCATTTGTCGGACGTTGGATACAAGCTGCAAGAGACAAACCCTTAGTCACAAGGCTTGGTATCAAGATGCTGCAATATCCCATGGCTGGGGAAGTTAAATGCTTCACTCCCAGAGACAGAATAACAGCAAAGCAGTCTCAAAAGGCCCTACAACAGAAGCCGTTACACACACTGCAGTACAAGCTCACTTCCTCCTGCAAGTAATGATTTCACATTGAACAGCGTTTTCCTTTTTCAGAGGTCTCAATGGAAGAAGAAAGAGAAAAAAACCCAAACATAACAAAACACCATAACCCAGAAGACAGCCCAGGCCTCTGAAAGGAGGATGTCAGATGGAAGCCCTGGGAGCTGCAGTACCTAAGGAGAAGGTTCTACTGCCTGCAGGAAGGACCTCATCACCTCACCGTGCCCATTTTCTGATGGCTGAACCTTGCATTTCACCATGGCTCTGCTTCTGTACCTGGCCCCCCATCACCTGCATATGGGACCAACCCAGGAGCACAGGATGCAGCACACAGGAAAGCCTGCTTGGATCCCTGTAACAGAGGGATACAGAGGGACAGGGCTTGTCCTTCCCCAGGGGTACCTGTGCCCCAACCCCACAGTGTGCACAGCCCCGCCTGAGCTCTGGCACAGAGGCAGCCACAAGAGTTCAGCACCACTGCAGGCACCGAGGGACCCCTTGGAAAAAGCTTTCCACAGCTGCATGATTCCTGTCTGGGGAACATCTCTTGATGCAAGCAGAAATTGAAGTTTCTCCCTTCACTCCCCCACCTTCCCCTTCCTGTATCGGGGTGCTTGAGGGGGAAAATAGACTTTAGAGATCACTCCCACAACCAGATACTAACGCAGATAATTCTGTTAATAGGAAAATTTTGAGCTGAAAGCTCACACAGCAGAGAGGAGTTTGATTTCAAGATAATTTTAATAGAAAAGCAGATCCAAAAGAAAATCTCAAAAGTACCCATTTCAGCAGACTGTCTAACCCTGTCCTTGCTGAGAACAGTCTGCAGAACAGGCTTGGAGCAATGTGATGGCAGTGATATCTAACACTGAGCAGGGACTTATGAAGTGCACGTGCAAAGTTTGGCAAAGGCTTTCAATGCTAAAAGGCTGCAGTTGGAATTAGGTTTTTGGAATTATCCAGGTTGTGAGCTCTTTAAAATGTAACCGTTTTTGCACATTTTAACACTGCATATGTAGATTAAATATTATTTTCCCACTTTCTCTCCCATGCAGAAAGAAATCAGGCAGACTAATAACACACACATTTTAGAGACGATGCCTTTGGGGAAAAAATAATACCCTATAGCTAGTTTACTAAGGGAGATAAGTGATACTCATCTCTTACTAGCTAGCATGATATTTAAAGATGTTGCAAAAACCTGATTAACTTATTTCTGTGGAGCAGATATAAGACTAAAACCTGTTTAATAGTTAAGCCTGTTGCTATAACAACCACACTTCAAGGACATGGATATACAAAACATGCAATAACATCTGCATTAACAAAATGTGTCACTGCAATTGAACTCTACCTGGCAAAAGAAACAATTAAATGTGGAAACTTCTTTGTTCAAAAAGAGAAAAAACCCAAAAAATACATTATTTTTTTACTGTCAACACAACTCCGTCTTTAAACACCAACAGCCTCTCCACAGGAGATTTGCTATTTATTTCATCTAGTTTGGATTCCTCCCCAAATGTTTCCCCTCCAAGGACAGGAAGTGAACTTCAGCGTTCCCACCTCAGCCAAGCAGACATTTAAGCATCTGGCTGTTTCCATTAAATGGTGGGAATATTGCTTTGGCCGTGTATTGCACCATGCTCAGAGATACGACTTCTTCCAGCTTTTTCTCATGAAATAAAGAAAAGAGAATGAAGCACAGAAACAAATGCTTTACTGTAATGTAACATAACAGGCCAGGCAAGGAATCAACAGATGTTTGTTTGTTTGTTTGTTTGGAGTAGTTTTACAAATTGAGTAATCATTTGACACAACTTTTCCCCTTATTAGCCCATTATTTAACAGCCTGGGATAGAAAAAGACTATCAAATAATAACCTTTTATTATTTTTTTAAAAGCAAGATAGACTAAGTCAAACTGAGGCTGATAGAGATGTGTTCAGTGATATTCAAGAGCAGTATGGAGGTTTTGCTGCTCTGAAAAAATACGAAAAATTTCTGCAGGCTAGGGAAGCTCTACTTGAATATAACCACGCACAAAGGACTGTTACACACAAAACATACTAATAGCCATTGATTAGGATGCCAAGATTGTTACTTCAAAATGAAAAGAGAATGCAAATTTTTGCACAATACTTTAAACAACCCTAAAGCCAGCCTAAATGGTGACTTTAAAAAGGAGTGTAGCTCAAACTTACACAGGGATTATTGCCATAGTTTTGGGAGACTCCAGTTCATCCATGAAATATCCCACAGCTAGAAAGACCAAAAATGATTGGGATCTAATGTAGGAAATAATTATTTTCAGCAGAAAAAGTATTCCTCATGCAAGTTTCAAATACATAATAATACTGCATGGGGGGTTGATAACCATATTAGTGTTTGCAAAAGGATAAATGCAGCTTCCTCCTGGTTAAATCTGTGCTTTGTTACACCAGTCGTGGAATGCAGTGGGGAGATCAGAGGCAGTAGCAGTACCTGCACACCTCTGATATGCAAATTTCTCACCATTTCTCTAGCCTGTTTCTCTGATCAGAGCATCTCCATCAATATAACTCCAACAACGTACACAAATTAATCTGATTATGCTCCATTCTCCCCCGCCTTTTCAGTTTCCAGCGTTTACATAATTACATATTCTACGAAGACAGCTTCAGAAGTGACTTTAAATTCAGCACAAGTTTCACAAGCTTTCCAGAATGGTGACTTTTTTATGAGTAAACACAAAACACAGGTTTCTCTACAAATATCTTTTAGCTTTCTCTTGAAAATAGCAGCTGTGGCTTTGAAAGAACATTGTTTTCATTTGAATGCACACCTGTTAAAGAAGCAATAAAAGCACTGGAAGCAGAAGTCAACAAATGTGTTATGATGTTTGAGGTTTCTGGTTTCAACCCAGATTGCATACTAGGAAGGCAGCCTGCCAAAATCAGACCACAGAAATAAAAATCACACTTTTTTTTTTCTTTTCAAATGTAAACACAAACTCTGACATTTATTAGAACAAAACTCTTTACAGCAGAAGGCAACAAGAACGTCACCTCACTGATGATGGAACAACACAAGTTACAAGCCTCACGTTTAAACAAAACTAGCCCCATCCTTAAGATGTGCTTTTCAGCTGGATTAATTTACCATCATCTTCTTGTATTTGTTTTTTAAATTCGCTTTTAACAAACAAGCACTTTAACAGTCTGCTTATCCATTAGCAAATATACTTGAGTCTTTCATTCAGAGGTCTAATGGCAGAAGCTGGAAAGGTTAAACATATCATAAAACGTTTTACAGCAGCTGTTAAAACCAAAGGTTGAAATCCAATCAGGTCATGCAAAGGGACTCTTAGCATCGTTTTCAAGATTTGGGATTGCACCCTCTGAGCTGATGTCTTGAATCATAAAGTGAAAGCAGAAGACATTGCTGTGATACTGACCTCCATAAACAAAAGCCCCAAACTAGCAGCTCTTTGCTCAAGACTTTGTTAGGTGAGATTAAGATCAGAAAACTTGAATGTGGGTTATTAATTTTCAAATGAGATCAACTATAACCAAACAATGCTCATGGAAAATGTTTGATTCCCATCATCTCAAGATAATGAGCCCCTAAACAACACACGGAAATCAAGTTACAAAATAGCTTTTAATTGCATGAAAAGGCTGACAAGAAGAGAGGAAATTGCCTCATCACTTCATTGACATTAACTTCTGTCCCACTCATACCCCTATCCAAGATGTCACTATCTTCCACACCTCACTCTTCTTTTTAAGTGTGAGAAGAGGTAATCTTCTATTTAAGCTAAGTTGTATAACTGAAAAGATACAAGTTATCAGGCATATCGTCTCTAGTTCAGCTATTTTGCAGCTTTAAGCATCTGGAGGCCAGTGAAGAGCTGCCTTCTCTTCAAAAGAATAATGAACCTGGCACTGCAGTTTCTCTACAAGAGGAGCTTGCACGTGGCTGAGGAATGCACCAGAGCGCAGCAGCCTTGGAGGCCCTGCTAGACCCTGCACAAGCACTGGCAGGCTCCCAGCTGGAGGACAAAGTTTGAAGCTTCCTCAGGGCTATTGTGATGTGCTAGACACATTATTCCATTTCCACCCATTTCAGTGAGCTATAATGGTTTCCCTGGTACTCACTTTCCTATTGTTAATCTCCCTTAGCCCCCAGCACAATTTTCAAATTGCAAATGATGATAAAAACAATGTGCATGAAGCGACTGATGTTAAACATTGTCATCTGTCTCCACTAAAACCTCTCAGTTATTCAGCATAACATCTGGCAAGAAGACAGATGACATCCTTTATACATTTCATCAAATTTGATCTATTATCAATTATTTACGCCCACTTTTGGTTAGCAATGTAAGAGACAGCCCATTTCTCATTTTCCAAACCGAGGCTCTCAAGGCTGGATTCAATTACAGCTAAATTACGAGACAAGGTTTGGGATAAACGCTGCCACCCTCTGACAGTCCTCACAGACTCTAGTGGGGCTGAGTGTCTGCTTTGTGACACAGGAACAGAGCCAACCTCCAGCTTCAGCCTGGTAATGCCAGGATGAGGGCTTCCCTTGGGGCCACCACTGTGTAGAAAAGCTGTCACTCCCACACAGGATCAAAAGAGATCCTTTGGTTCTGCCTGTGCTTTTCAAAACACCAGTAAGCACCACAGGCTTCTCCTGAAAGAGCTCCAGAAAGAGCTGTTTCACAGAAGTGTGTGAGGTGGTCAGAAAATTGTGCTACCTCAAAAAAAATTTTAATGCCTTGGCTGAAAGAGAAGTGCACATCTAAAATATGCATCGCAAATTGTCGCATTCCTGTTTCTAGTGCAGTGGTTGGGTTAGCTCAGGCATGTCCTGTTCTCCTTCCTGGGCAGCCTGGACCAAGATGCTCCTGAGGGTAGGAGACTGCTCCTCGTGATGTGAAAGGGCCCAAGCACATCGTGGGCTATCACGAAAGGAAGCTCATGGAGGGCAAGGAGAACATGAAGACATGAATTAGGGCTTTTTATTTGGGCTTTTATAGCATTTGCCCTAGAGCAGACAGCTACAACATTTTGTATGGAAAACAAACACACTCTGGGAAAAAGTTCCCGTAAGGCACCAATAGATTAAACGCAGAATGTGAGTTTCTGCCCGGGTATTTCCCTACAGAACGCAATGAGCCATGCATGGAGAGCTGTTCGCCGTCTGTGCGGGATGACCGGTCCAGAGCCCGCTGGCCGCACCCGCCCCAAGGTCCCCGCTCCTGCCACTAGAGGTCAACACCATCCCACGCTTGGGAGCGCCCCAGGCCAGCCGGACACAGCCCTGGCTCTGCCGGGCAGGGCAGGGAACTGCTGGTGGCCGGGGCGCCGGGATGGGTGAGGGTCCTGCGAGCTCCGCGAGCACTGAGGCTCCGCAGGGAAAGCTGGGGGCACCTCCGTAGGTAAAACTATCCAGCATTTTGGATTCTGAGAAATCAGTGCTAGAAGAGTCATAGATGTTCAGTGGAAAACAGCTCTCCAACCGTTCAACAACCTCTGAATTATCTTTTTTTTTTTTTTTCTTTTTCCCTGCAAAGCCCAACACAATTGATCATTGTTATGAAATTGTCTTTCACTTTCCCGATTTTACTGCTGCAGCTTGATAATTTCTTCCCTAATTCTATGTTTGCTTTTCTTAATGTGTCATTAAAATTCCCATTTTTGCCAGTGGGGTTTTCCAACACAGAAACATTGGTAACATCTTCCTTTCTGCCCAATAGTATTTTCATCTACACTGAATTTCCCCATTCCAGTTAATTGTCATCTTCTGATGTAATCTTTGGCAATGTTCAGCCTCATTTTACCTTCCTCAGTTTTCTGGCTCTGTGAGAGGAATGCCCTCAGCCTACCACAGTATCAGGGGAGGGAAGCGAACATTTGGTATGTTTTAGCAAAAGACAAATATTACAAAGTTTACTCACACATTTATGTTCTATCCACCTCTAGAAAAGAACAATTCTTCAACAGGTTTTTCTCCAATCAGCTGGTTTTAAAATTCAGGTAACAGCAGATTCAAGTTATTGCTGACTTCTGAAAGCTTCCATACTAAAGGAAAAATACTTGTATAAACTTTTTGATGTTTTCTTCTTATTGATATGTCAGTATTGTAGACGAACTACTATCTGAATTGTGGCTTATTGTAGAATGCTAATTGGGACCTATGGTTACACTAATAGCTTTTCAAGGTCTTTTTATTACAGTATTCCATTTTCCTGGAGTAATTACATGTATCTATTAAACACTGAAAACTGCTTTATAGCTTTAGTAACTTGCAACCTACAGTGCCTTGGAAAATCAGAATCCATATACAATTTTTAAGTCTGGAAATGTAGGACAGTTAATTACTAGAAATCTCTTAAGGAGCCTTGACATTCTGTAACTATTTGTGATTACAAATATTAAATTATTCTGCTGATCTGTAAAACACATTCTTTTGACTTGGTTTTACTATTTTGCAAGGCTCCTGGAGCAGCAGGATGGTGGCCACCTCAGCAGGAGGAGTGTTGGGCTCGCTGATTCATCACTGCACTCCTTGGCACTTTCCAGAAAACAGGATCTAGAAAGGAATCCTGGGCTGCAAACTTGGTGGGGGGCTAGGGAATTGTGGAGGGGATGATTCCCTAGGGGCATGTTCCTATCCACCCAGTGTCCTCCTGTTGTGCTGTCCAGACCTGGGCTGGGCAGACCAGTGTTTTCCCACTGTGAGGCACTGGCACCCACAGCCCCTAAACACCTTCCCGTGGCTTCTTCCTCCTAGGACAGTCCCCACTTGCAGCGCTGGGAAAGGCAGTGAAAATAATGAATGCACTTGTAGCAAGAAGAGTCACAGGGCGTGGAACAAGGTTGTTTTCAAGATGAGTCCAGTGCTCACATGTGCTTCAGGCATGGGTTTAGCTACTATAAAGAGTTGGAAAAGTCTTCTCAGAGCTCATGAATCATTCTCAGCTAATGAGAGCACAATGTGGTTCGGCTGTCAAATAAACATGCGTTATCTGCTCTTAGCCCTGGCGGACGTGACTGCGGGGCTGAAACTAATCTGCAGAGCCTCCGGCTGCTTGAACATGCAGGTAGGGATTGCGTTTCACTTTGCTCTTTGGCTGTTGTGTGCACTGATTTATTTGGTAACCGAAAGGCCGCAGGGAAGACAGTGCCAAAACACTGCTGAGTTCCTGTAAGGTTAAATTCATTCTTTTGCCAGTAAGATTTTAGTACTTTATAAAAAGAAAACAGGGGCCTCACAAACCTCTCCAGGTTTCTCCCTGTTCTGGGTTTTCAGCCATTAGGTCCTGCAGGGAGGAGAAGCCAGAACCCATTATATAATATTTGGAAAAAAACGTGAAAAGAACAACCAAAACCATACAATGGTTAAGTTCTTCTTTCTTTCTTTCTCTCTTTTTTTTTTTTTTTTCCCTCCTCCCCACTGTCTGTTCATTTTTGTCTACAGACAGATACTGTAAATTTGGAGAAAGACACTTCAGAAAGTTGTGGCTGTGAAAGACAGCAGTCAGTGTGTATCAGAATCCTAACACAGTCCTCCTGGCAAGCCATAGCATTCAAAAATGGGTTGAAGAGCTTCTGCAAAGATCCTCTAAACCAGACAAAATTCCCTCTGACGCCACAAAGACTGCTGCTTAGATAAAGGCTGATGTCTCACATCACTGGAAGGGAAAGTGCATTGGTGAGCAAATTTCATCCCCTCAGAAATATAACTTCAGTTTTGATACTCAGAAATATTAATTAGATGTATGGCTTTTGTTTGCGTATAATTTTAACAAAGCTTCACATTTTATAGTTTCACACAAAACAAGAGATCTTATGCAGAACTTCTCAGCTTCACATGTAAACTTGGAGCAGGGTAGACAGTCTCCTAAATCAATAAATATTTTCCAACACTTCTGTATTCACATAACATAAAATAAATCAACATGCATAATCTAAATGCAACTATCCTGGCCTGTGGTTGTGGGCATACAATATCCGCCAGCCCAATTACTTTCTTGGGAAAACCAAAGAAAGAAGTATTGTGTACATTCTAATACATCAATTATTACACAGGAAAATGTTTTCCTCCCTTCTAAAACATAAATACAACTTCTAATGTGTGGAACTGTAACCAGGCAACTCTTGATAGATCATTATCAAATCCAAAAAACATCTTGAAGAGACTACCTTCCACTTTTAATTCATCTACAGAGAAATAAGTGACCTTAGACGCTGGAGGTTGGTTTGTGATAGCATGTAGCTTTTGTTATCTTTGTAAAGTGTAGGATTTAGATGTCTTGCATTCCATCACCACCAAACCCTCCAGGATCCAAGGCTCTGTCCTGGATCAGCCTTTCTGCTCAGCCTGTGCTTGCAGTTTCACTGGCAGCAGTATTTGGTCATAGCTGAGACAGAAGACTGTCCCTCTTCTCCGCATTTCCCGTTTCTCCTGCTCCTGCTCACAGCTGTACAGCCCACCCTCTTCCTGAGATCTGCCAGGTGCCAGCTTCAGCAGCCAACTGAATTTCTCACAGCATAAAACTCGTGGGGCTTTCAGTTCACTCATTAAATCAGTTCCTGTGCGGCTCCAGCGAGCACCAAAGGAGCCTGAGGCAAAGCTGTTGGAGACATGGAGTGGAGCAGGTGGAGATGGGAGAGAGGCTGAGAGACACAAACACCTTCACCACAGGATCTTCAATGCCCTGTGGAGCCGTATCTGTTATCGTCCATGCTCTTCTATGATCTTCTGCCATGCTGAACCACCTGGCAGTACCAGTACCTCCCTGCCAGCCTCGGGGGTAACAACCTTCACAGAGGAAAACCTTTTCCCTAGGGTGGAAGGGCCAGGAAAGATACAGAACTGGAAGCTGAAGCATTTGGAAGCTACTTATGGCTTTATTATAATATTCCCAAATATTTCACCTATTAGTTTAGGTTTAGGCACAAATTTTTGGCATTCAAGAACAGGATGAAAGCAGGAAATGTCTTCATGCTGTTTCAGTCAATATGTATCTGCCTGTGAGTCCACCCACCAATTTGGTGGTGTGAAAGGCCAACAGACTTACACTTAAAGTAAAACTAAAACTTCTCAAGGCTGCTGTTACAAATGGCACAAAATGGCTTGGGAGCTCCTCTGCTGTGGCAAATGCTTTTTACACAACCACAGCTCTCCCACCTCGTGCTCAGCTCATCCTGGCCACCTACTGATTCCTACAGCCTTTGGAGCTTGCACTTGGAGCAAACATCATCTTCCACTATGTGTTTGTTTGTATGGCTCAGGCTGGGCCATCAACATGATAAAAACATTTAATAACAATAACAACTATTCAGAGGAAAGTGTGCAGCTAATTACTCTCAGATTGCAGTCCATTGTAAAAACCAAACATGCTGGAAAAGGGTTACTTTGGGCACGCAGTCATTTTGGGGTAGTGAAACAACCAGTGTTTCCATTTTTCATTCTTACATCGGCAGCCTTTCTTCCAGCCATGTTTCAAAAGGTTAAACAAGCCAGACGAGTGATGCCACTGCAGAGGTTTGCATATTGACTGATAGCACTGTTGCAATGAACCCCAAGGAAGTGCTCAGGGAAACAAATCAGGCTGCTGCTGGTGGATTTCTGTAACACGTGAGAGCCTGCAGCAGTTGCAGCCTCTCCTACCTGCCAGGCAGCTTGCAGACCACTTGTTTACAAAACCAGCATCAAAGTCATATAATCCTGTAGCTGTGTCTCTGGAGATACACATGGATACATATACTATGACCTTAGAAACTGCTGTCTGGCAAGCCCTGAACATTCAGGTTAAAAACACTGGGCTAAGATGTTTAATGCTTCATATGCTTCCAGCGGGGTGATGTATATAGCTTCAGCAAGAGCATCCCTGGATGATGAAGCAAACTAAAATGTTCACATTAAAAAATAACAAAGCGAAGCTATTCTTGGAGCCATTTGGGCCACCAGATTCTGCCTAAATAGTGCAGAAATATCAGCTTTGAATAATTAATGCCTGAAGTGGGTGAAAAGCAAGCAGCTTAGCTGGTCCTCCAGTAGTCTTCCGCACTAGAGGTGAGAGTCAGCTTTTGTAGTGCCTTTCACTGGGATTCCTCAGCCTTGCACACAGCAGCAGTGAAAAACCACTGCTCACCTTGGAAGTCAGGGTGAGAACTAGAATTCAACCCTATGTTCAAAACCTGTATCTCCATTCAAGACCCACTTCCTCACAAAATTTGAATGGGGATTTCAAAAAATCTGAGAAGCAATTTCCAGATCAGCCTGAAACTACAAAGGCATCGCAGTAAGAGCACAGCAGAGCTCTGAAGTCAAAGGTTGGATTCAAATACACAACTCATTCACACAGGGAAAGCAAACTGAGATAGAGCCTTAGCACTCTGTAGCTACAATGCAAAGTTGGAGGATTTGAAGAAAGTGATTCCTAAAATCACTTGCACATTACAAAGACACTTAGGATGGCAAAAAAAATGGACACTGCAGGTTTCTTAATGCACCATGTAAAAGGAACTGATAAATAGGAGGGAGAGGGACTCTTGATATGGACAGATTGTGACAGGACAAGGGGCAATGGTTTCAAAGTGAAAGAGGGCAGGTTTAGATTAGACGCTAGAAAGGAATTCTTTACTGTGAGAGTGGTGAGGCACTGGAACAGGCTGCCCAGAGAAGTTGTGGATGCCCCATCCCTGGAAGTGTTCAAAGACAGGTTAGATGGGGCTCTGATCAACCTGATCTAGGGAATGGCAGTCCTGCCTGTGGCAGGGGGTGTGGAACTAGACGATTTTTAAGGTCCCTTTCAACTTAACCCAGCTTCTGTGGTTCTGTGATTCTATAAAGGTGAAGTTTATGGTCCAATCTAGGCAAAAGGGAACAAGTTTGGTGGATGCTCTCACCTGAAGGGGGATTACCTCAAGGTACCTCAAGGGTATCTCAGGAAAATTAGCAGTTCTTCTCAGCAAAGCAGGCCTGTGTGAGCCCTGTCAGCCCCATCCTCCTGTCCTCACTGCTCCAGCACTTTTAGACTAAGCAGAATTTTGTTCTGCAGGATTTCAGACGTTGATGTGCAGCTACTTACAGGCTTTGCAGTAGCTGAGATTCTTCATGACCCAGGAAATCCTGAGAGACTACAAGTTTTCTATCCCAGTAGGATGAAAAGGCAAAACCTATTCAGGTCAAGGAATAAAGGATGTAGATTCAGAGATTCTGTGTATTCCTTATCTCTTCGGGGAGACTAAAGCTGCTTGAATCCTCAAGGCTTTGTTTTTTAAAACACAATCTCATGCGACTTTGGGTGCAGGTCAGGACACGAATCCCAGCTTAGCTAAGTCTATTCAACTCAAGGGATAGTTCAGATAGCAGGACACATGTCCTGGAAAGAACAGGGCAGGAACCAGGAAAATAACTTCAGTGATGACTAAAGCCTTCAGGCAAAACAAGTGACCTTTGTCCTTTGGAACCCAAACAAAAAAATAAATCTTGTTTCCCCATTAGTGACATATAACAAATAAACTAAAGAATAATAATGACCCTCTGTAATTTTTTGTAATTTTTTCCCCCGAATATTATTTCTGGCACATCTCTGAACAAAAGAAAATAGTGGTTTGAAATTTAGGGCTGATCAGAGAATGAAACACTTTCCTCCTCTGCTCATTTTGAAACTGATTTAGGTCTCTTTTATACAGATGAGACTTAGTACAGCTGTAACTAAGAGCGAGTGTAAGAAATGAGTGTCATCAAAATTCCCATACTGATTGACTGTGAGTAGTCCACTTACTTGAGCAGCTTAACACATTATAATTTTTAACAGGGCCGACAGAGACAAGTGCTGGACTCTGCTAGGATTTACCATGTTTATGTTGATAAAACCCCTCCAGCTAAATCTAAGACTTGGAATTTCTTAGTTCTTGCCAGTAGCTCTGTCAGCCCAAGCTTGCCCGGTCCCTGGCTCAGACTGCAGCCATAAACAGGATCCTGGGGCAATCTGGAGTGTCAGGAGGCAGCCAGGGATCAGGGCTCTGCTTGGTCTAAATGCACCACATCAAGCTCATCTTGATCTACGTGGGAAACCACAAAGCTTCCAGACTCATGGATGTAACAGAGGCATCTGGTCTCACTGTCTTTCACCACAACCTGTCCCAAAAGCTGGGGTCGATGGCAAGGACACATGGAACTGCCCTCACCGTTACCCGCTGAGCAGGGCTGAGAGGGGAGCACAGTGCCCTGAGTGCACAGCCCAGGTCAGTGACACGACTTATCCTGGCCTGAGCATTCCATGGGCAAGGCCAGAGCAGACACCACACAACTTTAGCCCCTGACAGGCTCCCTGGAACAATCCAGCACCTGAAGTCCTAAGCCCCAGAGAAAACACAAGGGCTGTGGCACTCTCAGCTGGAAGGTGTGTCACCAGAACAAGGTCATGAGAGATATTAAAACATCTTGTATTAACCAGAACATACATGCCTGTTTTGCCACCCCGGTGTTGTTAAGCCCTCAAAATTTCAAGACAACATGAGAAATCTGCATTTATGGGTCCTTCTTTAAAGGCTTCAAACCGTGTCACAGAGAAAGTGGCGAAAGGGTGGTCACATCACACAGGATGGATGTACTTGCCCATGACACAGCCAGATAGACTGTCGTGGTTTAGCTTGGCCCAGGTTTTTCTAGTGGGGGAGGACCACAAAGATGGCTCCTCTGTGAAGCTTCTCGAAGCCTTCACCATGTCCAGCTCTGAGGTGATGGACATGCTGCTGGCCAAGCCTGGGCCAATTAGAGATGCTGGTTACGCCTCTGTGAAAAACATATTTAAGACGAAATCAAAACAATGGGTGCACGCACTTTTCCTTAGCCAGAGGAGGAGGAGTAGGTGAGAGTATGTGAGGGAAAACAACATGGAGAGACCAAGGTCAGTGGAGAAGGAGGGGGAGGGGGAGCTCCAGGCGCCGGAGCTCTGCAGCCTCTGCAGGCCGTGGTGAGGCCATGGTGAAGCAGGGAGTGCCCCTGCAGCCCATGGGGGCCCACGGGAAATGCTGAGATCCACTCGCCCATGCCGAAGCGAGTGGATACCCTGAAAGTGGCCATGGTCCAGAGGGAGTCCTAGTGGAG
>VZRN01000356.1:1875646-1888957 GCA_013397935.1 Dasyornis broadbenti
TTGGGGAGACTGCTTGCCTGTGTGGGGACCAGCATCACTGTAGCAGTGTCGGGCGGGCTGCCGACGGTGAGCCCCATGGCTACGCAGAGGAAAAGAGCCTCTCCCCGGGCAGGGGAAGAAGATCTGGGTGATGAACTGACCTAACCCCCCCCATACCTTGTTCCCTTGTGCAGCTGCTGGGAAGGAGGGAGGGGGGTGAGCGAAGAAACGGTGGCCTTGAAGGGTTTATTTTACCTCTCATTTACTCCTCTGACTCTGTTAGTAATAAATTAGATCACTTTGCAACCTAAGTTAGTCCTGTTTTGCCTATTCTAAGTGCGTCTTCTCCCGGGTTTCCTTATCTCAACTCATGAGCCCTGAGTGTGGGTGTGTTAATTTGGGGGTACCTGGCATTTGGCCGGGCTCAAACCTTGACAATTAGGCTACTGTACACTGCTGGTGTTTGACAAGAAGCAAAGAAAATGGTTCAGGCAATCCCAGTAGGAACTCAATTAATTATTAATAGGGACTTGTTATGGCTGACATCTACTGCATTAGAGGAAATCCCAGCGGTTTAGTGTGTGGGTGAGATATTCACTTCTGGTTAAATGAGCCAATCTGGCCGATAAACTTTGGCAACTTTTCTTAGTTGGCCATAAGCAGGGAGAAAATTATGAATCAGATGTCAGGAGAAAAATCAGGCTATTTGAACTGCTGACCTTATGACAAAAAGTCTAGACTTTTATTGTCTCCAATGCTTAAAGTTTATTAAGCCAATAAGTGTAATCCAATGGCTGAAAAGAAAAAGGAACAATTCTTGACTGCTTCTGGAAGAGTTCTAAGTATCTCCTTTTCCTCTCTTTCTCCAGCTTTGGGATTTTGAAAGAGGGAGGTTGACTTACAGGCTGGAATATGTATTTTTCGGTAGTTTTTCCTCCATTGCCATGAACCTATTTGGAACCTGGCTAGAGATGATCATCCTTATTCACAGACAAGAAGGGTGAATTTGGTAGACTGATTTCTGATGTGGTAACAGTTGCCAGTCACAAATATTCAGGCAGCTTGTTTTTACAGAAACCTCTACAGATTCAAAAATTTTCGTACATTGTAACCTGGGGGAGCTATTGAGAGAAAATTTGCGTCTAGAAGTCATCATAAGTTGTTCACCTCTGTACGGAGCTTTGATGACCTCCATGAGAAGTGAAAACAATAACTCAGGGACCAAGAAGTGAGGGACCACCACAGGTAATTAGCAGTTTCTTCTCAATCAAAGCAGGAATACACAGCCACAAAGCCTTTGGACACACCCAGGAAACAAGGGGATGAGATTAGGAAAATGGGAACTGAGTTAAAAGATACTGAGTTCATAACCAATGACTGAACAAGCTCCACCTGCTCCTGGACAAAGTGCCACTGCACAGGCAGATATTTGCAGATAGGAGACCAAATTTCCAAATTTCCCCAATAAAGGGCTCCGAGCTTTGTTCTGCAGACAGTGTCTCTGTCTCACAGCTGTAGCCAAGAATATAAAACAGGCCATGCCTGGAGAGAACAGATTTCTATTTTAGGATAAGGTTTTCCTTTACATGGAGAATCCTTGCTATTCAAAAGCCCTCTAAGTAACAAACATTACTGAGGGCATAGTTAGCTGTGAACAGCTCCCTAGGGGTGTTTAATGTGGGGCAAACATTATGCATCAGCTGCTCTCGTGAATACTTACTCCTCTGAAGGGATGAGCTTCTTACTTTTGCAAAATGTCACATTCAGCTTCCCCAGGCAAATTTCCAGTCTTTAATACAACCTGTGAACAGGGCACCCTTCCTGTACCTGCAACCAGGCACAGGCAGCCTTGGCTTGGAGAAGTATGTAGGATTGTGCTCTCTTTCATGCTGTCTTTTCCCAGTACCACCCTTAAGCCTTTCCTCGAGGATAGGATAACCACACTTTCGCAGTTTCTTAACGCTGAGATTCAGCCTGGGGCAGCTGGCAGGCCTAACAATTACTTTTGTTGGATAGATCTGTGACCCATAAGTATTTATTTTAATTACAAATGTAATCCCTTAGCATTGCACCTGCAAGCAGTTCAGCTTCCAGGAACCTAGAAGTCTAGAGAAAGGAGACTCCAAAAGCATGTTTTTTTTGTAGACATAGTTGGAAATGTTTCTGAGAAATAATCAGGTTTTTCCTCAGATACTGAAGCTCTGAATGATTTCTGAATGCTACAAATATTGGCATGCTTCCTACTGCTTCCAATTAGCTTCTAATTACACGGTGTAATATATGGAATATATGCAAGAGGCAAATTTGCCCATTAATATGAATGTGATGAGCCCACAGAGAATGTGTCTGTGTGAGCTGCTGAACTGACTTGAGAGTGATTGATTGTCTTCATTTCAGTTTTATTCCCAGTTTACAGTGTTGCTTTGTTTGGGGCTTGGAATTTAATAAGATTTGCATCTAGAATATTAGAGCTGAAAGCTTTCATCTCATACGGATTTCCTGGAATTTAGAATTTTAAATAAAATACGAGGAGAGGGAGGAAGGCAAGGAAGACCCCAAGCACCCACTGTTAGAGTTGGGCTGTTTTGAAGAATTCTGAGAAAGATGTGTGGAAGTTCAAAGTGCAGACAGATACAGTGTTTACTAGAAAAAATATACCTTGCCCAAGCTCATGGACACTTCTAAGAGAGAGCATGTGTGAACAAAATGAAGGAGTTAATTACATATTTTTAAGCAGAAAGAAAGCTTTGGGAGGAATAAAGTACAAGTAACCTTCCATTGCCATTATGTTGGTTTCCTATGGGAATTTAGGAAAGAGAAGGTGCAATCCAGAGGCTGAGTCAGAAGATCAAGTCTGTATTTTAACCAGTGTCAGGATCCTATGGATGCTCATTCCTAGTCCTATCTCACTGCACACAGAGGGAACAGCAGAAATGGCATGAGTCCCTGAGTCATGAGTGATGGGAGCCTGGGAGAAGCAAAGCAGGGATATTCCTGTATGATTCTCCTGGTACTGCAGGTGCTGCTGCCAGGGCCAGCTCCCTGCCCAGCTCCCTGCACAGCACGTGGCTGAGGTGCCCTCCAGCAAGGACAGTGGGGTGGAGGACACCCAGTGAGCAGGGCTGTCCCCCAGCTGCACAGCCCCCCTGCACAGCTGTCCACAGCTGCCCAGGCAGAGCCCCCAGTGCACCCGTCACCCTCCAGGCTCTCCGTGAGGATGTGGTGAAGCCATGCTGGGATGGAGGTGGGGCTGTCTCAGTGCCCTCACCTCACTCAGCAGCATCAGCTCCTCTGCAGGGGCTGCCAGGCAGAGGACCAGCACTGTGGGGCTGCTCTCTGATCTGGCCACCCCAGCAGTGCCAGGCTGGGCCAGCACCGGACACCAGTCCCTCTGGGGGCTGAGGGAAGTTGGGCCCAGGAGGAGAGATGCTGGCCCATTTTGTCAATGCCTGCTTCACATTCCTCAGCGTGGGAAGGCTTCTCTTGGTGGGACATGCTGGGGGGCAAGTATTCAGCAAGGAGCATCCCCCAACCACCTCTGGGGTCACTGCATGTGCCTGAGCTCCAGCCTGTGCCCTGCCCTTGCTGAGCTGAGGGTCAGGAAGTGACAATGCTGTCTGCTGCCTGGAAGAGCTTCTGCAAGGAAATGCACAAAATAGCTCTAAAATAGCGTTTTCTGCCAGAAAACCTTCTGCAGATGGCAAAGGGGAAGCAAAAAATGAAGTGGCTTTGTAGAAGTCACTGAAGAGGATCAGTCTGAAAATTATTCTGTGTGCTCAAACCCTGTGTCTATAGACACAGCAATCAAGTACTTAGGAGATTATGAATGGTAGGTGAGAAGGTGACATTTTTCTTTTAGAAAGAAAAACATGTTTTTCCTTATCCATGCTGCCCTTCATAAAGTTATGCTGAGAAAGATCAATTCACTGAATTTCTCCTGCTGCTTTCTTTGAAAAAGGTTTGAATGCACAGAAATGTTTGGGATTTCCCCCCCCGCCTTTTCACTCAGTACTATTGAGTCTATTGAAAAGACTGAAGCCTTTGTCAATACACTCAGGGTTCAGACAGTAATAGATTTTACTTGGAATTAAGCACTATCATTTTCATTTGGGCTTGAGGTGCTTGAGGGGTATTTACCTACCCCTTGTCTACAGAGACCTAGTTTTATGTAGTCTAACTTTTATATTTGTTGCAGAAGTACATTTAGATTCCTCTTGTTTGAGTTTCTCTTCCTGCTTTTTTCTCTCTCCTCCAGAGCAAATCAAATACTTTCAAGACAACCCCTTGTACAGCCCGTATTCCTGTAGCAGCAGGCAAGGTGAGGAAGTTTTGGGTTTCATTTTTTTGCATCATTCACAGGTCACTACTGACATACTCTGTGCAATTTATGATGTCTGTAACACACCCGCTGCAAGTCATGCTGTGACTGCAGGCTGATCATGTCCCTGCAGGTCATTTACCCTCAGCACCAATATCAAAAGGTGCTTTGGGAAATCTTTCCCCAAAGCCCTTTTCCTCTGACTGCTGCTATAACACTTGCACAGATGACTGATGTGGCGCTCCCGTCTGTGCTCCCGGTACCCTCGCTTAGCCTCTCTCATCCCCAGCAGCGTTAGTTCTGATAGACACTGACATGAAAAAGGGACCGTGCTCAGGAGTTAATGAATCTGAGTGCCTTGCTAGCAATGCTTTCAAAAGAGGGCAGACCTTCAGAGGAAGGAGAGAGCAATTACTCTGCAAGGGCTGAGCACCCACAGAGCGAAGGACACGAGGCACATGGGCCCTTCTGGCAATCTTGGGTAGCTCTGAGCAGCCCAGCTTACACAGCTGGGCCCCGTTTATAATTCTGAAAGGGTTTTTTTTTCCTTGGTTGGTCGGCTGGTTGTTTTACTTTCAGATCACTTAACAAACAGGAAATGAAGAGGACATCAAACAAAAGGGCAAACAGAGCTCCACACATTTCAGCGCTCAGCTGGGAAACTTGGAATGAGTCTCACTGAGGGCTGGGAGTTCCAGGGGTTGTGCGTCCCTAACTGTGTCTCGTTTCTTCTCAGCTCTTCTATGCTGAGACTGTGAAAGGACTTTAAATTTAACCAGCATGGGGAATCATTTGATTCATCTGCCCAAAATCCAGGCCACTACTTAATTTAAAATATAGATGGAAAGAAAAGGGAGTAAAGAGAGTTAATGAGAGAAATATAGCCTTCACTGCCTCTGTGGGCCAAGGCAGCAGGTGATAGGAGGCAATATTCAGAACGCTGCTACCATTGCAATTAGCTGAGATTTGTAGAAGCCCAAACCAACTGAAGATTTTCTGCAGCTCAGGATGAAGATCAGATTTAAGGATATGGGTTCAGCTTGGGTTACTTTAGAGATGATATTTCTCAAACAAACACCAGAAATCCACACAAGCTACTCATGTTTCATCTGCACCTCTCCCGGGAACCAACTTTCTAGCAGTGCAGTTCAGGCAGACTTTGAAACCACCAAAGCAGAAAAGACTGTCCTCGCACAAATGCCAGGCCAGCTAGAAGTGGGACAGGTCATAAACATCATGAAAAATCTGTTCCCAGGAGACATCAGCAGTCCTGCAGGTTCATGTTGCTCCTTACGTTTCAGACACACAGCATGGAATATGCGATAATGCTGATGAAAGGAGTTGGTACAAGTCCTTCCTGTCTGTGGTGCCTTGAGCCGAGAGGCATCTCCCTGCCCTGTGGTACCACTGGGAGTCCATGCTAGGAAACTGCTTTCCCTTTTCCAGTTCTGTTTTCCTGGACTGAAACTATTGTCAGAGCACAAGGACATTTGTTAATGCAGGGAAAAGCATAGTGCATGGAAATATATTCTTACTTTTCAGACTCTGGTTGCCACATCTTTTGAAGTAGCTTTAACCTTCAGGTTAAGGCTAGCAATTAAATAAGCCTATTACAAGCACATCACTTTGGCCTATTAAATTAATAAATCTACACTTAACATTATTGCGTAGTCATAAATATATATATTTCTATTTTAAACACATAAAATAAAATTCACTATGGCAGGAACGACTTAATATTCACCATCATCATCATCAGAGTGAAAGGCAGAGCAGGGTGTGACGCCAGGCTTTAGCCTTCTCTTCCACCAAACCTGCCCTGCAGCGTGTAGAGCCAGAATTTGTGACAAGCGTGTCTAAACTTCTGAGCAGTAAATATGCTAACAGCATTTCACTGGAGAGATCTGAGAATAGGGGCAAAACATGAGCCCAGAGTAAATACAGCGCAACATCACAGCAGGTAGGGAACAGAGAGTATTCATAACCTTACCTGTGCTTATTAACAACAGTAGAACACTTCAAGGGTGCTTTCAGAAGGTTTGATGCACCCCAGGCTGTAAAGCTGGTGCTTCCTTGGGTGTGCTGAGCGCTCACTTCCCTGAACATATGCTGGCCTTACAATCCAGCTTCTTGTGAAGGTGGCCAAGCCACCTGGGTGGGAGCAAAAGCAGGCTTTGCCTCACTGGGTGAGATGTGCAGCCTCTGTAGCACAAGAACACGACAAAGATTTCTGAAAAGCCTTTGTTATGCTGCTCCTTCCTCATGGCAACGTGACTGGAGCCATACCTAGGCAGACAGCCTTTCCTTACAATCCATTATGTGCTCCAGGCAAGTTACCAATGTCAGAGCTCCCTTGCATTTGTGACATCTTTGAGGGGTTCTGCAGCACTCAGACTAGTAATGAGGGGAATTGGGATCAGAACAATGATAAATCTGAGAAATAGATCCCCAGTTAATGTTTGTTCTAGGCTTAATGAGCTGTAATGTGTGCTACAGAAAGCGCTGAAGTTAGAGATCACAGCACTGACCTCCCCAGTAAATTATGTGTGATATTTGATGGTCTAGGGATCAATAATCTCAGCTTACGCATCTATATAATTATGAATGATTTCTTACAGGGTTTTGATTAAGCACTCAAATCTGTCATCAGCATATAGGATGGACAAAATCACATTATACCACAGCATTCCTGCATGTGAATGGTATTTGCCTTCAATGTAGCCAAACCTGAACCTGAGCTCTGATTTCTCTTTGTGGTAACGCAGTTTTAGGTTTGAATCTGATGAAGATTTCTTCAAGTGAGAAATCCTCTTAAAATCAATGGAATTACTCAACTCAGTAGAGAAGGATGCTTAGTTTGGTGAAACAGTACAGATGGCAGGACTGTGGCACATACTCTGTGAATGTCCCCATCTTTCCTTCTTTCCATTCACAGGTTCAGTGTCAAGCAGAACCGTTACAAGAATCTAAAGGAAAATAAGGCCAACCCTCCAGTATGAGCCCTTGCTGGTATAAGTAAACTAATTTGGTATAACTGACATTTCTTTGGCAGATAAATCCCAAGAGTACAGAATTTCAAAGTTCTTTTGCTAGTCTGGCTTCTTTCACTCAACAGAACTGGCAAACTTTAAAAGCAAATGCACTTTTCCTTCAGTAAAAGATGGGTCTACACAAGAACGGTTTTGTTAGAGAAGATATGCTCTTTAGAGAAGATATATCTCTTAAGCAGAGATTGATCTCAACAGAACTGTAGATGAAGGCCGAAGTTCAGATTCATAAACTGGAAACCACTGGGTACCAGCTGAGACCTAGAAGCTGCCTCAGAGCATGCTTTTGACCTGAGACAATAGTTTTAACGTCTTTTACTGCAGCTTAAATCAGCTTGTATTTCTGTGAGCTCAGTAACTATGTTCACTGGTAACCTACTGCATTGTAACTTGTTGAACCAAAATAAAGTGACCCAAGCACCTGTGGAGCAGTCAGGGGAAGGGAATACTGATCTTCCCTCCTCTCAAACCTGACACAGAAACAAAAAACTCAACACTAACATGTGCTGACACTGACTGAAGTACATGTTCCATTTTCCATCACTCACTAAATCTTCAGACCAAGAGGGTTTCATTTTTTATTTTGTTGGGGGTTTTAAGCCAAAGCTCTTGTGGCCTGCATTTTGGTCTGATTTGTTCTGCCAGATCTGACTGTAACTCTCAAATGACCAAGAGACCAAGTCTTCCCCAATGTTTATATCTTACCAAGCAGACTGTGGACAATCAATAAAGCAGAGATCATGTCAATAAAAGTTTGTATACATTTCATTAAGTCACTTAAGTGCGTGTGTAAGTAACTGCATGAACAGCCTCCAAGTGGAGCACAGTGAAACTCCATAGCAACACTAATGACATCAGGGAAAAGAACGAGCCTTTGAAAAAATAGAAAGCTGGAGAGGTCAAGGCTTTCAGCCACACTTGATCCCTCAACATTCAGCATAAAACATACTGTTCATTCCCCCAGCTGGTGAAGAACTGAGTGCAGGAGGCAGGGGTGATGCTCACCTCCGCATTGATGCCATTTTGAAACACACAATTGCTTTCCTTCGGGCTCTTCACCTGTGGTAACCCTTGGAAAAATCCTGAGCAAGGCCTTGGCTGGCTCCTCTTGGAAGCAATGATTAGGACAGCCAGTAACAATGGTCAAAGAAAACACAGTATGTGATGTTGGAAACAAATTCCTATTCCATAGAATCACTCTGTGCAAAAGGCCTTTTCATACAACAGCACCAATTATTTCAGAGTTCAGAGCCACAGCTCCTTAACTTTAGTGGGAAAAAATAAACCAAACATCTTTAATTGGGTCCTGGCTCTTGTCAACTTCACATCTGTAGCAGGAGCATCTTCTGCCCTTCATGGTGCGGGTCACCTTTATGGTGCAGGTCACCTTTATGGTGACCCCACAGCTGTGTGCAAGCCCTGATTAGGTCCAGATGTGAAGAGCAATTGAGAGGATGTGGATCCACAGCCTGAAGTAGGGCCCAAGCTCCCTGGGAGCCCGAGGCTGTTTGCTCTTGTGTGGATGCTGAGGAAGAAGGATGTACATAACCCAGCTTTCCCTGCTCAGCCTGAGCTGCAGGTGTGCTTGGGAGGCCCTTGGGTGGTTGGTTTGCAGGGGAGCTGGTGCCCTACATCAGCACTGCAACACACAGGGAAGCACACGGGATTGAATTGTCACTGCTGGGGACTCAGGGGTGACAAACCCAAAGTGTCCACAGCACAGCTGCCTGGGAGGGACAGAGCCTGCCCCAGGGACAGTGTTCCAGCCAGCTCAGGAAAGGAAAAAATAACCCAGTCAGGAGAACACTCTGAAAAATCCTTCAGACATTTTAAACAGTTCTTATTATTTTTAATATCTGCATTTCAGATTTTCCTGGGATTACTGTTATTGTTATTCCTATCCTTTAACAAGTAGAAAGAGACATGGAAGAGCTAAGATATTTCCTGATCTATTTTGTTTGCCTTTAGATAAATAAACCTGCAAACATTTCAAAAGATGCTCTGAGTTTTGTTTCCAATACACATCACCCACGTCATTTCCTCTCAGAGATATGTTTGTGGGAATGCTCAACCAGTTCTTGTGTTGACATCCATAATAGAGAACTTCTGATATCAGATTAAAGCAGTCAATCACCAGCACCTCTGCACATGTCTGGGCCTCACTGGCATGTAGGGGATACTTCTTTACTGCTCTAAATTCACACATTTCTCTTCTGCAGGTTGTGATACTTTCCCTACACTACTGGTGCCCCTTGCAGACATTGTTTTGCCCTGATGAGGAACTTTGTCAGTAAAAAACCCAGAGTGCAGACTGAGTTGTGTTGGCAAAAGAGTTCTTCTGTGGCTCTTTTTGCCTCAGAACAAATGAGTAGCAGTAACTCAGGCGAGTCCTTGGGACTGATTTCACTCTAATGGAATAAAGTACAACAGCAGCAGCAAACCCAAATAGCTTTTTTAACCACCTGCCATCTGCATGCAAAGATTCAATTCCTGGGTTTTCTGCATAGCACCACTTTCTGAGTGGTTTGCCCAAGACCCACACAGATATCAGCCAGCACAATCCATCAGCAAAGCTGATCTTGCTCACCAGAACATCCCAAAGACCATGGAACCCAACTTTCAGCCTACCCTGCTGCTGAAACACCCAGCCCTCCCTTCATCTTGCCCTCTACTGATGTTGAAAACAGCTCTTATCACCTTGAAATGTGAGCACCAGGACAGAGAGCCAGAGTGCAGAGTTTGAAGTGTCTAGCCTGCAGGTTGAAAGGCTATTGTTAAATTTGTTTCTGTTATTCCATGGTATGTCAAAGGAGGGGATGCAAGGTCATTAGCCCATAACTTTTTAGCTACTGACAGCTTGACTGAAGAAACCAGGCTCTTTTGGTGTGCTGCCTGCTTTTGTTCAGTAGCATACCAGGTTTGTTATATATTGGGATCAGTTTCTTTAAAAGAGAAGGATTCCTTCGTGAAGAAAAGAACCAAACCCAAAACCCTCACTTCAAATTTGAAGTTCCTGAGTGTTTTGAGGGTTTCTTAAAGCCTTTTATAAAACAAAAGCAGGAGAGGAAAGGTCTCTGGTGCTCACAGGATGTGAAGGTAACCTTCAAAATGTGAGTCAAATATAACCTATGCAGTAATGCTTACTCGAGTTGCAAAGAGCTCAAAGTAACAACACATTAACTGTCCAGTTCTGCTTCTGTAATAATTACTCACACCAGCTATTTCAGTACTCAGCAAGGACTGGTAAAAGGAACACAGTCATTACTCCAGGGATCTGTAAAATACAGTGCTGTCAACCTCAAATACTGAAAACTGTCCCACATCAATTCCCCTTCCCCAAAAAGACAAAGGACCAGGTAAAAGAGTTGAAATTAAATACTTGTGGGTATTGTTTCATGCCTTTGTATTTTCAGATCCCTTGTGTCCACTGAGGCCAAAGTTTCAGGCTTTTACCCACATTCAGAAAAGTAAGAAAAGAATATTAAAATCACCATGAAGCCATTTGGCTTTCAAGAGTAGACAGAAATATATAATTCTTAAGCTCACATTTAACCTGTGAGAGAGCTGACAAGGTCAGCAGCCACAGGTGACCAGTATCTCTTTTCTGGTGCTGAGGACAGCATCACTTCAGCATAGGTTAAACTGGTCCTGAGAGGTTAAATCCTGCTGAAGAAAGGTGAGCATGTTTTGATTGCAAAAGTGCTCCATTTATACATCACATTTATTCACTTACTCTGGTCAAAACTCACCCCTTTAGCCCAGTCTGCTAAAGATGGAATCATTACTGCCAGTCATCATCCCCTTCACATCGAAGGACCCCATTCTTGTCACCACATATTTATGTCACTGAAAACCAATGACAAATGTGCATGGTGTGAATAAAGCCAAAATGTAGTCCTGATAACCAATGCAGGAAGAAATACAATCACCACAGCACAAAAGAGAACCACCCCACTAGTCCATAAATGATGAAGTGAAGAAGGCCATTTCCAAGCTTACTTCAATGGGAAATAAAAACCAAGTCTGTCGAAACACAGACTGTACCTCTCAGCCTTTCAGCCCAAGGGAATGAATGCCAGAAATAAATATAAGCAGAAATGTCAGCAACCAGAGCCATATTACAGGCCTGCTTTTAAGGGTAAGCTTTGATCCTGTGATGAGTGTGGGGAGATGAGAGGAAAGGATGGGTTCCCATTTCTGAAGCATGACTTGGTGCAAGCTTCCTTCGCTCTAAGCAAGCTCTAGATCTGTGTTCAGCACAAGCCACTGCACTGCTCAGGACAAGGAACAGAACAGTACAAGTTTCCCACAATTCTCCCCCAAAGTGCCTTTTACCTTAGAGAGACTCTTGAATCCGTAAACACAAGCAAAGACAAGGAAATTGTTTTGATTCCTCTGCAAGATTCCTCCAAGCCAGAGCCTGTTTTAATTTCCTGCACAATAAACCAATATATGTCTCTGTCCCTAGTTACTATGGAGTTTAGGGAAGGGAGAGGCAGGAGTGCAAGCCTTCTTACAAGCAATGCTCTAAGCAATGCTCCTCACTACCCTTCTGTGGCATCAGACATTCATTTTAAAAGTCTTGGCTGTGCTCTCTTGGCTGTTAATAAAGCTGTGTGGAGCTGTGGAGTCTGGCTTCAGGCACAACCCTTACTGCAGCTCGTCTTTATTGAATTCAGTTCCATTGTACTTCCATTTTCTTTGCACAAGAACTTCTGCAATTTCAAAAGCAAACCTTGTTGTAGCATTTGTAGCATTGTGGGTCTCTTTTTCCTCTCCTGAGTTATCCCAGTTCAAGCTGGACACGCTTGAGAGACAATCTATCTGGTTGCAAATCACCGTGTGTTCTTCACTGGAACAGATCCCAGTGGAAAAATTTTAGCTGGAATTCAACAGCCTGTTGCAATTTTTCCTTGATTTTTATGGCCAAAACGATGAAGGAACTAAGTCCTCCTATTTTTTCCACAAAGACTTCTTACCACTGGGACTATGCTCATCATTACAACAACAACAGCAGTGTAGGAAAGGCCTTTGAGGCTTACGAAAAGTCATTTTACACTAACCAGGAGTGGAGAGGACTGGTGCAGAAAGCTGCCACCACTGGCTTCCTGTGCCTGCCCTGACTGGCACTGTGCATTTCTCCTGCCAAACCTTTGCATAATGCCTTGGAAAGGAGGGAGCAAAAGGCCAGACTGGTCACCATCCTGCTGGAGCTTGTCCTGCTCACCCTGTCCCACACCAGTCTCAGAGCAATGGCAGCTGTTGGCTTCTTGTCAGGCCCCTCACAACAATGCTCTGCTCACAGCAAGAGCTGGCTTTTGCCTCAAGCACCAGCTGTAACTAAAAAGGAAAGTAAAGAGCACATCACCCTGCTGTTTCACAGAGAACCAAAGTTAGCACAGCATATTCAAGATGAAATGTTTGCAACCAGCAGATCCATCCATCTTCTCTGGGCAGTCATTTTTGCCAGTCTTACTTGTGTTGGTAAAAAGGGGCAGCAATGAGTCTTTAATCTGCAAGCACGTTTCCCTGGAGATCAAAAGTATATTCTTTAGTTTTCAAATCTTCCCTCTTTATCCTCACAGTTCCCATATACGGGAAAAAAATGGCAAAATGTTAGTGAGAGTATATATAAATCACACCAACCCCTGATCCTCTTATCCAGTAACCATAACACATCATACATTGAAAGTCTTTCTCCAAGAGAGTGAAATAAATTACATTTTGCTTGCCAGCATACTGAACCTTATGTTGGTTATTGTAAATTACTGAAAGCACAAAGGTATAGTCTTCGTGTGCTCTTCTTGGAACATGGGATACGAACATCAAAGGCAGCAGTTATCAGAAACTGCTCTTTCTCTGCCTCTGCCTTTGACAATGGGCTGAGCTTCTCCCAGCCATTACCGAGTTAAAAGAAAAGGAATTAGACAAACCATTAGAAAAAACAATTCTTACCAAATATAAATA
>VZRN01000356.1:1888978-1964069 GCA_013397935.1 Dasyornis broadbenti
AAAAAAAAAGAGGTGAAAAAAGGATACATTCTTTATAATTTTTTTTCAGCACTCAAATGTTTTACGATATCACTTCTGCAGTTGATGAAAGGAATCATTACTATCATCAAAATTTCATTTTTAAACAGGAGAAGATAATCCTTTTTCATGTGAAAACATTAGCCAGTGTGAAGTCATCCTACCCTAACACAATTTTTTTTGCCAGTCTGTTGTCAGAATCAAGGTGAGCCTGGCTTTTACTCTGAAAAAGGACACAGCAAGTCACAAAGCTTTTGCCTAGGAATTCTAGAACAAAACAGCCCTTTTTGTGCTTTCTTCACCACCAAAAATCTTAAGAATTTGTCCCTTTCTTAATAAGAAAAATGTCACAAGCATCACTACCACATGCACTTGTCCCATTTAAACTCACAAATCTGTGTTAATTCCGAGGATATCACAAAGCTGCTCACAGTTGTACCCCACCTATAGTTCTAGGATGGTCTCAGAGATGATGCTGCTGTCTCGTACCACTTTGGCTCTGGTAAGAAAGCAAAGCAACCTGAAGTTCCTTCATTAATGAACTTGTATGGACAGATTTTCATAACAGAACAGAGAACGCCTGCAGGTTTTAGCAGTGTTTCCTGAGCAGCTGTACTTTTACTTGCAGGTCTCAATCTTTTCCCAGCTGATTAATTAGAGTCAGTGACAGCTGAGACTCTCCATCATGTTAAAACCTTACCTTCTTTCAAGCGATGTATGTGACTCATCAGCTCAATAATTACAACAAATACACCAAATTTGCCATCTGTTGCACTCTAGGTGAGACCACTTAATATCAGTGCCTACAGATGCTGCTTTGAACATGCTGCACAAGTTGGGGGAATGAGGAGCCGCAACCACCCTGACCTCTTGGAGCAGAGCAGGACTGGCCCCTGCTCTCCCTGTGTGCTCAGCAGAGAGAGGGCAGATAGGAAAGTCAGTCAAATGGGAAAAAGAACGTCTCTTCTCCTTGTCAAGAAGTCATTTTAATTATGTTTCTCAGTTTTAAAATGCACCAAGATGACTTTGTGTTATAAACGCTATGGAGCCTGAGGCACACATTTGTATTACAGTTGAGTGCTTTTATTGCATATTGTATTTTTAATTGTTCCTTAGAAGATCAAGCATTTTTCCCCTGAGAAATCTAATACAGTATTATTATTTCTGATTCCACAATTATTTGGATCACTATGGTGCATGTCAGCCACATGACTTGTATGTATCTTTCTTTTTCTTCCTCTCTCAAAGGATTCTGTTGTTTGGATTATGCAATCATTTTGTTAATACCAGGACAGATGGCCACAATGAAAACACACAGGGTACTCTCTCTGGTAGATACTTGCCAATATCAACAGGAAAGAACAGAATTAAATTCATGAAGTTCAGAGAGAAAGCACAAGCTTGCTCTTGAGCAGTGAACAGCATGATGCTATAATGTACAGAGTAATAGCCAGTGACAATCCATAGATATGCAGGTTGAGAGGCTTGAATAATTCAAAACAGGGTCTCAAGTCACCTTTAGAGGTCATATCACAGAGAGCTGCAAATGCTCTGTTTGTCACAAGTGGCACAAGGTGAGGTGTAGAGAGGATCCAGGGTAAGGATCCAGTGCTTTGCTATTCCAGCCATCCAAAAGTTTCCTAACACCAAAGGTAAATCACCACCTTCCTCCTGCAGTTGAAGCCCACCATCTCTCACTCTGCCCACTATTTATTCATCTCATTTTTTCAGCAGCCTTCTCCAGTTTGGAAAACTCTTCCTTTATCTGCCTGCTGCCATCTCAAAACCAGGACAAACCAAGCACGTCTCACGATGTGGTGTGAGCAGGGAAAATGGTTTCCTACCCAGTACAGAGAGAATCCAGATTTCAGCTTAAAAACTTGCAGATGTGGCTGCCAAATGCACCAGACTCCAGTTGCTGAAAGCAAGTCTAACACATCTGGAAAATTTCCATCCTCCTCATCCTGCCTGTTCCCATGATGTTGCTGCTAGCTCTCAACCAAGAGAGAGGCTCTTAGATGTCACTCAGTAACACCAGCAAATCCATCTCCCTCCACACAGAAAGAGTTTGTGGCACAAAAGGTCACTAAAGAGCAAGAAGATTTAACAAGAGAACCACCACAACCAATGAAAAAGACTTTTCTAAAGATATTTTTTTTTAAAAAAGTAAACATTAACATTTCGATCTGACACTTCTTTCACCAGCAAAATTATGATGTTAAATGGAACGCTGCTGACTTGAGAAAGCTGGATAAAGTAAAAAGCTAATCTTTGCTTTTTTAAACTTGTGGTCTCTGACACCTGGCAAAATTTTGTCAAAGCTTGGTAAATCCAGAAGTCTCCAAATAATTAACTGGACCAAAGTATGAGCAGAGAATTGGGCATCATTACTAGAGAACCCTGTATTTCTTTAAACCAAGTGACAAAGACCAGATCCTGCTCAGGCTAATATTCCTTGTCTTTACAATCAAAATGCAGACTCATACACTGAGCAGACACTCCACCAAAGCTTACACCTCTGTATTCTGTGAGCCTAAACCTCAAGATGAGACGTGCTATTTCCAATACCTCAGAAATCTCAATTTAGATGTCTCTGGTTTTAAGCCTAGTGCTCACATGCCCTTGCAAGAGCACTAAGATATCGTATTTGCTAATGGGACTGCGTTGCTCTCAGGCAGAAACGGGAAATGCATATTTGGGCCTAAAGGAAGTAAACCAACATGGTGTAAATTTCCTGCTATGGGTCATTCAGGGAACTGGCTTTGCATTCAAACACAGGTCTTTAAAGTTTTCTCTTATACTCTTTAGCAATTAAAGCAAAAAACATTGATAAAGAGGAAACTTCCTCAATTTCTGTATCAATTGGATCAGGATGTGCATATATTTTTCTGCAGCTGTATTTCAAGAAAAAAGCCTTCAGCTGTAAATACCAAAAGGCAAGTTGAGTACCAGTGAAATGGTGGGATACAAAACAAGCACTCCTTTGCAAACATGACTGTACTGCCCCACATACAAATTCAAGACCTAGAGTAAAAACTGGCTTTTGTCTGAATCTGAAGTAAGACAAAGGAATGCATCTGTGTTCATTGAAGTGGATTTCATTAACAAATGTCAGCTTTCCAGGAACCTGACCTTCTAATGGAGAAATTTTACCACTGCCTTTTGCTATCCAAAAATAGGGTACATTTTGGAGAACAAGTGAAACACAGAGACCAACCTCTGGTAAGATACATGGAAACATTGGGGTTAATCAAAACCTTTGCTCTGAGAAAATGGGAGCAATGAAGGCTGTGTCCCTCTCAGCAGACATCTTTCAGTACAGAAAAGCACAGAAAGTTTATAGCTAACGCTGTGGTAAACAGATACAGAGAAAGGTAAAGTCCTGAATTTACATAGTGTGTTCTCAGAAGAGATCAGGCAACTTCCCAATAGGATCTGAAGTACTTGTGCTGTGTTGATTTGTTTCTGACCAGGAATATTTTTTCTCATATTGACATTTTAAAACAGATTTTTAATATTAATTTACATGCCAATACAAAAGAAATGTCACAAACTAAAACTCAAAAAATAACCTCGAGAAAAATTCATTCTGTTTGCTCATTTATGTCCTTGTATTCCCTCACTCACTTATTCTAGCTGTCATTCCATTGTTTGGTTCATTTTTCACTAAAAATGGTTTTGACAAATGCACTTTTTGTAGTGAAAACAGTTGCAAAAAAGAGCACAGCAGTATTTTTATCCATATTTGTTCTAAAGACTATTGATTAAAATAGAAGGATGACATGTCAGCCGAGTTTATTTTCTCCATCTGACTTAAAAGTTTTGTTTTATCTTAGAGTTCTTTAATGGAAGCACATGAAAAATTAGGACAATGGATATGGCTATTAGTGATACTTTCCACTTCATCACAGCTGCTGAGCACTGGCAGAATCCCACTCATTTCATTTGCACAAGCAACTCCAAACACTTCAATCACACACACACGAAAACTGCGGTAAGGATTTACCACACCCCTACGACACCGCTGCTGGCAGTAGAAGTGCAATTTCCTACGGATCACAGAGTGTTTTCTCCCTCAAATCTGTCAAGTGAAGCTTCCCATAAAAGTACTTTCTAGCACTGGATCTCGTCTCCCTTCAGCAAATTATAAGTAGGGCAAAATGAAGATGTATTTCCCACGTAAATTAAAATTGTTCTTATGATTGCAATATTTGTGTCCCCAAGAGAAGAAGAGTGTTTGAGGTGGGTGGATAAACAAATATTCTAATCACATTCTTTTGAATGCTGCAATTTGATTTCAACATCAGTTAAGTTTTTTTCTTTTTAATTTCATCTCTTAGCTCAGTGGGAACCATAAAAAACCAACAAAAACACGTCCTTGTAACTTGTCGCTTTTCGATCTGTTATGATTTATCTGCATGTTTATTTTCCTTGTTATAATGATTGGCTTAATGCATTTTCTTTTTTTTCACTTCTGTTTTCACAGTGCATTTCAGGGAGCAGCTCTACTTGACTTCTAGCTGCTGAGTGATTAACCCAGGGGGAGTCCATCTGCAAACCCGACAAGCTGACTGGGTTGCATTCCCTCATGCTTCCATCTCCACTGGCTGTATTTTCACCCTGCTGCCAGGGTGGGTTGCAGCCGTGCAGCTCAGAATTCCAGTGGTGAGGTAGATGGTTTCAGGTTCTTGTGCCCCCGGGTGCTGGCCCAGGGCTGCACTGAGAGATCACAGAGCACCGGTCACAGCTGTTCTGGACATGGATAAGGCTCCACATTCTTCCTGTGAATATGTGTCATCTTCATCCTGCCAGTGAAAGACAGGCAACTCACCTTTCCAGAAGATCCCAAATCCTGGGCTGTGGGAAAGGTAAGAAGGCTGCCCGTGGGCTGTGGCATGCAGGCTGGAAGCATCATCAGCTGTTTGGGGAAAAGGCCTCAAGGATGCTGCAAGACAGCCACCTGCCTTCTGGTTTGCCAAAGTAGCTTAGGCATCTTCATTGATTCCAGGGGGACTAAACGCAAAGGGATTTAGGAAAAAGAACTTTAGGGAAATTTAAGAAAAGTTCTCAAAGCTGTGTCAACATGAATCTATTCTGCACGCAGCACTAACACGAAGGAAGTGCTTAGGGGTTAATTTCTCAATGTTAAAGTCATTAAAACAGCAGCTCTGGAATTAGCTTCCTATGTAACGTAGCTACCTTAAATAACATTCATTTTGCATGGGCACATTGTCACTTCCTGCAGTGACATGTTAACGGCTTTCAGTGGCAGCAGAGGCAACCTCTGGAGTCCTCTAACTAACATGATGCTATTCATTTATTGGATTTATGGCTTAACCATGCAACTGCTTTATGTTTTACAGAAAGCCATTACATTCTGCCATCTACACAACCCACAAGGGTCTGATGTCTTCCTAATGTTTCCCTCTATCAGTCAACGACAGAAAAAACACGAGAGAACTTGAGTGGAGCCAGGTCCTGAATCTGAACTGGAGAGAAAACAGCAAAGGGAGAGAAGCAAAGGAACAGCGGGACATGGAGGGACTGTGTGACACTCCAGGTTGTATTTCTCTAGTCTGATCACACGTACCTGCCTGTCTGATCAGCAGCACCTACACCCGAGAGCAGAGAGCCCAAGGGGACTCAATCATCATGGTTAATGAAGCTGGGTAGCTGTGAGAGATGGAGAGCCACACTTGTGCCCGAAGAGCAGTACAGCCTTCTCTTGGGCTCCAAAGGACATCCACCCATGATACCACCCTGCTCTAAATCTCTCAGGAAAAGCTTTATTTTAGTCCTTAAATGGGAACTACGTGTTTTCCGACCAAATCCTTTAGATTTGCTACAGAGACTGGGATCAACATCAAGCAGAAAAGCAAGGTTTACAAGGTTTGGAAGTGAAGAAATCCTGAAAAAACTACTATGGGGAACTTGGGAATGCTAATAAGAGCAGCAGACCAAGAACAGCAACACCAAGAGTATAGAAATGAACTTAGACAAAGGCACTCAAACCATCACAGGCAAATGCACAGTAAGTAAGTAATAAGTCAGTAATGCTAGGGTGACAGTTCACTTTGCATATTTATATTTGTCTTCACTTTGTATTCACAGAGCTCTTTGAAATGCAGGAGTAAGTTTCTGGGAGGCTTAAAGGATTTAGCCATCCAGCTAAAATAAACAAAACACTCCTGTCTGCTGGAGGAGCAGTAGATAAGCCTAGTTACAAGAAATGCTTAAACTAGTTGCTACAAAAAGAAAAGCAATCAAATAGAAATAACAAAAAAAACCCAAAACGCAATAAAATGAAGAGCAATAACAAAAAAGCCCCATCCAAACGGAAAGTTCACCTCTGCCTTCCCTGTTAGTTTTATGTCTGTGAGTATTGCTGCCACTCCACCTGTTTTGTGGGGCTTGGTGTCCCAACAGGGGAAAATAAACAGTTGAAAGATGGAAACACAGGAAGTAGTTGGAAGAAACAATCCAGAAGGGTGTTTCTGATTATTCCAGGTGTCCCTTCCAGTCACTTTCTTTGTGCTCTTGCTCCCGGGAATTTTTAGCTGCAGCTTTGAAATACACAGGAGTGCTCAACATCAAACAACCAGACCACATGGACACGTCCCAGATATTACCACATCACTATATTACAAAAAGTCAAAAGAGTTTATTGCCCCTCCTCACTTAGACCATTATCTCTGTCCTCCATGTTTCCAAAAAAGGTTTGGTGGAAAAGATTAGCTGTGCCAAAAATATTCCTCATCCAGAAAATAAAGAAGAGAGCTTGAACTCAGACAATCCCTACTTGATATTTTTGCTTGTTACAAGCAGGCAAGTAGCGGAAATTTTAGATGGCAAAAACACAAGAGATATTTGGAAATTAATCAATAAAATTAATTCTTCACATGAGAAGGTTGAAGAATAGGGGAGAAATAGATACCATATAAGCAGAACCACGAGAATCGTGACCTGGATGCAGGTAAAAGTCTCTCTTTTAATTCTGTGAACAGATTTTTTTTCTACAATATTGCCCAGTCTCTACCAAACAGAAGGATCACATTCATATTTCAAAATAGTTCTTAGGAGTACATAGAAAAAACATAATGGGCAAGTCCCACATGACACTGATGGCAACTTTCCATTCTGAAGTATGGAGAGGCTCTAAGCACACAGCATACAGCCAGGTTTCATTCTCCCTGCCACATTTGAGGTGTGTGTAGTTATCACTTTAGGGTAAAAGAACAAAAAATGTCCATTTGAAACACACTAATATTTGAAGACATTGTCCCTGCAAAGTTTAAGGACACACAGAATGAAATCTGGTTTCAAACCTGTTTAAAGCGGTAAAATTATTTGCAAAGAAATGTCCATTCCTCACCTGAGCAGTGCCTGAGCTGCCCCATGCTCTGAACTGCAGTTACCTGTGGGCAGCCTCGCAGACCTTGTGCAGCTGCTCTGCTTTCTTAACACGTTTGGAAGCTTCAGCTGGTAAAAGACCTTTAACATCTTTAGCACATTCAATTTTTGAGGGAGTGGAAGGGCAATTTATTTTCAAGACACATAGTTACCCACCTTCCCCCTGGCCACTCTCCCAGAGGTCACCTAGTAATTCCATTTAACACAACGCATTTGGTATGCTGGCGTTATCTGATATTTCTCCCTGGGTGTTTTAAAGACTTGTTTTCTGTGGTCACTGAATATTGGCAAGTGTCACATGAGCGACTGAAGAAAGCAAGCAGTGCACAAAGCCAAGGGAGAGTGACATTCAGACTGGTTGTGTACTCTCTTTTAAGGTAGACACCCTAAATGCACACCCTTGTCAGTTGTTTACTAATCTCACCTCCATTATGATCTGTTTCCAAAGCTCTAAAAGCAAAGAAATACAGTAAGTTCCCATTTCCCCAAGTAGAGCATAAGAATGTATGGTGTCATCTCCTTCAAATGGAAACCCTAGAAGTGAATGTTACAACCTTTCGAAATGTTTTTGACAAAACATTTTTCATTAAATAAAATGTTATTTAATGACATTTGGACTTTAGTTAGGGTAGGTATCTGGGATCTCAAGTGAAGTCACAAAGATCCCAAATTAAAAAAAAGTCTGACTCGGGAATCTTAAAATGGACGTTTCAACAGCTCTACTTCACAGACAGTAAAGGTTTGATCTTGTTCCAATGGAGAATTTCAAAACCTTAGAGGCTGTTGCAAGACAGAATTTCTTGTTCCTCAGCCAACTCTTGTTAACATAGTCATAATAACCATAATCAGAGATTTATGCAGCCTTTTATCCCCATAGAAGTTAAAGCAGTTTGCAAGGGACTGTGAGCATAAAAAGCACATATGAAACAGTCACACTCGTACTCCTCACTAAGCTGAAGAGGCTAGTCTGCACTGAAGTATGACAGCTGTTGAAGAAAGCACAGAGTTATAGTCTAAGTATAAGTGTGAGGTAAATACAGCCACTAATTGAACAGCAAAAGGGATTTAAGTAGGCAACTTATAATTATTATAACCGAATTTAGCTACAAGATAAAAGCAAACAAGCCAGCAGTCTTTACTGAGAGGATTTGTAAAACATGCATCATGTGCTGTCTCCAGAAAGGCTCCTCCCATCTGCACTTGCCCTTGAAAGGCCAGTTTTAGTCCCTAAGCTAAGTACCACGTGCCTGGTTTCACCTGATGCCCCAAAACCTGAGTCAGACAGGTTTGTGCATAAGGTTCCCCAGTGTCTGGAGAAGTTACTACATTACCACAAACAGCTTCTCCAAGACCACCAAACCACAACTGGAATATCATGGTAAATCATTTACATGTTACGGGATTGAAAAAAAAAAAAGTAAATTCCGACCTGTGCCGTTACAGACACAAAATTTGAGGCATGCTTATCACATCTATAAAGTTCAGCAGAGAAGATGAAGCCAGTTGACTTGATTCCAAATAGCACAAAAAGGCATTTCTCATTCACACATGTTCCACATGCCAATCTCATATCATTTCGGGCTTAAATTCATGAAATACTCCTGTGAGACTATTACGCTTTAAAGATTATTGTGTCAAAGAGCAAAGCAGAAAGCTCTGACAGGGAAGAAATTTCCAGGAACTTCCTGAGACAAGCTTAGCAGAACACACAGCTGGCTGAAGTAGAGTTTCTGCTGAGAGAAAAACAGCAGACACTGCTGTCTGTCAACTGTCTGCTAAAAGCAAAGCCAAGAAACTTGTGCAGTTCTGCATAGGAGAAATACAGTGCTCACCAAGGTGGCAAAGAGCTGCAAAGAACATTGACAGGAACTTTGCCATTGTCATGGCTGTGGGATGTCATTATTACTGCAGTGAATGCTTGTGCACTGAAGGCAAAAGAGACCAAAAAAAACCAGTGTGAAAAAATGCAGGATTGTTGAATGAGATGTTGCTCTTCTGCATCTGTTTGAATTTATCAGAAATAAAACTATTTTTTCTTTTAGAAGTGATTGATTACTGGAATCTTCTCACATCAGGTTTAGTTGCAATTATGAAGTCACATGCAAGCTAAAAAATAAAAGCTACTAAAAAGATTAATTACATTGACATTTTAGCCTTTTTAGTTATACATATTTGCTACAACCTTTTTTGCTATATCACAATAAAGGGCACAAACCAGTCAGATTTAACCATTTCCTCGGTGTCCTCAACCAGAATGTAATTTTTAAGAGATTTAAAAGCTTATCAAATAGTGGAATAAGCTGGGGTCCTTACAGAGACTAAAAGCCACTCTTTCTCCCTATTTGAGGCTGTAAATTGGTCTATCTTGGTAGGTCTGAAGCCAGAGCGTGGGGTTGTCCCTTGCCACACACAGTCTGGATACAAAGGTGAGCCAGTCTGTCGTGGTTTCCTTACTGCCTATTTTGCTCAAACCTAACCAGCAAAGTGGACTCACTCTAAATTCCATGCTAGAAGTCATCACACATCTGAAATGGAGAAAAAAAGAAACCGTTTAAGCAAAACTGAGTCCTGATAACACTGGTAATGTGTGAACCTAGGTAGGTTCTGGAGAAAGGTTCCCAGGCAAAAAGGGAGCACAGAGTATAGCAAAAGGGCTTAAAAGATCTTGATGCAACTCAAAGGAAAGGAGAAATGGAAAGAAGGCCCTGAACAAAATTAAAAATGTTTCTTTTTTCAATGAAAGGCCTCTCAGAGAAAGGAGCACAAGTGTGTCTCTGCCCACAAAATGAGGCTGTACCCTCTCGCTGTGGTGACTCTTGTAGGAGGTTGGGAAGATTCCAACAGCAATCATGGAGGCTGCCTAGCGTTTCTCAGTAGGCTCTTAAGAAGCCTTTGCTAGTGAAATCCCCAAGGCAAAATGAATAAGGCTGGGTTTGGACACAGAGAAAAATTGAATTATGAGTGGATACTTCTGTGGTGCACAACGTGATGTTCTGTTCACTGTACTCCCTGCAGCTTACACCAAACCTTTCCATACCTCTTGGCAAAGACTGGCTAGCAAAAGCAGGCATTGCATCACCAGGGAGCTGAACGCTGCTGGATCCCATGCAAGCAAGGTGATGGAGCTGGACCAAATGCTGTCAAGTTTAAGTTTGGACTCAACACTGATAATAATTTTCTCTTGCTTTGTCTTCTAAAGCACAGCTTTATCTGCTCACAGCTGGGAAAAGGTCCCTCTTCTGTGTTGGTTCTGTAACTCTTATGGCATTGCTTTCATACTGACTCATCCACAAAAGGAGTGGGATTTCTCTGTCAGACAAGAAGGTAATGTCTTGTTGGTCCCACAGGCCACATCAAAACCCTGTTCCATTGGCCTTCCATGGGCACACAGTAATACCAGTAAGCACGTGGAATCCGATGGAACGTGAGCTTGAGGCTTCACGGTTTTGGCGACTTGGCTTTTAAACCTGACAAAGTTAAGACAGCACTTGAAAGGACTGAACCCTGGAGAATTTGTTCAAGTTTCATGAATACTTCAGCACATATTAATTAATTTGTACTGTATATTTTGCCCACAGAAAAACCTATGATCCCGGCACTGTTAAAGATCCATCCACAGCACTTCTAATACAATTTCTTACTCTCTCTCAACTAATGGGTATTAAAGCTATGTAGTAAATCTTGAGAACAGTATAAACTTCCTTTTTAGCCTCAGGAATGGGCATCAAAACAAGCCCTCTTCCTTTCCCTCATCTACATACAACTTGCACCCAATTTCAAATCCCTTCTGAGTCAGGAGGAAGCCTGAGCTTCATGTGTAGAAAGAAAATAAAACAAGAACACCCCTATAAAAAAAAGACTTCAGAAGGGAACCTCCATTGTGATTAAACTTTCATTTTAAGTATATGAGAGAGGAAAGCGCTACCAAACTCCAGACACTCCTGCAGAGGTTTGGAAGAGATTAGAGTCCTCGAATGACACTGTGAAGTTAAAGGAAAGAAGTAGAGGAAGAAAAATGGTCTACAATAATAAGCAGTACAGTTATCAAGGTACAGAAGCATCTCAGATGGCACAAAAGTTTTAGGAGATGATGTCAACTCTGAATTCCTTGGCAGAAAGAGAAGAAAAGCATAAGGGAAATGGCATGAAGTTAAGCAACAAGAGAAGGTATGAGATGAGATATCCAAGTTACAGATTCTGTGCTTGCTGTGTTACCCTCACCAGCCAAAGCCAGTACTGCCAAAAAATTCCAGGCACGCAAGGAATATCTCAAAACATTTTAACATGGAAACAGGGACCGGATGACCACCAGTATTTGTTCCTTAATGTGAGCAGCTGTGGGTTTTAGGTTTCTCTACCAGCACCCCTTTTTTCCCCACATCTTCTAAACAGGAACAAATTTCTAGAGGTCAGTGTGAAGTTTCCCATCTTCAGGAATACAGACCTTCACCTTTAGTTTCTCACACAGCCCTGGGTCACTGAGGGCTGGTCCAGGGCTCAGCCTCTCTTGTGGCACAGACCCAGCTCCTACTCCCGGTCCCTCAGGTGTGAGCCAGTCTGGAAACCCAAAGGTAATTGGCCTTGAGACAAAAATGGGACATGAGGGCCTTCACCTACAAATCATACACAAGCTTCCACAGTGATATTTCTGACTTTGCAGTTATTTGTTTTCAGATTAATTTTTCCAGTTCCGCAGCTAATGTGGGGTGACTGTGTGTTTGGCTTTTACTTCACTTGAGGTTTTGCTCTTCTATCAAAAGAATAAAAAAGTTAATAAAAGTAGTAACACCCGTGCCAGTTTAATTTTGATTTCAAGACTGCCTTCAGACATTTTTTACATAGGCTCTATGATGCAGTATTAAACTTTGTTTGGACAAGATTTCTATCCTTGCAACAATAAATAACTTTGCACCAGACCCTAAGTTCTCTTCCCTGTGGAAATGTTAACACCCAAACATTTTTCACCCTGATCATTCAGTTTTCTTTCTATTTTCCAATGTACCAGCACACTGTAAATAGTACAAAGGAATCTGCCTTCTTGCCAGTAGCTGAGTGAATAATATTCACCCTCAGCAAATAAAGCAGCCTGACTTTAGGTGCATAAACACAAACTTGCAGTGAAGTAATTGACTTGCAAGTTACACAGGATTAAACAACCAAAAGAAAAGAATGCATGGAAATGACAATGATTCTTTAAAAGCTTTAAAAGGATTTGGGCTGAGTTGGAAACAGTGATTATCATGTGAAAATCTTACATCTTTTGCAAAAGTGCCTTTATTTTGACTTGCTGTATCCCAAGAATTTCTCCTTATGAATTTTTTTGTTTTGTTTTGTTTAACTAGAAGCAATTATGTGGCAATTTTTTACAGTGAGGTGGAAGATTTAGATGACTGCTCTATAACTGCAATCTCTTTGGCTGGATAAGTAGTTTTCCATATCTGAATTTTTTTCTCCCTGCATTTCTCTACAGTTTAATGTAATAAGTCAAATATACTATAAGGCAATATAACATGAGGAAAATATAATAAACCTCCTTTAAGGGTAAAAATTTCAAAATTATTTTTAAGTTGCCTATTTTGATAAAAATATGTCAGAATTATGAACCTGTTACCCCTAGAGGGGAAAGTCAGGTATCACTGAACAAAATATCTATATATGCAAGGCTTCTTTATTGTTTTTCCATGGTAACTAGATTTAGAACAGATTGAAGTCTTAAGCCTAAAATGAGGCAATTAGGAGAGTCCGGGTGAATCACAGCTCATCTTTAGCTTGAAGGTTCAGGTGAGTCACTACTTTTTACGAATTCCCTGATTACTAAGCTCCCCAAGATACAGATCAGGAGACTGGATTATTTATCAGTAACAGCAGAAGTACAGGAGAAATATCACCCACTTTTGTCTGAGTTAAGGAAAAAAAAAGGACCAGATTCCTGTCAAAAGCACCCCCAAGTCAATGCAGAATAGCTGGTGGTTCTTTAAAATATTATTGGATGTGATTTGGGTTCAAATGAAGGCAGAGGAGGAAAAAAAAAATCAAAATACTGAATAGAAAATACTTTTATTTACAGAGTTATTTCATCTCATGTGTGTATATGGCTTTTCCCCTGGCAGTCTTTTAATAACATGTTCCTCATGTTGTCTGGTTGAAATTACATTCAAAAGGCTTTGAACCAAACAGTGCATATGAGTCAAAATTATTAAACTTCTCTGTTGTTGCTACTTATACAATATATGGGTACCATACGTCTGCTAAAAGTAAAAAAAATGTCATTTCTTTGCACACAGTAAGTTCTTCATCCAACCTAACATCCCCATGATTCAGGGACAAGGCTTGGGTTGCCCAAACAATGACAAGCCCCTGATTTCATGTCACTGCTATACTTTAGCTGATTCAGGCTGTACCATCGTGGGTCAGACCTGCAGCTTACTCGTGTGAATTCCATGAAGCTAAACCACTTTTAGAAGCTGACAGTCTTGGTCTGCGTTATTCCTCCCTTCACGTCGGTGCTACAGTATGGAAACATGACGTGCTTAACTACCAGAGTAGCAGTACTGAATTACATCCTTTTCTGCTTAATATTGCATAGCGAGGGACTGGTCTTTCATTGCAACAGTAACCACAATACCACACGGTGAGGATGTGCAGTGCTTAAAGACACTGCTTGCTGGTGCTTTAACCCAGCACAGCACTGAGGAGATGCAATACTCTCCAACAAGCTTGTGTTAATAAACAATTTAACCAAAACATGCTGAAGGGAAGTCCGTACCTGGCCTAGCCAAAACAAACAAAAGAAGTGCTGTGGTCTATTTAGATTTCATAAGAAATCTAAATACTACATGTAGAAAAGCTCTGCCCTCTGGCTATGCTGGAGGATGACAAATTCCCACCGAGTGCCTCTGTCAGATCCTGGCTCTCTTTGGTCAGTGGGGAGCAGAGGCAGCTGGGCAGGGAGATGCAGACTGGGTCACACCTGGAGCCACTTGCTCTCTGCATTAACTGTGTCTGGGACCTGGGAACTCATGCTCCAAGCTTCAGCACCTCCTTGAAGCCAACTGAGGGGGTTCTCCTTCCTCATATGAGGAGGCTGAAATGGACTTGCTCAGAGGCAGCTTCACTGCAGCTCTGTTGGTGCAGAGCTCTGTCCTGGCTGATTCACTCGGCGTTATGCAGATCCCAAAGATATCCGAGAAACCAAAATACAAGACTTTTAAGACTTTCAACTTTGCTGCCCCGGAACAAGTACATAGAAGTAGCCAACTCTGCACAGCGCAGTTCTGACAAACAGAACCATTATCAGCTACCCATGAACACAGATCCCTTGCCCTGAGCACAAGTCAGGGGGGCAGAGCCCTGTACAGCACAGCACCCACAGCAGGGAGTGCAGTCAGAGACCCTCATCTACTTCCTGATTAAAAGAAACTATAGATGCGGGTGCAGAGGGTACAGATAGCTTTTTTAACCTTGATAAGAGCCCTCTCTAAATATATTAAATCATCTCCTGCTCTTAGAGAAAGCAGCTTTGAATTTCTAAGCCAGCTGCTGGATATACTCCAGGGAGTACTGTCACACCATTTGCAGCAACTGATTCTCAGCATAGCCTTTTTCTGTCCAGGGAGACTGACCAGTTTAAAGGCAAGCAAGATGCAGAGTCCCACATGGCAGGTGTCCTTCTGCAAGACATCTGATGGTACCAAGCAGTGCTCTCTGCATTAACGCATTAGGATAATGGAGATGGAGCACTGAGGAGGGGAAGAGAAAGCTGCAGCTTGTGATCAAGTCTTTGTAAATCATGGCTTCACACTGAGAAAATAACTGAATGGATTATAACATGCCAATATTTTGTTGTAAGGGTTCAGATGAGCATAATATCAGAGCTCTACAGCACAGACACAGTCCTGTTTCTCTGAAACGCCTGTGCTTTCTCTTCCTCCCCTCTCACTTCCTTCTGATGCTCTTTCCAGTGCGTGCAAAAAAACCAGAGAGGCATCCACAGAGAGCCTGCTTATCTCAAAGCCTGGCTATCGTCTGCCCAGAACGATACCAGAGCCCTACAGAAATCTCTGTGGCAGCTGTGGAGCAGAACATCTAAAGGCGTCTCCACGGGGAGGTGAACTGAGGTTGTATAGACCTGGTTATAAGTAATGAAAGTATTCAGAAGGCATTGATAATATTCAAGAATTAAGTGCCAATATTTAAAAATAAAATTGTTGCCTTTCATCTTACTTCCTACTTGCAAACTCTCCACACTCTTCAGAGAAGGTAAATACCATTTTTTCATTTTATTGTGGGGAAACAGGGAAACAAAGAAATGAAAGGGTTGTCTGTAATAATCCAAGAAATCCATGACAGAGCTGGACATTGTTCTGAATCCAACCTGGCTCTTTGGACATGAGATCCAGACAGGGCACCCCAGTAATGCCCCCAGTCTCTGGGTGTTAGTGCTTGTGAACCCCAACTCCATGTCAGTGCCAGACCCACTTCACACCGCAGCCACCCTGCAGGATTCCCACTGCCACCGGAGAAGGACAAATGCAGCTCCTCAGGAGTTGCAGGGCCACCCTGTGCTAAAGATCTCCAACACAACACACCCCAAGTAAGCAAATATTGTCAATAATCCCCAATTAAAAGAGAAGAAAGCAACAAGAACCTTATTCAGGTCAAACAAAAAAAAAAAAAAAAAGAAAAAAAGGTGATATTTTCCTCCACTTGTTTCCAGCCAAGTGCTGCTGTTCACCCAGGTAAAAATATTACTTGTGTCTACAGGATGGTAAAAATATACTTTATTATTAGCAGTTGCTGAGAGGCAGCTGTGTAAACTTTCTTCTGATGCCTGACGGTGGGTTGAGCAACAAGTTGATTTACCACATTCAAATTTCCTTTTGGTTCTTCGCTCCATTATATATACACATCAGAGGACACCACAGAAAAATTCTGGCCTGTCTTCAGTTTAAGCTATTAATGTAATACTTTGACTCATACATCTCTCACACTATAAATGTTTTGCTAATATGATACAGTATTCAAGATGAGGATAAATCACGGCTGTAAAAAGAATTTGCTCTCTACTTCCAGAACCACCCCTTTAGTACCCAGATAGAATATTGACCTATGTCACAATGAAAGCCTAGTAAAAACTAATTTAATAAATGCAAACCTATTAATAAACCCAGCCAAAATGTGGAATGAGGATGTTCACCTTCTCCTTAGTTTTTTCATTGTGCCAGGGACAGATGAGAGGATAAAGGTTACAATTATTTTTCTGCCAGTCTCTACACCAGTTCGTTTCACAAATGGGACACTGGGACTTTAAACTCTCATGGAATAGTAATCATCATTAGGAATTAGGATCATTAGGAATTTAAATACAAAATTGAAGCAGTAGCAAACCACTGAAAAGCCCAAGCTACTATTCAAAGCTCAGTCTGTGTCCATTCTGATCTGAACCAGAAAAGACAGCTGGTTCTGGGACCAATTCAAGATAGTTTGGCCTAAAATGGTACTGGAAACAGGAGCTGGCTTGCTAACAAAGCATTTTTTTCCACAGAAAGAATAAATCGTAGAAAGTTTTCCAAAACTTCTGCATACATTGCTAGAATAGCTGAATTGCTTTAAACCACTTCTACTATTAACAAACTTTCATTAGTTTCAGAAAACAAGATACTTTTCCAAACTATTCCAACCATATGTATATATGAAAGGGGGAAAAATATTTGTTCCTACTCAGCTACTTATTATCCAATCATAAGCTAAATTTCCCTCCCTGACTAATATGTTCCCTTCCTGAGCAGTATAATTTTTCTGCAAGAAAGGAAAATACTGGTGCCTGGTCACAAGTTGGGATCTTGATAAGAGCAAAAGTCAGCATTAAATCATCTGAAAGTAGTTCAAGTGACCCACGTTCAACATATACATTAAAGATTTATGTAAAACCATCTGCACTCAAAACCTGAGCCAAAGGTTCCATTAAATTGGAAAAAACCCAAAATACAAGTTTGCTGGAAGTTACTGTAGAAAAGCAATTTGAATGATTGCTTAGGAACAGTGAATGTGGCTCCTTTCAGACTCAAGGGAACCACCCTGAGCCAGAAATACCTGCAATATTTGCAGCCTGGAATAAATAAAAAGAACTTGGTGTGGATAACAATTCAGGCATCTTGGATTAATTTTAAGAACATCTATATTCATACAAAATGATGACAACCTCAATTTATCACAAAAGCATTCACCTATATAATTTTGCCTGTATGTGTTGGTGGCTTAAGAAACCTGAAATGTTTTTAGGTTTTTGAGAAAAATCAGCAATGAACTTCTAGCTGTGTTTTGCTTCAAGCCACTATAGGCTAAAGCAAGTCCTGCAAATTACCCAGCCCACAGTGGATGTGCTGAATCTGTTCTTTACAAAACATTAAAGTCTTCACAGGAAGGACTTATTCCCGTAACAAGTGCATCTTACCCACGTCAGAGGTTTTGAGAGACCTTTGTACCCCATAGATCAGCTCAAATTGTGCTTTCAACCAGAGGAAAGGCTACTTTTCAGTCTAAGTAGGAGAAAAGTAAACTCAGTCTTATCCTTGGAAATTTTTCCACTGGTACTGGGTTCCTTCTGCTCCCTAAAAGGCAAAAGGACTTTGCCTTCTGTGTCCAAGGAATGCAGAGTACAGAATTTTTGAACAGCCTCTTGAGGCAGGTGCACTTTCACACTAAATACATTCTGATCCAGCCAAAGACAATGCCCATCCTCCTGTGACCCCCGTGTCCTTCTGCCACTCCCATGGCTAAACCCTTCTTTAGGGAGGGTGTTTACCTTTAGGTTTTATTGTCACCGTGGCTCACACCAAGTTGTCCTCCTAACCAAGGTCCAGAGAAGACACCCAACAGTCAGATATTCAACTCAGCTGAAGCTGAGTCAGCTGCTTTGATGAGCTCCATGCTACAAATGCCAAGTCTTAGGAAATGGAATACTGGTTTTGGTGCTGAAAGTAAGTTCTTTAAATTATATTCCATGCGATTTCTACATAGGGAAAAAGTCAGGTTTAGCTCCCTCAGCATACAATCTTCTAAGTAGATGAGTCTCTAATTAGAGAAAGATACAAATCATTCATTCTGAATCTAAACGCACTTGGACTTTGGATCACACTGATTAGAAATTAATGCCTCAGATTTATTTCTAGTTAAAGTAGGCTAACTAAATTCCACAATTCACGATGTTTATTCTTTCCAGATCTACATAAAGTCAGCAAACAGCTACTTAAAAATTTCCAAATAGCTCTGCTGTATTTGTGATTGCCTTCTACAGCTCAGAACCATACAAGGTATAATACTTAATGTTTTTCCTCTTTTCAGTTCTCTTTGTTTTTCTCTTTTTTTTTTTGGCACATGTCAAATAAAGGGATTTTGTCTTGCTGTTGCTATTGCTCCTTTTTCAGCTTCATCACAATTAAGTAGAGTGTTCCTCTGCCTCCGCACAGCATAAACGAGAGGGCAGACCCAACAGGAGGGATGCTGAGGAATAAAACAGCATTAAACAGAGAGCCCTTTTAAGTGTGTGAAGGGTTAAGGACTTACTTGCCACAAAAGTCTCATTTGAAGGGAAGTGCTGGTTAGAGGGGGATTAAATCCTGCACCTCTAGAAGCTCACTCAGCAGACTCAGCCAACCATGAACTGCACTGGCATTAAAACACACGATTTGAGTGTGGCAGAGCTTGTGTAGTCACAGATCAACTCACCCCAGTTCCAGCCTACCTGCAATTCCATCCTCCCCAGACACAAACCAGGCCTTCAGCAGGGACCTCTCCATTGCAGGGGCAGCTTGAGGATCTTTTTCTACAGGGAAATCTCTTTTCACAGGATGACACAACTATCAAGTAGCATTGCCTTCCTTGCCTGCAATAAGAATGACGGAAGCAAAAGTTGGTCTCTGAATTGCAACTTGTTTGAGTGATAAGTTTTTCCCTCCTCAGTTTTAATCAGAGAGAGAATCTTCACAGATGTGCACAGAGCTCCTCCTTCAAACTCAGCTGCTTAAAAAGAGATGCCAAAGGTCACTGAATCACCCTTACCTTGCTACCTCACCTTAAGGCAAAAGGATTGTCTATGGCTTAGCTGAACTCTGGGCAGGAAGCTGACATGGACTGGGAAAGATCCAGTGCAAATGTTGTAGGAACAGGGGCTTCAAAAGCATTAAACTCTTAATCCAATAAAAAGGGAGGGACCACATTAGTTACATGTGCAATCAAACAATATAATTATGATCATTTTAAGGGAATGACTACTCAGTGAAAGGAAGGATGTGGATTTGCATGACAAATGTACAGTTGCCTTCCCACATTTATAAGTCTGAACTCATGGCTGGTTTCACCCCTGCTGTATTATAGAGGACAAGAGAGAAGGGCTGTATTTATTGCCGCTCACACCCACACCGATTTATGGCTATACTTCTTTTCCAACAGCTTGAGCTATGTTTTGGTCCAGCATCAATAGCCAGAAGAAACATGAAGTCAAAATCAACCAAGGCGGAGTATAAACATATGTTCACAAGTGTCTGATCACATTTACGATTTTCAGTAATGTGTGCCTAGATTTAAGTCTGTTTTATGAGGAGAATGCAAAGCAAATACTGAACTGTTTAAACTATTTTTTCTTTCCATGACCTCTAATATTGCTGCACTGCAAAGCAAGGTCTCAAAAGTCACGATTTCACCATGCAGGAATCTGAAAGGTTTTTACCTCCTTTCCAGATCCTATATTTAAATGTGTATATACTTCATAATCTTTCCAGTGGCAAAAATAGATATCCTTATTATAAATACATTTACCAGTGATATTTGCATCTGTTTATTATTTTATTTTAATACAGAGAAACCAAGGGAGGGTAAAATTGCTTATATGTACAGCTATAGAGAATAGATCTTGTTCTGGAGGGATTTTGCAATGTGTTGAATCTTGTATTCATTCTGACTGGAAATTCTCCAAAGGAATGTTTTTCCATAGGAAAATGCTGACTCATCAAAACCAAAGCACTTCAGGAGCAGAAAAGGCCAACTACAGTGGAAATCTGTCTCCTAGTGGAAATATGCCCAGGCTTCTGCCAGTTTCCCTGAGGCTCTGTGATGCACAGATGGGAAACCAGAGCATCCCAAAACTAAAAATAAGAGGTTTGACACAGAGATAAGGTCATGCAAGGCTCATTAGCGCCTGTTGCCAGTGCCCTACATTTCCAGGGCTTCTCATTCTAACACAGTTCACCTGGAGGATTGCTGGGCTGCAAAGGAGGATTCAGGGTCCTGAGCGGGTAGATGCCTATGATCTCCAGGGCCAGGATGTCCCACTGCTCCTCCCTGCTTTACCCCAATTTGCCAGCCAGGGTGAGCTGTGTTTTATGAGAACACTGTAAACCCCATAAAGTTCACGTGAAGTACAAAACATATAAATACCACTACCTCCAAATCTAAAAAAAAAAAAAAAAAACAAACCCAGAAACGTTTCTCTAAACTTTCTTTTGTCCTGTAAACCACTTCCAGCTCTGTAAAGCCTCACATGGAAATTTTTCTTCTACAATACTCCTATAGAGATATCCAGAACGATTCCCTTTACCATTAAATTTTTAAAAGGGCCAGAGAGGCATCTTCTCCCCAGGCTGAAGAATATCTGGCATTTTTGTCAAGTGAGGAAATTTTTTAAAATATCAAATTAAAGAGTTATTAAAATACACTGAATTATAAGCATAGGTTAACCTACCCCAAAAATGCCCAAACTCATACATCTGGGAGCTGCACGTGCTGGAACACCCTGAAATGGGCCATGAACTTGCCACCCACAGTTTCCCCCCATGCCCAGAAGGATGTCTATCCACCTCACTGCTCCTGGCACTGTTGGTGCACTCACACCCATAGAAGCAAGAATGAGGCTCCAAGCAAAGCTCCTGCTTAGAGCTCACAGCCTGGATATTTTGTGGGATAAAACTTGCTGGGAAGTTCACGACAAGACAGCTCCCAAATCCTAGCTGGCTCATTTACTGTAGATACAGGCCCACAGCAAAGGGTCTGCACTGAAGTGTGAGCTCACCTTGCTCATGAAGACAGGAGCAGTGCCCATGGCTGGTGGTGAGATCTGCCAGCCAGAACCCAGCTGAGAGCACTCCTGCTCAGCAGTGGCACCAACAGCCTTCCTTTTACCGCACCAGGTCTGCCCATGCAAAAGGACTTCTCAGGGCACTGGGCCGTCACAGACTGCCCCGTGGTCATTGCTCCCTGCTCCGCAGGGAAGGACTGAACATTTCCCAGCAAGCCAAGAAATCCAGTTCTGTCTTCCCGCTTTATTTAATTTGGACAATTCTATTCAGAGCCATCAGCACCAAGGGACTGACTACAGGAGTGCCAAGTGGCTGATACTCCGCCTAAACAAACCAGAGAATGCAAACTCCTTCAGGAGCAGGATTGCTGTTATGGGCATTGGTGGTCTCAGATCAGTGATGATTTTAGCTATCTCTGTAAGACAGGCATTCAGTGCAGCTCTTGGGACGTGGAGTTGACTGCTTGCTAAGCAAGTCATCTTGCAGGGAGCATGGGACTTTGGCTCCCCAGAGTTCAAACCAGCTGCCCAATAGCCCTGGGGGGCACAGGAGAAGTTTAAACTTTCAAAATGAAACTTGCATTCAAATCCAATGAAGGAAGGCACACTATTGAGTTAAATAACTGACATTTACTACAAAAATTGCTGTTTCTGCCTTTGTTTTTCAGTTAGATCATGTTTCATCCTTTAAATGCAACTAAAAGATGTAACAATGGGAATTATTGTAATGGAGTTGCATATAGTTAATAATTCACTAGCCTGTATTTGGGAAAGTATCCCACAAACACACAACTCAGCAAACAACTTCATTATATATCTGAGAGTTACCATATGCGGTATCAAACTTACTCCAGGACCTACAACTTCTAATGCAGCATTCAAAATACATCGGCTTAATTGATGGTTCCTCCTTTTCCTTTGCATCTCTTTCTTGAGACAGGCTTTCATGGTTGTCCTTTTCCAGTATTCGGGATCCTTGCCTTTCCTCCCAGACCTCAAAGACATTCTCTTAGACCTACCTCAGAAGGGCTAGAGCAAAGTACTTTGCAGCTTTAAAGACAGCGGAACTTCAGACCCACAGGATGACCATTATATGACGAATCATAGTCTGACAGTAACCAAAAGACCACTGCAGCAGCATGAATCCCTTCAGATGAAATTAGAATCCCTCTATGGCCACAAGGGATTCCTCCAGGAAAGCCTCCTCCTCTCCCATCTTCACTATAGAGTCTAGGGAATCAGGGAACCCTTATACTTGCTCCGCTGTAGTTATTCTTTGTGAAAGGCCTTGATGGAAGCCAATGGGTAATGGGGATTATAGAGAAAAGGATTAGTTCAATGATACAGGAAATCTTAACATAATTTTGTGCAGCCAGAACTGTGCAGTGAAAACTACAGATCTCCATTTTCAGAAAACTACAGGACCTTTCATGAGAGTTACTTGCTACTGATCTCTACTAAGAACACTGCTGAGCACAAAATTCTGGGAGATGAAAGCGACAAGAGTCTAATAAAATCATAATGTAGGATTTCCACTGCTCTCTTCTAAGTTGGTCTTATATCAGAAAGTTTGACCTTTGGAGAATTGTTTCTTGGAACAAGTTGTTCTGGAGCACACAGGGGAGAGGATGTTCTGACCCTTGTCCTGAAAATACTCGAGCCTGGCTTGGCGCAGCTCAAGGAGCAGCTCTAGTGGGGCTACTAGCAGCAGTTACCATCACAGAATTCATGCAATGTTCTTGAGGGAGAAATTGCTGGGGAGGGGGGCAATGTATCAAAGGAATGTTTAATCTAGTAGAGTGGCACTAAGCTCTAGAAAGAGGAATTTTTTCACAACTCGGTTTTGTTAAAGGCACCCTGAAATGAAAATATTTAAATTGAGGTAGTTAGCAAAGACATTGCTCTTGATTTGTTTGAATCAAAAATCTATCCTGAGAAAAGGGAAATCCAACCCCAGCCCCTCGGTAACCTTAAGTAAACTAGGAACAAGAAACAAACAACTGAAATGAAGGCCAAAGTATTCCACATGACTCACAGTCAGTGATTGGAAGGACGTGACTATGATAAAATTAAAGAATGAAATTAAATTCCCTCTATTCTGATAAAGTCACGAGTGCTGATATCTCCTCTGCTTGTTCAGCTAGGTTGTCCAGGGTGTGGGAGAGTGGAGCTTGGTTTTACCAGTTAGAGAGTGACAGAAGAGAATGGTCCAGAAGGTACTTTAAGGCACACATGACCTTAAAAAGAACTTAAAAATGAAATAGTAGTTTATTACCCATACCCTCAGGTGTACAATTTGAAAATACATAGGGTAGTGTACAAGAAAACAGTTTGCTTTCTAAACAGTGAAATTTTGTGCAAGTAAAGGACAAGAAAGGAAAATTCTCAGTAAATAAAGCTGTATAATAGCTGCTAGAGGATTCCTTGTGTCTTCCTTTGGAGACACTGGGATGGTCCTGTCCTTTGAGACAGGGAGCTGGTTAGGTGTGACAGCTGCCTGTGCACAGACGTGCACCTAGCACGAGTACTTACAAGCACAGCAGACGGCAAAAAGCCACGCTATCTTGCAAATTCATGCAGGATGTTATAGGACACAGTTCCAGGTTTCTCAAGGCTCCAAATGTCTCTGTCGAGTACAAGATACATTGATGTCTTGAGATATCTTCATAAACACCTTCCTCTGTAATCTTTTTCTGCAATTTGTCTTCCCTTCTTTAAAGGTTCATCTGCCAATGTCCAAAGGCTGCTCTGATAGCACACAGCTGTATAACCTTTCCAATTTCCACAAAGACAGGGAAGGTGTGAGAAGCAGGGCTTGTGCTGTCCTGCTTGGACTTTCCATTTGGACACCCTCTGCCCATTGGACTGGGAGACGTATTTGGTTTTTCTCTGAAGTGCACGATGGCTTCACTGCACCTGGCTTTGCACCTGGCTGACCTTTCACTTTGCCTTGACTTCTTCATTTCACCTTGGACCTGTCTGATCACCAGGCTTGTCTGGTGATCTCTGGACCCTTCCCTGGACCTGGCTGTTCTCACTGGACCTGCTGTGCCCTCAATCAGGTGCGGTGGGACAGGAGTCTTCTCAGAGAGGTTGCTGTCTGCCTGCCATGCTGCCACCCCCAGCTCCCTGGCACACATTTCGGTGACTTTTTGGTGACATTTCAGCACAGGCATGCCAAACTCCTGCTGAGCAGTACCTATGCTCATGTGAACAGCCCAGCACTGAGCATCTGTTAGATCAATACTTTGAATTAACTGCTAAAAGTATCAATGCTGCAGTTGCTTCATCTTGGGAAAACTAGGGAGAGCTGGACTGATGTTCACATTGTGATGGAAAGTTTTTTGGCTGACTTTGTGGGGGATGGTTACCATCCCTTTGTGGAGCCGTGGTTTATTTTGTTTCTTGTTTTGTTTCTTGATAGTTTGCCAGCATTCTCTGGGATAGATTATTCCTCAGCATTTTCTGAATCTCTGTCAGTACAGTCCAATGCTTCCTCCTCCCAGCTCTCATACATGCAATGACTCAGCCCTGGCTCTCACTTTCCCTTTGTTGAACTTTGTGACAATTTTTTCAGCTGCACTGCTATGTGGCCAGAAGAAATATGTATGCAGTGTGCCAAAAAGGAATTTCAAACAAGAGAAAGAAAAAGCAAGAGAACGATTTGTTTCTTTTGCATTAGAATATATCTGCATTTTATGTCTCAACTCTGTGTGCATAGGGACACTCACATTTATCTATGCAGGACTGGAATGACACGTAAGATGTTCAGCAGTTGCTAAACCTGCAGAAAGTTTTAACTCAGAATTTGGAAAAATGGTTTCATATTTCCTGGGCCTCATAGCACATTATCATCAGAGGGCACTAACAAGACACATTTGAGACTTGAAAAAGTTCAGTGATGGAAATGAGCTGCAGCGATGGAGTTGTGGACATACAAAGTAGATTAAGACACAGAGTCTGTTTGAATTATAGTCATAGAATGGGTTGCAAGTGAAATAAACCACTATTGTTACTAAACACAAGGACAAGAGAATTAATGGCTACATCTTCACAGAGAAATACCACAAAGAGCCAGTGATGTTCCCAGTCAAAAGGATGGGATAGGATGCAATAGCTGGGGAAATTGTGAGCCTCTCTAAGGTAATTTTCAATTTGCCTTTGAATGGACAGAAGTGGATAATAATGTTCTTTTTCACATAACCTTGATCCTTTTTTCCCAATTCTGTTCCAGTTAAAATATACAAAGAAGGAAAACTCCTAATAAGCGGGGCACAGTGAGGGTCAGGGAAAGCAATACAGGTACCGAATACATGAAATCCTCAATCCCTGACATCACCCTCCTACCCAGTGAAAATTCACATTAAAAAAACCCCTCTGTACTGCACTATGTCACTGCACAGTTACTGAAAGCTTGATGCCCCAGTGTTTCCTAACTTATGGAACAATTAATTTTTCTCTGAAAGGTGCCTGGAGCACAATTAAATCCCAAACTAAAGTCTTGATTCAGGCTCACTAGAGTAGCCTGAACTTTTTCCATGTTTCAAAATTTGGGTAGAAACTTCTTAAGTAGAAGAATTGGATAAGCTGTGCACATATTTTTCCTACTCTTTCTCAGACTAGTTTTGTTACAATTGTGCTCGGCTACAATATTTTAACCAGTTGCTGAATAACAATAACTTACATTGATCTTCCAGGCAGAGCTCTGTCTCTTTTGATTCATACAGATTCAAGCCTTTCCCTCAGCATAAGAGCTGGAGGGGTTTTGTTTATTTAAGAATTGTTTGTACCATTGCTGCTGGCCAAGGGATCCACCTCTGCTGGATTCTTTTGGACTTCGTTCTCTTGTAAAACTTCACCAGTGTTCAGATTCCTAATTCAATGAAGACTTGTTATAAACAACTCCTCCTCTCACCATCTTTTCTAGGTCACAGTCAGGCTTTCACAGGCATCTTCCCCGGGAGGGCTGTGTTGTTGCCATGGCCTTTCCTTAAGATATCCCTCGTTTAACAACCTGATCTCTGCGGCGACACAAACCTCCAGCATTCCTGGCCACAGCAGGACAGTGTGTGAAACCTGCACCCTCCAGGAAATCATGGTTCCAGTCACGGTGATGCTCCACTTGGCATCCCAAGCTAGGGATGGGACTGAGCTAGAACAGCGGTCAGATGCAAGTGCTCTCTCTGAAGATCATGCCCCTTAGTATGTGCACAAACAATTGCCAGGGTTACTGCAATGTTTCTCTTCTACCTCCAAAACCGTCTGCTCCCAGCTTGACAGAAGGCATTTCTGTGCAATGGTTTAGGCTGCTCAGCCTTGAAAACAAGAATTTTTCCATTAGTACAAGTTTTATCTGTCCTTCAGGCTAGCTGTGGGGAAGGGTTAGAACTGTGGAGGCAGAAGAGTCTTTCATCCCCTGTTTCACTGACAAATAGTTTATCAACCAATAAATATCGATTCTAACATTCAAAAAAGTTAAACTATTTAAGATAAATGAACAAGGAGAAAAGTAGAGGCGACTGTCCCATTCTGGCAGCCAGTGAACAAACAAGCTCATACTGTCCTTGTTGTGACTAAGTGGTATAGTTTGTCTCCTTCCTATCAACACTAATAATCTTGAGTGGACCAAAAAAAACAGCTTCAAGAAACTATGATGTTTATACCAAAATGCCTTGCTCTTGGTAAAGCATGTTGATTTTGGTAAACAGAACCATTTCAATAAACTTCAACATTATATAGAAGCTTTCTGATTTTTTAAATTATTATTATAGCGCTCTATACAGTCATAGCACTGTAAGCTATGGTTTAATATGGTTTAAATTGAAGAAAGATAAGTTTGTGTTTGTTAAGCTATGGATGGGCTCGTCCAAGATGAGCTGTCTAGAGATAGGATCCCCTAAACCTTGCCTGATTTTAGGAGTTTAATAATATTTGAGACTCCTAAAATCCTGAGAGCTGGCAAAGCTCATTGTTCTGCCAACCCGAGCTAATGGATGAGGCGGCAGCGGTGGAGAAGGAAGATGACAGTGACTAAAGGAATGTGTTAATTATATAGAGTGCTCAAAAGAAGAGATGTTTGTGGTGTGACATCAGAGGTGCTGAAAGGACACTTAGCACTCAGTGTGGGAACGTCTTGACTTCACATAAAAAATTAGCCCTGACTCCCAGGTTACTCATTAGGAGCGTTCTGTGTGTACTATTATCTGCAGTTTTAAGGGGGTTAGTTTCTTTGTTTTTAAAAAACTGTGATGTATCTTTACAATTTCTATTAGGTGATGCGAAGGGAAAGCAGTACTAGAAGAGGGAACTAGATACATATCAGACTAAGAGTACAAAATCGTGCTGTACCATGGAAATTATTTTTCTTTATCTTGTGGAATAAGGTACTGCATTTAACTTGAAGCTAATTTTCTCTCAGTTCTGCATAAAAGATATGAACTCCATTTTAGGTGACTATTCTGGTGCAGATTTACATCATTTTTGGGCACAACAAAGGAGAGGAAGAAAATTGTATTTTATCCAGGCATGAAAAAGATAGAAAATGAAATTCACTAAAAATTTACAATTTGCTGTATAAGATCAACAAATCACCAAGTAAAATAACACAAAGACAAATCTATTATTCTTCTAAGGCAAAATTGAACCAACTTGACATTTTTACTGAGGAAAGGGGAGATTTCTGCGAAGAGTGGATCTCTCTTTCTATTCTGCTCCACAGATTTCTGTAAGGAATCAGTGAAACTGTAAGAGATTTTCTCCACTACGGTGGAGAGCAGAACCGGTCCTGATGGGTTTTGCTATTTGGATCATTAGTTTTATATCGATGCTGTTTCAGAAGTGACTAACAACCTTTAAGACTTTCACAGAGTGAACGTATCATTGGTACATCATTCTGCTTTGTAAGGGGACAGCTCAATTTTTCACATATATTTTGAACGTATTTTTATTACATACAAGCTAGGAGACCACTTTCAGTGGTCTGTGAATTACAAAAACTCAAAGAACAGTTGAAAATCTGAATTGCAGTCTTTCTTTTCTGGTTCTCAAAGCGAGTTTTTAAAACTTGGCAGTAAAGAGAATATTCAAGTGGCTGGTTTTCTCAGCCTTACCAGATCATAAGAGTGGGATATTTCAAAGAAAGCCTTTCTCAGAGGCCTGTAGGGATATCATGGGATATTGACTTCAGGTAATCTAGAGAGGCATCTTCCCATGTAATGTTTATTATAACTAATGGAAAAGATTACATGGCTACAGAAACAACCAAAGGCATTTTGCATTTATTCACAAAGCCTCCCTCAAGACAGACATTTATCTGATCTTAAGTTCCCCTCTCATTATCTCCTTCTCCACAGCAAGATCACAGAGTTCCCCACTAGCAAACGTTTATTCTGAGGATGGGAATCCACCATCAGCTTGCCTATATTGAGTGACTTTGCCGACTGAAAAAGCCATGAAAAATAGAATAAATCACTGTGATGACTTGTCATCCTCTTTTAGTAACAAAGAACCGCCACAGATCTTCCTTTGTTGTAACGTGAGAACTGGCAGCAGAGTTGCAGGGGCCCTTGAAAACCCTCCCTAGGCACACTGGGCCCCACTGTCATGGGCATGGTCAGTAGGGAAGGCTGTAGAAACCACAATGAGGAACCCTTCTGGAAATTTCAAGTTACAGCAAATATGGAAGCCCCGGGAACTCTTCCGTCATTGCCAAAGCTGTAATTTAATGTTCAGACTGAATTCATTGCACTGTGCATTGGGGAGACAATGTGGTCTGGAGGTTACAGAGGAGGGCTGGGAACCACAAGTATCCTCTTGGGATTCTGTCCAAAATGAGCTGCTCACTGCGTGACTTGAAGGAAGTCACTTAATCTGATTTCTGTATGCCTTAGTCAATTTAGATATAAAACTGGATAGAAAGCAGAACAAAGCTAAAATTTCCTGTTATTGCAGTCAGCCCTTATCTATGCAGAATAAATAAGTCCTTTTGACATAATTCATTATGGAAGGGAATATCAGAGAAGAAAGGTGACCCAGAAACAGTCTGGTTTCTTAACAAGAAGCAAAACCAGGCGCAAAGAGAAATGGCATTTTCAACTATTGAATAAATGTATATAAACAGTACAGCAAAAACTGTCATGCTCACAGTGCCTCCAGAGAGTGGCTTTTGGATAGGAAAAAAGTCTGAGAAGTCTCAGTGGCATCTTGTCACCCATTCATGAAAAGAGTGATGCCTGACCAATCAGATTGGCTTTGTCAGTGCTGAGATGAGGGTGCTCGTTTGGAGTAATTTGATCAACGGTTTGCAATATCCACTTGTGAGAAAGAAGCAGAGAACATCCAAGCTGTAAGCAGATGTATTGCTGTCCTGATGATCTGTGGAAGTGGACAGAGTAGTCCTACAGGGTCATATCCCCACACACATCCAAAGGCACTCACAGCTGAGCAAAGTGGATCTCTTTATACACTTGAGCCAGTTTTAAAGTCCGTGATTTTCTTACTGTAGCTGGAATCAGAGCATTAGAGGTGTGGCTTTACCACACTCAGGGCTTCTAGAAGCCATTAATCTCTTCCAACTCTGAACATACACAATCATGAAAGAGAAGTGAACTCCCCTCAGGATGGGGAGTTGGATAACTGAATGGTTTTAAAGCAAACAAACAAAGCAGCCAACCCTAGCTACCCACAAAGTGGCCTACGTACTGAAACTTCAAGTCTGGATCCATAGCTCAAAATATTGTCAAAGTTTAAAGGGTTTTGCATGGAAAACTACTGAAGTAGAGGTGTGGAGCCATCACTCCAAACACAAATTCACAAAAGCAAAGTCAAGCAGAGGCATTTTGTGCAGATCTCTGTTTGATACAGGAAGGATTCTGAGCACATCAAAACATAGCAACAGTCCATCAGCAGATGGAGATTTTAACCCTTGGATTTTCATTTATGAAACTACATTCTATATACCTATACATAAAATATATCTATATTTTAGCCCCATTTTCTTTCTCAGGAGTGCAGGCTCCTCAGCAGAGCAACACGGGCCTGCCTGTGAGTAGACAGCATTACAGTAAAGCTGAGATGATACATTTGGAAAGTCTGCAGGAGCCCAGCCATCATCCAAGGAAATTTTACTTGAATAAAGAATCATGGACAGATGATTTGAAACATACCAAATAATTCAATTAATCTAACCCAATATTCTCTGAAATCTGCACCAGGATCCAACCAAATTAATTGCCTTACACTGAGTCAAAAAAAAGACAAAACTCTTGGTTACAGTGAGATTTTCCCCTCTCAGTTTAATATGCAATATACTGTCAAATAAAATCAAAAGCTGTATAACATATTTTAATTGTATTGTTACTATTTCTATGTTAATTGCTTTAAAGCAAACTTTTTAATATTGCCTTTAAAAGTAATGTCAATGAATACGATGGGAAAACATTCTGCAATAAGCATGCATTCTCCCTCTGCTCACAAATGGCTTATAAAATTCAACAGTAACATTTTGGCAATCAGAACTATTTACATAGGAGACAGATGACTAGGCATGGGAAAGCAGCTTTTGTTCACATCAAAGGACCACATACAAATTCTCACATGGTACTCTCATTTTTAAAAATCCTCATTTTTATTTACAGGGAAAAGAGATTGAGCAACTTGATAAAAGCATGAATGGTGAGAAATAGAGTATGTTGAAAGAGGGAGAATGCTGCCTTACTAGTACAGCATAAGGAAAATTGTCTTATTGCATCATATAGGAAAGTGTCTCAGAGTTCAACCTGGGGACATGAAAGCGTGGCTCCTGCACCCTCTGCATCCTGTAAATGTCCTGCAGCATAAAGGAACTTGCTAAATGATATTTCTTGCTTTGACTGCCTGGTTCTATCTCTTATAACTGCTGCCTCACATCAATACCCTTCCTCATTACAAAAACTCCCAGTTTATATAAGGAGCTCCCAGTTTATATAAGGAACAAAATTGGGGATAGAAACATGCTTTTAAATGTTTGGGGAAAAGTATCCCGACAGGGTATATTGTATTTAAGAAATTATTTCTGCAGCAGCACTGAGCACAAGCAGCTCTCAGCTGCAAACTTTCTACTTCACGCCATGGCAACCTCTGCTTGAACAAAGAACTTTTAGGAACCTGGTTTTAATTACATGTTGGATCACACGAGTGCTTTTGGTGATGAATAAAAGAACCTATAATATACTACTTGATCATACAAATACAGCACATGATACTAAACTTTACGGCTTTTTTTTCTTCCCTCAATGGCTGCTGTTGTTTTTTGGGTGAATTTGGTCCTCCCAATTTGTACATGAATTCCACCAATTTCTAAACAGCTGAATCATTTTTTTCACAACAATGGAATGTAGTTTGGCGTTCACAAATTGTGAGCCACTGAGGTACACTGGCAATTAGTGAGCAGTGACGGTTCAAAAACCCGTGGCATCTCAACAATGGGCTGCCATTTCTGCACGTGTATGCATGTACACATTATGTAAACACATGGTGTTTAACCAAGAAATGTACACTGAGGGTCTTAGAGACTCCAGCCTTGCCTTCAGACTGTCCACAGTGTGCACCCAAAATGTCTAAAAGGCTCTTTTTCTTGTAATGATGGCTGTGGTCAACATATTCATTCCTTGGGCATGGTGGAGCTCTCTTCAGTAAAGGCTAGAGTTAGTCTTCTCCGAACTCAGGCATCTGTCAGAAACAGAGGCCACCAAGAAAATTCCCCCAGGAATGCAGGATCATCACAAGGCTCCTTCCTTCCTATTCTGACCACTTTTCTCCTTATTCCTTTTTTAACGCATTTGTGAAGCAATGTGTATTTAACAGGCACAAACACAACCAAGACACTTCACATCACAGACGCTTCCCTTCAGGAAGAGGATGACAGGCACACTGGCATGTGGCAGATGGTAGTTATAATATTTAACATTCCTCTGGAAGACACTGAGATACTCCTGCATATGGCAGGGTAAGCTATGAAGGGAAGAGTTACCACCAAGAGAAATGAAAGAGGCAAACACCATTACTTCCTGCAAGACCTTTCATTTTTCGCTCCCGAGATCTGGTGCAGTCCCTTGTGCTCTTTTCAGAGCACATCAGTCCTGGAGAACTGACTTTAAGGGAGTGACAGCTCAGACTTCTTGCCCACTGAGTTGGCAAATTCCCTGTGGCTGTTTTTTGCCTGGTGTGGATCTTTCCCAGCTACTCAAGCATAGTCTGAGGCTCCTGAACTCCAGGCAGTGCAGAGTCTGCCTGCTGACAGCAGCTCTAAGCACTGCCCACCTGCTGGACACAGACCACAAAGCTACAGCTTACTCACTAACTCACTGGCAATAGACATTTTCCCCCATTATTTTACCAACACCTCAAAATAAGGTTAAAAATAACCTGTGGCTTTAAATTGCACAGGTGATTGTTTCAGACAATTTGACCTTCTCTGGTCAGGCATGAGCGACTTGTGGATGGAAGGAGCATTTCTGATACTGAACATGTATTTAGAAGTAATTCAACCCAACTGTTTACCAACGGAAGAGATGTGTTTACTGTACAGTCAATACTACTTGATCTTAGGGGAGAACAGCCTGTAAGGAAGGAGATTAAGTGACTCATTAAAAGTTACAATATGCATTTTTTCTATTCCCAGGGAATAAAAACTTCTCTTATTTTATGAGTGAAAAGCAAAGTTCTGGACATGCATGTTTCTTTCTTTGGTGCTAAACTTTTTTTTTTTTTTTTTAAGTGCAGGCTACTGATCTGGGAAATAAACTTTCTACCTTTATTGCATAGATATAGGCATCTGGAAACAGTCAAACAGTATCTGTATTCCTGATAAACTAAACCCTCAAAAGTAGACCTTTTTTCCAGGTATAATTGCAGTAACAAGATACAACTGTTGCTGTAGAATCAGATAGAAAATGCTGCTTTATATGCAGGTCACTTACTTGCAGAACAGTTTTGACTAGAAAAATGTTAGGAGAAGGTGGGATACTAAACTTGCTTTTTCCATATTGGTGGTGGCTGGAAGCTCCAAGGATTAACTAGACCATTCCACCTCCTTATAAGGGCCCACATTTAACTTCTTCAGCAGACAGAGGGGATCTGAAATCCAAAGAAGCTTTCCCAAACATTTTAAAATATTCCACAGCTCCCTCAGACCTTCCCCAGGAACCATGTTCTTTTATATAACTTATTTAGAAAAGCAAAGAGCTGGGTGGTTAAGGAGGTGCAATGAATGATTTGAGCTTAACTCCTTCAGAAGATCTGAGAACTTAAAAGTGGGTTGGATAAAAAGGAAATAGCAGCTCCTTCTAACATCTCCACAACCACTATGGGGAAACAATTATCTTAATTTAGTCCTTATTTCAGAAATATTTTCATTTGAGACCTTTGATTAAAAGGAAACATTTTAATTCTCTTCTTGGCAAGTAAAAATCAATATATTTTTAATCGAATTTATTCTTATATAAGAAATCTTTCCAGCTATCAAACTTCAAAGACTGTTAGCACAAACAATGATGTCCTTTACCTGTTGGGGATTGTCCTGCTACTGGTGCATGTTTGAAAATATCTTCTTAGCCCTCAGCAGTTATTCAACACAAGTAAAGTAACCTTTCCACTAGCTTTACAAGAAACCTAAATTTGTTCTTCTCTTTGCTTGGCCTGCAAGGTCAATAATGTGATTTGAACAGGTTTTGAGCAGTCTGGACTCTTGCAAGTGGGCAGAAGTGTAACAGTGAGTGGAGCTGGGCTGTTCAAACCACCTGAAAGGCTGATGCTGTCTCTGCACCAGCAATTTGAATTGAGTTTTGGTGGTGAAAGTGGAGAATTTGCAATAATAAGCAAGAAATTTAAGATTATTTAAGAAATAATGCCTGATGCAATGTAAAACTCGGTACATTACTGAAAAAAAAAAAAAATTGGAGATGCATCCAACTTCAGTGCTGGAGGCTGAGTAGGTTCCAGACTCTTGTTTTGTCTACAATGTCGTAAACCTCTCCAGTTTTGGCATGACACCCTTCAGCAGCGCAGGGCTGCAGCCTGCCTGCACTAAGTGCTTCCATTGGCTTCCACACAGGTGGAATGAGGCACTTATGGCAGCACAAAGCATTTTCCTGGCTGATTTTATCAAGGCAACCTTCTCTTCACCTTTTGTTAAAGAGCTGCATGTAACCAATTACAATTCAAAGGTTCTCCTAAACAGAGAGAAAGGTTTCAAAATTTTAGCGTAGTAAATTTTTCATTCTCTCGCTCTGTGAAAATATTTTATGCAAGAGCTAACAAAAGTAAAAAACCTGCAGCCAGGAAAACAAGTGTTAAATCACTCTGACAGTCTGGTCAATTTTACATATTTTCACTGAAAACAAAGGCACTAGCTACTTATTTAATTCTACTTTAAAATATGTTAACATGCTAAATAAGAAGTGCAGCCTAAGATAAATAAGATATAAATAGAATTTCTAGGATAGCCCAGCATCATTTATTATTTTTATTGATTTCTTTTTTCCTGCCAGCTACTTAGAACAACTTTCTGTTGTTTCTTCAACCTCTTCTTTTTTTTTACTTTCTTCTTAAGAAGCAACACTTCTTTCTTGGGTAATTGCAAGCAGGGATTTGAAGAAATTTGCTGACAATCAGATACCAGTAGACCTTATGTGAAAATCTTAGCTCACTTCTGCCTTACAAAAAACAATAAAAAATTGTGAAAACATATATATACGTTTGTGTACTTTATCAAGAATCAGAAGTCAAACCCTGTTCTTGATTCAGAGGACACTATTGTTGCGTTCTGTTCTTGTCTCAACTTTATTTAATAACAGTTTTACCTAAGCCTGAAAGCTGATAATGTGAGCAAATAACAAGTTTCCAGAGGGCTTCCCCAGGCAACTATTCCCCTCATTTAAATTCCCTTTCACACACCCAAGCCCATTCTCTACTTCCAACAGTCTGCACAATACAAAATTATTCGTGTGCCTTTCCAAGGCTGCAGAAAATTCAGCTACCTAACAATGAACAATTCAGCTGCACAATGTCTACCATAACAGCTGGACATGTTGTTCTGCACAGTACTCTAGTTCATTACGCGATTTTCATTTTTATCACTGTAATTCTGCCTGAGAAGTGTCAAAGCGCAGTCTAGTTATCCCCAGCAAAATACTGTTCCATTCATTTCCCAACAACAATTGTTTATTTCTTCCTCCTAATAACATCAGCTGCTTTCAGCTCTGTTGAGTAATGTAAATTCGTTATTCTACACTAGAAAGTCAGTGTGCAAATTGGCCTTGCTTGAAACGGCCTCTCCGGCAGGAACCATTTGCCAGAGATCCTAAGATGAGCAGCTAATTGTGGCTTTCTAAAATGGCTTTCATATTCTCCACTACAGAAGTAGTATTTCTGCTTTATTTAGCAGAGAGAAACACCAGCAGAACTGTCCCTGTGGAGGAGGGCTGAGCTTCAGTGCAATGATCTGAGCTTTCTCAAAAACTCAGGTGCCTCCCAGTCTTAGATTTCAGATTTTTTCCTTTGCAGACACTGAAGCTGGCTTCAAAACCTCAAACTTGATATGCAATATTTATCACATTTCAAGCTCAGCATTATATTTCTGAAGCATTTTGAGGTACTAGAATGTTAAGCGACATGTTTTCTAAGGATAAAAACAAATCTTTCTGGTGGTGGAGGTCACAGTATATTTTAAACAGCTACAGCAATCCCAGAGAATAGATGCTGCCATCCATGCTACAGGGTCTGTCTTGCTTGAAACACTGTTCCTTTATAGATTTTGCCTACAGCACCCACCTAAAGTAGAGGCCAAGCCCAGCCATGATGATAAAAGTGACCACAGAATAGTGCTGAGGATTAGAGAGGCCATAAGCACTGACAAGATCAAGAAACTTTGGCTACCTCTGTACTGACTGGATAAAACTCACGGTGGCATAATACAGAACTTTAAATAAGCTTAGAAATAACCTCAGAAAACACATGAAATGTGATTCTCAAGCACAAGATGGGGCTCAAGCTGGATCACTGAAAAATTGCTCTTTGACAACCACATTATAATCAATTCTAATTACATCACAAGAGAGAAAACACTTCAGAATTCCACCACAAGAGTATTAAATTTTCAAAAAGAAATTACAGGAAAAAATTGAAAACTTAGTTAAAAGAAAATTTAAAATGGCAGCTACAAAAGTAGGGCAATTGCATGGAGCAGGGAGGCAATTCAAAACATTACATAAAGACTCTCAGTTCAGAGCCATCTGCGAGGAACGGACTCCAAAAGTAACAATAAGAACACCAGGATGGTTAAACATCTGAGTAAGGACTGCTACTAGAAGTAAAAAAAAAAAGAAAAAAAAAAGTAGAAAATGTGGAAGATATGACTAGATGGAGAACACAGAAAAAGGAATTAATTCTGTCAAGTTCAAGGTAAAAGCACATTTTAAAAAAAAAGTCTTTTCAGTGGTGGCATAAAGTACAACTTGCTCCAGGTATAAAGATAACTAATAAAAAAACTTTTGCAGAAGTGCTGGAAGCCAGGAGCCTGCCAGAAAGTTTCTGAAACCAACAGACCATGAAGATGTAAACACTTGAGCAGATAAGCCCGTTTCAGAAACACTACGGAATTCTTTCCATTGGTGTGCAGCACAGGGAGGTCAGGCAGGTTCACCCACTAAACCAGGCTGCCCCAGGAACGAGTCTGAGGAGCTGCCTCAAACCAAAGTGTTAAAGAGGCAGCCTTTTCCCAGCTCTGTAACGTGAACAGCCACGAATTGCCAAGACCAGGGAGATCTAAGGGACTCTAATTCGAAATTTTGCCAGGCTTGTCATGTAAATCTTCCTCACTTTGCAGAGGTGTGTAGTGGGCAAGCATCTCCCAAATCTTGCAAAACAGATCAAATGCGTTCTTGCTACTAACAGACCAACTTCTGCTTATGTAAGCCAGTAAAACTTTTATTATATGTCAGAATCAAGAGACAATTGAATAAATATGATTTAAGGAGGCAGAGTCATTAAGCTTTTCAAGCACAGTGGTGCCTAGTAAAGTTATCAGAATGTTTTGAGGTATTCATCAGTGTGTTAATAAAGTTTCTCAGTGTACCAGGATTTCCCCCAAAAGCACTGACACAGGTTTCTGAATGTCTTTGATAGTCACTACTCTTTTGTGGGCTCTCTGACTTTGCTCTAGGATAAAGCAGTTTCTTTCAAGAATTAGGAAGTTCAAATGACAGAAACAAAGGTTTAATTTTCAGATTGAAAGACATTAGAAGAACAGCACTACAAAAACCTATACTGGGACCTGTGTTACTCAAAATTCTCTGAATCTGAAGAGGTCAAACAGGGACAGAAACAGAGGAAGAGAGTCTGCCAATCATAAAAACAGGGGGAAAAAAACCACCAAACCAAAATGAAATCCCCATGCCGGACAGTTAAAACACAAGGCTAACTATGAAGGATCAGAAATTTCCTAGTGTTTGATAATCAGGTCATTAAATGAAAATAGAGTTTATTGTCAATAAAAAGAGAATAATGCACATGGGGAAAAGCAGCCTTAACTGCTTCTGTGCAGTGATGATCTGGTTTTGCCATTAGGATTCACATCTATTATCCAAATTTTGCTGCAGGTAACGACTAAAATAGCAGATAAATTGTCAGAAAGTAGCTAAAAATACCCAGTCAAGTGATAGGAATTGTTTTGACATGAAGAGGTAAGAAAATGTGTTCTAGTCAAACCCATTGTTCATGTTACACAATGTTGAATCCAGTATTTTCTTTTTATTGCTTTTTATCTCAAAAAGAAAACAGAAGAATGAGGAAAGGAATTGAAGAGCATTTTAGGGAAAGGATCACCTAACATATGACTGGGGGGTGGTTTTGTTTTAGTGTTGTTTTGGAGGGTTTTTTTTTACTTTCACAGTCATTTATTCCTTCCAGTTATCAGAGGATACCAGGCAAGGAGAGTGGTTCTGGCAGTTCTTAAGCCATGCTTTCAGTTTTCCAGATCATGGGTACAGATACAGCCAGGTCCACGGTCCTGGGTTTGGTAGGTGGGGAATGTCAAGGAATAAATTCCTCCTTTTTCTTTTTGTCAATGCAGTTTCTTATTTATCAGAGTGTTAAGGGTGTTAAGGGTGTTAAGGGTGACTTAGTAAACCAAAATGTGACTTTAAGGACAAGGCCTCTCTCTGACTTAACGCACTTTCAAGCAAATAAATACGGCTCATCTACTAAGAGATTAATGGAGTCCACTGGCATTGCATTCAAGTAGGTGCCTACTGCTCTTTCACATAATCTGGGAGTTTGATTATTTAAAAACAAAAGCCATATAATAAGTTTGTACCAGCTAGGGCAGACAGCTAGAATCTGTAGCCTTGAGAAAACATCTCAGCATCTCTCTGTGGCAGCTATACTGCTGACTTCACCGGGATTCAGAGATTTTTTTTTTCTTTCTTTCATGAGGGAGGTAAGGGAATGGATGTCTTTACATAAATACAGGTAGATTTTCTGAGAGGTTCTCAGCAACATCAAAACCAGTGCATTTCATGAGACGTTTCCATCTTTCATGTACCTGTTGCAGCTCATGGAGCACAGTGCCAGAAGCAGTTAGCACCATCTCCAAACAAACCCGCTCCCGGAGCATTTTGGTGTAAATAAAAAAAGCAGTACATGATACCAGGCAAAACAACACCAAACAAAACAAAACTAAGAAACACAACGCCCCCCAAAGAATCTTGGAACTCACACGAGTACAGCCCACAAAAGCTCTATCTGCCTGAACAAGCTCAGTATTTCTATTGTATAAGCATCTTTGGACAAGGAATAAAAGAGAAAATACTAAGTAGGGGAAAGGAAACATAGTCTTAATTTTGGAAAAACACAGCAGTACAGCAGAGAGCTTGCACTTTCTTCAAATAACTTAGCAGCAGGCTTTCTAGCTGTCCATAAGCAGCTGCCCTGAGCCACATCACCTCCCGGCCTCACCAAATCCCACTTAGAGGAGAACCAATCCATGCAATTCTTCCCAGCCTCAAGGCAGCCATTTGACCACCACCAAACTTAGCTGGGAAAAATCAGATTTATTATGGTCCTCAGAGACTATTACAGCTTCATGCCCATCCTGAGAGCTCTCTCATACAGGAGCCAGAAGTGCTCAGAAATTTGAGCAAAACCCCAAGTAGCTCAAGCCAATTCCTTTCTTCTCTCAAGTGTCTCAGCAAACCCACATCTCATCCAAGTCCAAGCAGGTAGAGCAAACATCTGAGTGACAGAGAGTCTCTCTGCAGAGGAGGTTCTGTAAAGCATCGCATTTCCACACCACAAACAGATCAAGTCAAAATGCACCAGAGCTGCTCAAGTGAATCCTTTTGTACAATTACATTTTGACCCAATCTGCGAATACCGACATAACAGAAGGCTTTTGCCAGCTCTCTAGCACAGGTGTGTTCCTCTTCTGTCCAACCCTGATTACAGCCAGCTCTCATTCACCATCGCGATTACTACTGGCATAGTGCGATTACACATCAGTCACCACTCACATCCTTTGCAGAGGGTACTTGCTGTGCCTTTCACCCAGCCAAGTGCAGGAGAAAAACCCCATGAAGCAGCAACAACCATACACCAGGGGCTGCAGTTCTTGAATTTAAGGCAAATATAAAATGGAGTTGCCTGAGAAACAAAGGAGAAAACAATCTTTTCCCTTTACCTTCCAACACGCAGCTGGGAAGATGGACACATGGAAGGACAAGCTGTGTATCTTCCCCTCAAAGCACACTTTGTATGCAAACCATGTGTCAGGGTACAGAGAAATTTCATGCCTTGCTAAGTTTCACCTTGCCAAGGAAAACAACCTTCAATTTAGATATCCTGTTAAATAAGCATCATTCTTTACAAAACCCTGTCAAATAATTGGCGAGAAAATCGCTCTCAGAGATGCTGTATTAGCAAAAACTATACAAAGAGGAAATTTCTAGACTTTGTTTTGCTTCCAAAAGAAAACGAAGATATTTGTAATTTCAGTTAGAACCCAGCAAGCAGAGCCTTTCACTGCTAAGTCAGTTCACTTCAGTGCTGGTGGTACAGTCAGGCTCCCTTTGCAGGAAGAGCAACAGCACCTGAAAGCTGCCATCCGAAGGCACAGCCACAAACTGAGCTAGTCCACAAAGACAAAGGGATATTCCTTTTCCAAAGAACGTAACCCAGCAGGAATGTGGGGCGTCAGCCCAGGAGAACTCTATAAAGAATAGCAGTACTACAGACTTCCTCAGCCCAACTCCCATGAATGTACCAGAGTTCCTGGGAGAGCTGCCACCGACTTGGAAAGGTGGCGCAGCCGCCACACTCATTAAAACTGCTCGTTGCCTTAGCTGTGTTCCCATCAACATGCTGAGCATTCAAAATGTATAGAAAATTGAAACCATGTTTTGCATTCTGTTCCCAAAGACAGCAGATCCAATTACTCATCTGTTTTTTACTTCCACAGCTGTTCACTAAGTGTCTGACCAGAGCACAGATGAATGTTAAGCTACCAACTTAAATATTCTCCATATGGTATCCAATTATGCGGCTCGGATTCTTTTAGTTTGAAGCTGGAATATTTGAATATTTTTTAGCTCTTTTTAAGAATAGCACACAGGAAATAAAACACAATTTCCTCAAAAGTCGGGACTAAAAGCAGTCTAATAGTCACCTGCCTCAATAGATCTGCATAGTTAATCACCACTAATGTGTATGAAAACATGAAAAATAATGGACTCTCAGAAGCTTCCTCTGTGCTGCATGCTGCTATCAAATATATAAAAACACCATTACCATATGGATATTGCAAAATCCCTGTGTTCACTTGTGCTTAAGTCTGTTCAAACATTTTTTTTTTTTCTGAAATTTTCCATTTTTAGATATCGAGGTGGATTTTTTTTCTGCAAAGTCTGAGAAAACTTCTTTCAGCTGTTTCAGAAATGTGGGAGTTAAAATCCTATTATAAAAAAATTTCAAAATCAACCACTAAACAAACAAACAACCCCCCCACCAAAACAAAACAAAACAAACCCACCCTCAACCACCCACAAAAATCCCCCTTTTAAATTACAGTGGAATAAACAGCAGCAGCATCAACAACTGAAATATCTCACATACCCTGCAGTTATTATTTTAACTTTTATTATTGAGACAGATGGTAAACTTCTGGCAAGTTTGTTGTGTTGGGCCTCACACGCAGGATGTATGTCTCAGAGAATCTGCAGTTTGAGAATCTGTAAATGGAAAATTCACCTGGCAGCATAAAACACGCTGCAGGAGCAAGCTGGGAAGGAAACAGGTTGGCTGTGCAGCCACCGGTCTAACAGAAACCCCACCAAGCTTGGTTTATTCACTGTATTAAGAAACCAAGAGGCAAAATGAGCTGCCTTCTTTTGTTGTGATGTGTGAGGAGGCCTGGCAGAGGACACTGAAAATGACTTTTATTGGCTTGACTGTATATACATCTACAGGAGCCAGACTTTCACAGGGCAAAAAGCTGGAGGGGGACAGATACTTCCTTGGAATATACCAGGGAGATTCCCCAGCAACACCACACGTACAGGGTCAGGTCAAAGATCCCTCTAATCTGCTGCCTCTCCCCCGCAGCAGCTGGGATGCCTAGAGAAAGTAGCACAAGCATACAAAAATATTTCCCTAGTGTATCCTCCCAGCTCTGAACTTCCTCAACCAGAGACTGTATCTACTGTTCAGGAGCCTTTTGAGGAATTTTTTCTTGCATTGATTTGTGTAATAATGGTTTGAAACTTTTGGCCTTCAAAACATCCTGTGGCAAGGCATGCCATCATTTAATTATGTTTCTATGGAAAAAAAGTAAGGGGGGTTTTGTTTGTCTTAAACTTGTCAGCTGGTTAATTCATTATGTACTTTCAGACCCTGTGTCATGAGAAATATTGAATATGTTTTCACTAGTCACCTTTTCCATATCTCTGAGTTTATAAACTGCCATGGTCTGCCTTTCCCACCCTCTACCTCACATCATATCTTCCAAGTTTAAGACTTTCATGTCACCACTTCTTACATCTTCATTGAAGCTTCTGAACACTATGAGAAGTCCACAACCACACAGACTAAGTGAGACAAAACCAAACTATGATGATGCTTTCTCTTTTATTTTCCTAGTGTTTTTCCTAATTTTATTTTTCTGCCTTGTTTATTGTTGCCAGCCACTGTGGAAAACTTATGCTTTACTCCTAACCCAACCTCTGTGAGGAATTTTGAGTGTGTGTTTTGGGGTCTTTGGCTTGTTGTAGGTTTGTTTCATGTTTTTGTTTGTTTGGGGTTTTTAAGAAGTTCTTGTACTCTAACGTAAGCCAGATGGAGGATTTGCTCTTTAATTACTGAGACCTTACAAAAGCGTCATAGATGTAAGACATGACTTCATTGTGTGAATCTCTCCTCTTCAGCATATCTACATGGCTACTAATTCTATTGTTTATTATAATTACTTAATAGTTTTCTCCTGCAGAAAGTCATCCTTACCCAGCTTAATCTACCCAGATTCCCCTAAGAGTCAGCATCAATTTGCCATCTGTTATTCCTTTTGCACCAAGGCTAATTTACCTCATACATTATGCACCACACTTAGCAGCTCAGTAATTTCATATTTGAATAGCTTCAAACCACCCAGGCTACACCGTTCATCCTTGACAATTTGTTACCAGTCGGTTTTATGGATTTGTTCCAAAAACTTCTTCTGACATCACAATACCTCTGTGAGAAATAGATTAAGTCAGTTAGACCACCTCACACCAGCACACACGTGAAAAAGTGGAGATTGCCCCTCGGAAAAGGATCCTCAGATAGGGCTGGGTGCCACGGTGATGTATTATGCAATTAGAAGACAACATTAACCTTAGAAGTGTAAATGCCAAATTTGGAGAGAGTCAGGGATCCTTCCCTTCACCCACACCAACATTCATGCTGACGCCATTTATAACTCGCCACAGCACATTTCCAAGCTGGCTGGCAAGACTTTTTGCTAGTTCTGAGTGCTATAAAAGTCTGAAGACTAAACATTGCATTTAGCTGTTAGCAATACCTCGTAGCATCACATTACTTGTGGCTAGGGAGAGTACAGAACGTCAAGACTGAATTAATACCTTCCAAAGATAAGCAAACAACAAATTGCTTTGTCCTCAGGGCTCTTTTTGTTTTGTAAAAGGTTGCTAGCAAAGCCAAAGACCACACATTTTCTGGTTTAGGCTTCCGTATGGAAGTCTTATAATATGAAAGCAAAGTTTCTTGGGGTTATATAATGAAGGTTATTTGAGACAAGAGAAAAAAATAATAAATTGAGCTGTTCCCACAGGCACCCTTCTTTTCCCTGGCCTCATTTTTTCCACTTCCCCCTATTTCACATTTAAGTTCCTTCTGCTTGCAAGCACATCTCAAGATTGTTTCTTTAGCTTAGTCATAAGGTTTAGTTAGAAAGAACCAGCCCAAACAGAGCAATTACTATGCTTCTTGTAGAGTCTTAATTAATGAAGAGTTCCTGTTACAGCTCTTGTTTTCCCAAAAGATCCTCCAGTTTCACACTCCAGCTTGGTGTTGTTGCTGCCATTTAGCTGATGTTTTAGGCACTTACTAGAACTGATGCTTTAGTTAGTTACTCTGGCAGCTATCACACCTCTGCTGGACAGGCACGGCCCTTAGCTCTGTCTTTGCACGAGACTACGACAAAAACAATAAGGATGACCTAGCTAACAGATCTTAGTTCATTATCTAGAAGCCAAAAAGAGAAGTGGGATTCATCCCTTAACCTGCATACTTGTTCTCCTAACATCAGAGGATCCCTGCACAAAGCAAAACCCCTTTCAGGTACTGCCCCTCTGCCCAGTCCCATGATCTGTGATGCCCAAGTGTTTTAGAGGAAGGTGACAGGAAGGGCAGGAAACAATGAGTTACCAGCACTGAATAATCCTTTGGATTATATCACCTTAAGGATCACAAGCAGATCCATGCAAGAAAAGCAAAACATAAATCCCCCACAAACACAAACCCTAAAACTATCTCCATATGTAGAAAACTACAGAATTTCACTAAGTTTTAAAGTCTGAACCCTGTTGAGAACAACTTTTCACTTGGGTGAAATGACATTTTTTTGCTCACAAGGGAGACAGGGAAAAGGGAGGATTTCACATCCTTTGACTTATTTTGTCAGGTTGAATTTGATCTTGCCCACATCATCAATTCAGACAGTGAACACCAAGAGCTCCAAGGGAAAGGGAACCAGACAGTTCATGTGAAGAAATAAGATCTTTTGAACATGAATATCACTGAATATCCCACGCTATCAGGCATGTACATGTGCTAGATGTTTACCATCCTCAGCCTGATGCAGTTTCTATCTACATTGCTTCTGCTTAAGGAGCACTATTCTTCCCTTAATTCATACGCTCACACTGTCTTTCCAGTGGGTTTCTAAAATCTAGAGCCCCAAATAAATTGCTTCATATGAAGCTTCACCAAACTCAGAGCTAAAGCTGCAGCAACGCAGCACTAACCAACACCCCAGCTGCAAGCTGAAACCATCTTCTCCATCAGCAGGGCTGTCAAAGACAGCAGTGGGGAGCACAGAGAGTAACAATCTGGCCAGACTTGGTCCTTCTCTCGGCCCAGGCCTGGTGAGCAGGAGGCTCCAGTTCGACTCTGAGCATCACAATGTGAAGAGCTGTGGTCAGGTGAGGAACTGAGCAAGCGAGGGGAAATTTAATACCTTTCCATTACAACCTGTACATTAAAAAAGCCCCAAAACCAACAAACCACATCACGCAGCTCTTTTCATTAGCATTAACACTTCAAATATGTTAGTGTGCTCAATTCCTGTTGAATTCTTTACAGATAAGACATTTAAATACCTACATCCAATCTTGATTGAATTAGGTGATCTTTATGTTTTCTTTAGACATTTAAGCAAGTCTCTGAGCCATAATACAATAGAACAAAGAAAGGAAAACATATTTGCAGAGACATTTCAATGGTAAAAGGCGGCAAGAACTATCAATCCTAAAAGCAGCATCCATCTCAATGAAATAGGATAGCACTGCCTCTGCACACATTAACACACTGTTCATATCCACTCTGAAAGATAAAGCTACTGGGGGTTTTGAGTTATTTTTGCTCAAACTTTCTGTTCAGCTAAGAAAGTCAGTTATAAATGACAAGATTCTTTAAATTCTAGCCATAAAATACATCAGGTGCAGCTTTATCTCAGGACACGTAAATCACACCACACAGGTTGGAAGGATGTAGGGTGTATATATACATAGTCTACTCTGTGACTGAATGATTAGGCCATGGGGTCATTATAAAGAATAAAACGAACTAAAGGATTTTGCATAGTGAGAGAAGAAATGATAGAAACCTTAAGTAGGTTTAACAGACTGGAATTCAAATTTAGGGTGTTTTGGGATTAAACCAGAGTTTTAAGATTAGAAATCCATTTATAAGATCTGACAGGACTGAAGAAAATGCATGTTTGTGTTCTCTAGTACTGGAGAAAACAAAGCACCAGGAAACAAGAAGAGAATTGCTCTCTCGGCATCATCCTTACATTAACAGCTCTGGTCTCTCAGTACCACTTATTTCAAGAGAACACCAGAGACTTCTTAAGAGGCTATGGGGTATCCACAGTCATGTCTCTGGCAGGTCAGAAAGGTCCTTTCGCTGTGCGTACAGCGAGCCCGATGTGCTCCAGGGAGCACGGGATGTCTGAAGTGCCTGCTCTGCTCCTCACGCACAGTGACCCCATCCCACAAGAACAGGCAGGCTTGGTCTTTGTCAGAGCTTGTAACCATTGGAGCCACTCTCACCAGCCCCAGCAAATGGAATTGTTCAGCACTGCTGCACACGAGCACAGCGATTTCACAAACACTGGCTTTGGGGCGAGTTTAGGAGTATTAAACCAGTATACCAGGGCCCTACAGCATAAGGCTGAGGTGACTATTAGTAAATACACCACTTTGAACAGCCCTTTCCTGGCTCTGCCTTGTGCTTACACAGTGCACAGTCGGTGCATTCTGCTTGTTTGACACCGTTTATACCCACAGAACAATGAACTGTTGGAGTTATCCAGAGTTTGGAGAAGTCATGGACACCTAAACGTAGACCCATCGCTCACCTGAGAGCCTTCTCAGAGGCTCACACAGAGCCTGCCTCAGCACGCCATGCTTTGCAGTGGTGCCAGGACCCACCAAGCACTCAGCAAACAGACCCAGCCACATGAAAGTTGTGCCCATGGGCAGACTTTAGCAGCACTCGTTGCTATCGTAGTATGAGAAAACCACAACTTTCTAAAAATAACCTGAACAGCAATTCCAGAGCCTTTGTGGAGACAAAATACTTTAAATTCTGTCCTTCAGTAGGCCTGAGAGTTTTGACTGTAATGATTTAAGCTTCTTTTACAGCAAAGATAGTACCAAGCCCTTTACTTACCTGCACAGGTGGCATACAAACCCAAACAATCCTCCTTCATTTTTAAACAATTATTTCAGTCACACTGAGGGCAATAAGTTTTAGCTACTCCTTTTGCGTTGCATCTCTAGGAACTGACCGCTTTCTGAAAGTAGCATGTCACAGGGAACGACATCCCTTTTTGGAAGTGGCTAGAAAGGAACTTAACAGTTTAGGCAACTTTCATGATATAGGCAAGCTAAGAATCAGTTTTTAATTTGAACGATACTCTTCCCAGGTCCAAAGGTCTCTTTCTAAAAAGCCCCTTATCCACAGACGTACCAGTGGGCTAGATTCCAGCAGTGTCACAGACTATCTGCTTTCTCTACAAGTGTGACTAAATTTTTTTTCTCCCCATGACCTGTGTTTGGTTGCACCTGCCTTTCTGTACATCTGTGAAAGGCCAAACTGTTCGGAAGTCATGGTTTACTCACACAATCATTCATTTGCAAAGCCGGTAACAGCTTGCAAGCCTCTGGCTGATCAGAGCAGAGTTTGCATAAGCTACTTTCTTCTCATGGAGTTACAATTTTACTGCCTCACGTCTGCTGAACCTGCAGCCTCTCTGAGAGTGACTCAGAATGTTATCATTCTGTGTTTCCTTGCACAGCAGCTCAAGGACTTCAGCTACCAAGCTCTGCTCAGTTCAGCTGGACAACAGGAAGAATAAATGTCCCCTTCGACTTTTGCCGTTTTTGCAGTAATAGAAGTATGAAAACTGCAGTAGCAGAGAATAATCCCTTTAAAGTCTAAGAGTGATGATCACACTGTGATTACCCAAGCAATTTTAGCAGCTTACAACATCAGCAACACAATATCTTGTTATATTTTTGTAAATATTTTAATAAGCTTTTTCTGTGTAAGTAGTTATTTTTCCTCTAAGTAAGGTATGTGTAAAGCTTAGGAAGCTTAGGAAGATCATACAAAATGACCCTGATAGACCAGAAAAAACATCTAGCACAGTATCTCCAAGATTCTGGCACAGAACAGTCTCTCAGCATCCTGGCATATGTTGCTCAACACCTTTCTAAGCAAGAGACCACAGTAGTCAGTTTGATAATTTTAAGCCTTAATAAAGCTCTGATTACAAGAATAAAAACATGGAATGTGCCTCTAAGAAAGTGAGACTGTAGTTTCCCAAAACGATGCACTACCTGTAAATGAGAGGAAAACTGTGAATCTAAGCCAGGACCTGCACAGTCCCTGGCCTCTGCAGGGATCTGTAGCTCCCAGACTGCAAAATCCTGATGGCATATTCCACTTCAGAGAGGGGAAAAAAAAATGCCAACCAGGGCTGTGCTGGCATTACACAGAAAGGTACAGGGAACAAGGAGGTGACAATAGCAGCTGACAATTTTACAGAACCATGTCGAGCACACCTTGATGCCAGCTTACACCTGCCTGAAACAGCAGCTCCCCTGCCTGCAGGGGCTTGAGGGAATGGCACCGTGCTCACTCGCAGAAGCAAGGGCAGTACAGAGTATTCCTTTTACCTCCACAGACTGCTCCAGTGCCATGGCAACATGAGCAACAAATAAAAAGCAAGGCAATATGAACTTTGAGCAGAATTTGCCGTTTCCCTCATTGTGCTCCAGAAGGCTTTTGCCCCCAACACCTCCCAAAGCCAGTATATAACAGGGACTCAAGAAACTTGTGCTCTGGGGCAGAGCCAGCCTTCTCACAGGTATTGATGTTCCACATGAAACATCAGAACCAAGCAGCATACTGAAATTGCCACCCTGGTTCTCAGACCACCCTTCAGCTTTTTGAGGTAACCGTCCCTGCTCTCAGAGGTTTTGTTCTTGCACCATGAGACCACTAATACACAGAGGAGTGTACACATATGTGTGTACAGACAGAAATATAAAGGATATATCTGAAACCCAACTATAACACCTTTCTCTGACTCTTCTGCTTAGAATATTTAATTGCCTTATAAAGAGTATTGAAATATTTATTCAAAACCTTATGCCCAGGTTTAGCTATGATAGCGGGAGCTGTCAGTGAAAGGGAACTCTTGTCCATGAGTTTGCACGCCTTTCTGGCTTTGCAGGAAAAGAAAAAAACAAAACAAAAAAACCCAACCAACTAAACAACCAAATCACAAAAAATCCCCCACATAAAGGTTTGTCTTCAATTTCTGAAAGCTGCACCTAGCCTAGTGCAGTTGTGCCTGTGTCGTGGTATCTGCAAATCTGCCTCCTGCTCCCTTTTTCCCCGTGCTTCACCACTCAGCTGGAGCAAATCTCAGAGATCTGAGTGCACCACCACGGGAGGTTTTAGCCAAACCATGGACTGAAGCCGTGAGCCACAAGGCTCAAAAGCGCGAGCTCTTGCTGCAGAAACCCCAGGCTCTCAGTGAAATGTATCCCACGTGCACACATGCTCTGTGAACTGGGCACAGCTGGGGATGCACACCACAGAGCCCACCCACACACCGGGCCTGGGTCACTCAGCAACTGTGGGACTGATAGCTGAAGGCAGCATTCAGATGTGGTGACTCACATCACAGTTTTCAAACCCTGGCTTGGCAGCAAAAAGAACTGATTGCCATGCAAAGCGCTAGAAACTTCCCAGCCACCCCAGGCAAAACTGCAGAATTGAAGTTCCATGACCCCCTAGACTTGACCCGCCTTTAACAAGCTACCCTTCCATTTCCTCTGAGCGACTCGCAAGATGGAAGGCACATCTTCCTGATGTGTCACAGACATCTACAGACAAACCTCCCTAAAAGTGAGCAGAACTGTGAACTGGAAAGGCACTTGTTCTGCAGGTATCAGTTATTACATGCTAGGGTGCCACAGTAGATCTCACCATACTTACAAATTCCTCCACCAGAGGAGCCTGACTGCTTTCTTACTGCAAAAATATTCCAGGTCACATCAAATAAAATTATTTAAAAAAAAAAAATCACAAATGTGAGCTACAGGAAAGAATCAAAACCATGCCTTGCAGTCACAGAAGCAGTACTTAAAGTGACATCTTCCTGCTCCCCATCGGATGGGACAGGGGAGAAAGGTACCAACACTGAGATGTTACTACACCACTATTAGCTGTCCCATTAGCTAACTAGAAAAAACTGTAGAGGCGCAGCTGAAATTCAAGCCTTCTTATGGGTTATGCCCTCTATTTTCATCCTTCATGACTCTGAAAGGAATTTTATTTTCCCCAGTAAAAACAGATTTATAGAGAAATGAGCAAAATTGCAGAGAATGTTGTGAGTTGTCCTGAACTGATCCAAAAGCCCATGCTTTACAGTTGTTTTGTAGGATTTTCCCCGATATTCTGCCCACTGCACCTTCCCCAGTACTAGCAGCTACTAAGAAAAAGACAGGATATATTCTCATCAAAATCTAAGGTCTGTTTCCAGTTAAGAATGCAGTAAAATAACATGTCATTTATAAAATCAGATGGAAAAACCCAAAGAAGAATCTAAAGACAGGCTGGTTTCTTCTCAGAAAAAATAAATGTCAGCCTAGCTCCCCTTTTTCTTCTGTGCTCAGGATAGACTGAGGGGAAAGGAGGTCAAATAGTCCTTTCTGTCTCATGAACTGAATATTTCCCTTATGCGTGCACTAGAGAAGTCTGTTGTGGCTAGCAGCACCTTTAACAAGCACAGTTAGTGAGATCCAATTATCACTTTTATGTTGTTTTTAAATATTAACACTGTTGCCAAAAGACTAATACCTACCTCTAATCCATTGCCTACCTGACTCATGTCACCCAAACCACATACAAGAGTACTTTGTCTCAACTCTCTGTTTACCACATCTCCTCTCCCAGCCTGCAAACTCTGTGAGCTGAGTTGCTTTTTTGATCCCCTCCTTTAGATGCTGGCAAGAGAGGCCCCACCTTGACAGATTCATGTGAGTAACTGCTTTTAGTAAAAAAGATGATTTACGAATTTAAGTTGATGTTTTCTCACCAAAAACTAAATCAACATGGCTTTGACTTGAAACACAGTTGTTTCAACAAAGCATTTGCTTCTCAAACAGCAAAAGAAATGACAGGATATTTAATTCCCTGTTTGAATCCAGGAAGCAGTGGATCAAGACTGATTTTTAGCTCTGCTGTGAGAGAATCCACATCTCTTATGGGAGCACTGTGGCTGCCAGGCTACAGGATAACAAAATCTCTTAGTGTCTTGATGTTCTTGTACAATTTTATACAAGTTATAGTCAGAGAGGACATATAGCAGAACTCCGATATATTCTTGCCTCTGTATTCACTAACCACCGTTACTAGGGAATATTTGTAATTTCTTTCTCTCTGGCTCAGGAAATACATATTTTATACTGCAGGGACACAGGTCCAGTGGGACATACTGCGGGTGTACTGCCCTTTCTTCCTAACATACTCAAAAGTGCTGGCAATTCAGTGGGAATGGATTATCCAGCTCCACCCAAGCATAGATGGAAACTGTATGAGGGATTCCCAGTTTCTGGGCAAAGGCATTAACCCCTGAGTTTAGTAAAAGGGAAAAATTAATCCACTCCCAGAAAAAAAAATTAAATCCCAGGAGTAACTAGTTAGAAAATTTGACCTGAATTCATAAATAGTTTTGGGATGACCTAAATACCATTTTCCCAACAAACTTACTATTCACCAGACTTTTTTCCTTCTGACTTTGCAGGCCAGTTGGCTCGTTTGAGGTCACTCACTATAGGCATTAAACAACAAACAAGATTTGCTTTGTATACAGCTTGGGTAGGAAGGAGCTCACTATGGGATTCCTTAGTCCACACTTAGAAAGGTGCAGTCTGATTTTCTAGAGTGACCATCATCACAAAATTATCACTGCGAGGAACACAGCAGACAAAATGGCCACAATCATCCTCAAGAACGATATTCTCCCAAGTTAAAGGTCACAAAATGCCTGACAGAATTGCCCTTTTCATAAGTCACTGGAAAGATTAAAATTCCTGAGAAAAGCGGATGACACGGTATCAACCTCAGACACAAAGCAAAATGAAAGGGCAGCTAATTAAAGGTTTCACAAATATCAACAAGGCAAAGCTAGAGCAGACCTCAGACTGCAGGGAGGAAATGCTTTCTGATTACCCCGGGATTGAGAGTACAGCTGTGGTCACCGCCACCCCCACCAAGGACTGACCATGTCCCTCTTGCCCCTCCCTGGGCACAGCCACCAGGCAGTCCAGTCCCCGGAACAGCATTTGCTGAATCGCTTCACACTCATTGTGAACCTTCACAAGAGAGCGCTGCAAAGGATGAGGAGATGTCAGAGCATTTTGTATTAAAGATGCAGCGAAGATAGAACACTCATTGGATAAGCTTGGCACATTCTCACCAGGCTGCTCAGCGTGGGGATGTGGATGCTCTCAGCTAATGGGGCCTGACAGGCTGAGCAACTGGAGACATTACTCAGGCTGGGATGTGTAATTAAACCATGAAGTGTGCCCTGACGTGGCTGCTGGGGACTAATCACGGGCCTTGGGGGATGAAAAAGCATAAAGTTGTAAGCAACAGCACCTCAGAGGTGTGATTAAGGAGGAAGTCACCGGGTTTGTTATTCACTGGGTTTGCCTGGTGCTGGTGGACCAGGGCAGGACCATCCATCCCCTGCCCCATGGGGAGAACTCTGCCCCTGTCCTTTACCATCACCTTGAGCCACCACTGTTCCCAGGCTGCCCCAAGGCAAATGGCCTCAGATGGAGGTATGGGGGTTCCGCGGGACTCAAAGAGCACAGGCTGGGGGTGCACCTCACAAAAACCACTCAGATATCCCCTGTGGCACTGCTATGGGACTGAAAAAGCACTGACTTGGGCTGTACCCCACAGAGCCCTCTCAGAGACGGCCCATGAAGGCTGCAAGCCCTCTGCAGTGCTCGCAGGCTCTGACCACCGAGTTGCATGCTGCTTGCTGCCCTTGCCTGAGGCAGAAATTCTCATTTTAAGGCTTTTTATCACCTGACAGTTTGTTCTGAGAGTCTATGAGTGTAATTAGGAGATTTTTTCAATAACTTCCAGTTGCTCCATCACATAAACAGAACAGCCAAAGGCCTATACAGAAACCCTGTGCGAAGGCGATTGTGTGGCCATAGCTCAATGTCTGCCCCATCTCTGCAATTGTTTTCTTCACCCTTGACAGAATCAACCCCCACAGCAGGTGGAAGGGGGAGCTGGGACACCCCAGGTCCCAGTTTGCCCCATGGGAGTCAGAGCTCTGTGTCAAGGCATCCCATTCCCTGTCCTGCTGATCCAGGGCACAGTGTGGAGAAAAATGCAAAACCAAGCATCTGTGAAAGGCAGGTCAAAAGCAGGCTGCAGGTCAACCAGCCCTCAGTGACATCTGTGACTGAAGGTGAGGAATCTAGTGTGAATTGGATCAAACACCCAACAGATTCAGTGTGAGGAGACCCCATTGACATACCTGAAAATATACAGGGTCCAGGGCCACTGGAGCCCTTTTGGGGACGTTTATAGGTGAACTCTGCCATTGAGAGGAGCCAAGAGCAAACTTGAACTTTACTGGACTGACAAGAAATACGCAAAGCTAAAGAAACAGGATTTATTTTGCCACTTCAATTTTACTTCAACTTCTACTATGATGTACAGAAAGTGACCCATGGTGCTGAGGAGGGCCGGGGAGCCCATGGAAACCGGGGGAAGATGCTGGATCAAAGCTAATGGATCAAATGATTGTGTGAGGATGAGCTGTCCTAACAAATCTTAAGAACTTCTTTTTTAAACCTTCACCAAAGAAGTCCATTTCCTAAGCCAGCTGTGGTATTACAACTCCAGCATTCCCTGTTCAGCTCTGTCTGGGCTTTAACATGCAGGTCCCATGGTGGCAGAGGGAGAGAGGAAAAATCAGCCAGTTTTCAGTAATCAGGGGAATGGTCACAGTAACTGTGTTGGCTGCACTGTTGACCTCACAACGCTTGCCAGATTTATGGAGCTGTTATATCCACACACAGAATATATCACCAGGGATGGATCTTGTGAAAGAATTAGGGGTAAAAAAGGCTGAGGGCCGTAGCTGATGTTAGAGCAGGGTGTTGTTTTCTCTGTGTCATGGCTCAGCTGGTATCTTGCAGCCCAGTCTTTCCCTTGGGCTTGGTAGCACAGTCACTTATATGGACCCATGCTTTAATGGAACAGTTTGGCCTTCAGATGCAACAACAGCTTACGTGCAGGACTCCCTAAGAGCGCAAGTCCCTGGAGAGGACATGAGGATGTCTACAGGAATGAGCTGGCTGTGGCCAGAAGCGGCGGAGCAGATTCGTGTAATCCCTCATAGACCAAAGAGAGGAGTTAATAATTTTCCAGGCAGTGCTTCAAATTGGATCGCTAGGGATATCTGTGAGGATTCCAAAAGAAATGTTCCTGATGGTCATTAATGTGTTCCCAGTGACGTACGAGTTGCACACGCTCACCAACAAAGCAGAAGCTAGCCTGGAAAAAAACCCAGCTCACGTGGAGAGGTGCGCTTACAGTAAATTTCATTGCAAGGGACTCATTCATTTCCAGCACAAATAATGACTTCCACTGCCCTTCCACGTGTGCTCCCAGCAAGGGGTGAGGGAGTGGGATGCAGGGCATGTGTACAGCCCAGCTTCCACGCTTGAAAACTCCAAGGGGCCACGCTCTGTTTCCATAACACTTTTTACATGCTTTCTTTTATGGGTCTCTTGATGACAATCTAAATCCTGCCTGTTCTTCAATAAACCATTAATCTTCCAGATAGAGTTCAGGGAAGTTTCTCTGTAGCAATAAAATGCATGTTTCCAGAGCCCAGAGGGAACAAAAAGGAAAAAAAAGTGAAAGGGAGAGGCATTGTTTTTGAAAGACAAATTCCTGGCTTGGAGAGGTTGGGGGGGCATGCAGGGTTATCTCCCCAAATCCTACCTGAAGACTGTCCCTCCCCTCACCACACCTTGATGTCACTTTGAGTGTAACATCTGTGAGAAAGTCTACCCTCCAACACCAGCATCAGCTTAAGAAAGAGACTGCTGACCCCCTCTACCTTCACCATGCCGACCCAGGAGCCTTTTGTGAGTGCTGCCAGCTGGGACTGCGCTTTGGTGAGCAGATACCAGCTAGGGAGTGTCAGTGATCATCACTGCTCCTGCTCGGATGTCGGTGGGGAGACGGCTCCACCATTCCCCACCAGCCAGCGACTCCAGCAGCTCGCTCACATCACCCACCTTACAGACTTGCTGCTGCTTTTGCAGAATGAACCATAAAATGTCTCGTCTTCATCTTCAAATTACTTCCTTCAGCGTGCTGAGGGAAGCGGTCTCACAGAGCCGGTGGCACAAAAGCCATCAAGTCCCCACACCAAGCTTGGTTAGTGCTGTCCTGGGTTTGCATTTGAGCCAGTGACCCACAGCAGAAGTTACAAATTCTGTGCCCCACTTTAGAACAGGATAAATGAACACAATCCTTTGTGCTTCCAGGCCCCTATAAAATTGATGGTAACCATATGTCAGCGTGTGTAACTGGTAGGAAAGCACGTACTGCGCTACTCAAAAGAGATGGTAGCAGTCAGCGTTAAAAAGTGCCAAGGAATAGGAATCCGGTTCAACTTGACTTAAGCGCCTTAAGCTATGTCTTTAATGCAGTAAAGAAAAAGAAGGCAAAGTTAGGCCTGAAAAAAATAATTTCCCTGGGCTATGATCCTGTAGAAAAATGGTAGTAAGGAGGGTAAAATAGGCACATCAAGAATGCACAAACAGATAGAAGTCAAATTATTGAACTCTCTCAGTTCACACTGACACAGCTCTCGACAGAAAAAAGAGGGAAAATTCACTGTCTGTCTAGACATCATAAATAAGTAAATACAAGGACTCAGAGACTCTAGTACTATTACTCTCAGCTCCTGTCTTTCTGATACTTCCCTGGCACACATGCGTCTCACAAATATTCCTATACAGGACACTTTTTGTCCCAAAGCTCTGTCTATTCTATATGAATGTTGTGTACTCTTCTTTCCACGTGAATATAATGTTCTTGTTGTTCCTGATGATCGTACTTCACAAGACAAACTAAAGGTCACAGAAGTGAAGTTGTGTAAAAAAATCTTTTTACTGACAGAAGTAGTCCTGGGATACATTGAATGTTCTTGATGAGTTTTATTACAAAAGTAATGCATAATGCAGTGTGTAAACATCTACACAAACACTAAGTACAGTACCTATAGACCACCTGAGGCAATAAAAGCCTTGAGCAGCACCTCTAAGGCAGCATTTTTCTTGCCACTGCAACATGACGAAGGTCAGCCCTTTCAGCAGCCATTTGCACCTCACTGCAGAAGTGAGCTGCACAATTATTTTAATCTGGTCTTGCACTCTTGATGAATATAAGAGAAAAAAAACTTTACAGTGAGCATCCATCTGAGATACACATCCTGGCCAAAGAGCAGCTAATTAGATATGACTGAAGTTAATTATGTTTAACACTGACCAGTCAGACCCCGAGCAGCAGAATGTGACAGAGCTCTTGCTGTTTCCTTCTGTGGAGGCACAACAAGCAGTTTCTGGGTAAACAAGGGTAGGTGCTACCATCGCATCACCCACTGGCCTCAGTGTCATTTCTTATCTAACACTCATCCTTCTAACCAAAGCATCTGTTGGTATAAAATCCTGTGCTGCTGATGAAAATTAACACATATGCAGTTGATGCACATGCCCTGAATTTCCACAGTGCTTTCGGACAGAGATGAGTGAGGAAAGTCAGATCTGGAGAAATGTCCCAGTGGTGCTTGGGCTTTCAGGAGTCCCAGCACTGCTCCGTGCTTCTCCAATTGTCAAGGGTGTTCCTTGTTTCCCAGTGCAGCGGCAGCACAATGCTTGCTGGCTGGAAAGCAATTACTGACACTCAGTGGCTGCTGCTGCTGACAGGATCAGCGATTGCAGTGGCTCATTTTGTAGCATCAGGTATTTATGAGGAAAATGACGAGATGGATTTTCCATTAAGGCCTTGAAAGAGACACCTCTGGGGCTCTCCTGTGTTATTTTCAAGGGCAGTTTGTCTGCTGCTCTATCACTCCATACCTGTTAAAACATAGTAGCAGCATTGGTTTATCTCTTCCTCTCTCGTCTCTTATAGGAAACCTTGTTTGATCAGTTTATCTCGTTCTGACAAGAGAGAAGGGGGATATACATCCTCAGAAGAGCAGGGTTTATATTTTCTCCCAAGGAGAAGGAAAGACCGAGCGTTTGCGTATTGGCTAGAGTGGAATTCAAAACCATGTGCATGTCTCACATCCTGTTGCTTGCGCTGTTCAGCTGATGTTTTCATTGCTGCGATGAGACACAGCTGTCCCAGGGACCAGCCCCACAGCAGGCTGCTCCAGGTCCAGCATTCGTAGGTAATTTGCAGGGCCTGGAGGCATCACATGAGAGGTCCATCTAAACAGCTGGAGTTCACACCAGAGGAAGTTCTTTAATTTTGTGGTTCCTTCTCCAAGGACAAACAGCTCTTCTGCCTTTTCTCACTTTCCATCAGAGCTCAGCACTCTGAAATTCTCAGTGTAGTTATCTTCACCTCAGCCTCAGGCAGTGAAGGTGTGCTCTTCTTTACAGTTTATAAATGTGAGTCATAGCCAAAGCAAGTAATTTTCCAGAGCACCACGGTGAACCTGGAGCTGAAGGGGGAAGCTGAATTTAGTCTCCCCATCCCAGAACCACTGCCCTTCTTCCCATCTCTCAACAAAGCAAAAAGTCTTGTTACATGGCTTCTGTGGGCCTGCGGAGGGATGAGCTGCAATATTCCAAGTGCTAGCAATTGGTGTTTCTTGCCACTGGCTACTGTTGCATCTAGTAGTATTAAGGAGGGTAAAAAAAAGTTTGTTGTTCCTTCGTGAGTGGGCAAGGGCTTTGTATTTATACCGTATCTTTCATCTAAAATTCACAAGCATTTCATGTCTGTCAGAAACATCTCACACTTTCACAGACAGCAGTATCAGTAGCATCATATGACAATCAAGAGAAGCACAGGACAGTTGAACAGATTGCTGAGGGATAGAGCTGGGAACATAATCTGTAATGCACCATCCAATTGCCTTTACTAGTCTTCTGTTAGCCACTTGTTTTTGTAGCAAAAGCCTCGGCCTAACCTGGCCTAACACAAACTAGAACCCTACCCAAACCAAACATAACAAAATTAAACCTCAAAAAAGTGATGCTCATTGATTTTTTGATTATTTTCCATTTTCTTGCCTAGTTGAGCTGGCTACAGAGGTGTCAATGCACTAAGAAGGTGGCTCATCTTGCAGCTATTTTTGGCTGTACACAGTAGGAACTGCAGAGGTGTGTGAAAATGGAAAAAATACAAAAGTAAATCAACCAAATACACAGAGGCAAATATGATCAGTGCAGGAAAACCAATAGCCTGAACAATTTTCATAATTTTTATGCCTCTTCTAGATCCAACTGTTAACTCAGGAAGAAATCATCTTCCCACTAGGACAAGTTCCAAAAATACTATAATGTGACCATGGTAGGTCAACAGGAGAGCATGGTCCAAGTTTGCCCAAATTGCACCTGGCACATCCAATTATTCTGTGCTGCATCCACTTTGAGCATCTCTGAGAATGCTCATTTTTCACGTGGCGGTGGTTCCCTCCATCTTTGAAGTTTTCAGATGAAAATTAAAGGCAAGTGGTTTAACCTCTTGGTTGAATGGCTGTGATAAAAGTGCGGTCTTCACTGGGGACCTGTGTGCTCCTTGTCCTCAAGCAGTACACATATCCTTGTCCAGCATCATGCACTGAGGGCCTGGAAACAGAAATGAGTGTTAGAATTTATTCATTTCCTTCTTTTCCAGCTCTTTGAGAATTGATTTGATTGTTTGCGTGAGTGTGGGCCCTTGTCTGAGAAAGGGACAGATCCAGGGATTGCACTGTGAGAGGGCCAAGCTAAGGAGGGAAGTTTTGCAATGAGTTGAAGCACATGAGGCTCCTGGTCTTACCACCGACTGTGACCTGTGCTCTGCTCCTGGGAAAGTGGATTCTCTCATTAACCTTCCTTCTCTGGTCAGCTCTGCCCTGGACTAGAGCACAGCTCTGCTGGGAGAGCTTGAGTGATCCTATGCCTGGGGAGGAGACAAATTCTGCATTCCGCCTACGTTTATTCAGCAGGTGCAGTCTGCTGAACGAGTAACCTCACAGGTGTGTCTGTACATGATCCACTGGTAGGATTTAGGACAGTTCCTGTCACAGATCCCTATCTGGCAACCTTGAGATCCGGCACTTCTACTTACAGTAGGTGCTGGAGCCACACCACATGCACAGGCCATATGTGGCCATCTTCTCCTTTTCTCTCAAAGGTGGTATTTGTTGGCTACTGCAGCAAATGTGTGAGGTATGGCACTACCAAGAAATGGGAGCCTAATTGCTGTGTTCTTCTAAGGAAGAATACATTTAAAAAAAAAAAAAAAAATCCACCTCCATTCAGTCAAATTGCAGTCAATTATCATGGCCTTCAAGCCAAGATCTATTAGCTCTGAATCTGACTTAACTCAGTTACTGAAGCACACTGGAAATGGCATTCATTTTTTGAAAAAAGAAAAAAATTATTACTTTTTACTCCATAGTAGTCAAAAGGATTTTGAACCAAGATTAATGGGAGTAATTTCTTTTTTTCTTCTATCTGTAGCTTTTGAAGGTTAGCAACTCTTCTTTTATTTTGGAATAAGAGCTACCTGGCAGTCTAGGGTCACTGGGCTGTCTTCAAGGCATCATTGCATTAGCTTGCACGTGCATCTAACCTTTATAGTTAAAACAGACTTTTGCTTCTTGGTTTTTTTTTTTCCCCTGGTGTCATCAAAATACTGATTTGGACCAAGACAAATGCCTTAGGACAAAGGCAAATACGTTTAAAACTATCCACATGCTTTCTCAAACCCTACAACTCGAGGGTAGTTCCATCACAGTCTGCAAGAAGGTGGCCACATTTTGTGTTTAGTAGCTCATTTCAGTGTAAATAAACCCTGAAGTACACGGTGTTTCCCTTTATAGCAGCTCAATTTAACACAAGAAACCACTGGAATAAGCTACCTTTTTGATCCATGAAGCAGAGCTGTAATTTACATTTTGTTCTGCTTTTCCTCCTTATCGCCAGTGCTGTCAGAAGTTTCTTGATTCATTCTTGTGGCAATGGAAACAGTGAAACCTTGAGACAGCAACGTGGGTAAATGTGGAAGATGCAGCGTTCCTGCCTGACCCGCTATTCCAGGACACTGCAGCTGTCCCGGGAGATTGCACTGCTGCAGGGAAACACAGCCTTGCTGGTGGGGAGCCTGAGGGCCACAGAAGCTTTTGACCAGGCCCCAGAATTATTTAATAGGGAGTGAGTGAAGAGAGGAGAGCACAGGGGAGCAGCTTTTGTGGGAAAACGAGCAGATATAACTTTATAGCAATCTGATTTTTGAAACAACCTCAAATTACCCTGTGCAAGCAGGTCTTAACCGGTGCTGGTGAGTCTGTACACACAACTTGACAGATTTGAGGACGTGCAAAGTTGCCTCTAAATATTTGGGAGCCAGATTCTGAAAACCTCCCCTCCACATAATACTGGGAATGACAGAGCAGCAGTGAGACCCAGGGTCAAAGCTGGTGACAAAGCCAGCTGTGTGCCATGGCCAAGTAGAGGAAATCCAGTGGGATCAGAGATCTGTGTCAGATATTGTCCGTAACCTCAACTCACACAGGATTTCCTACAATGCAAATCTAACCCCAAACTCAAAATGCAAACATGTCCAGAGGCTGAATAAGCAATACAGGTTTCCATAGGAGTTTTGCCAGCCTCCCCAGCACCCCCAGGCCTTTGCAGAAGGGTATCCCTGTGGCCCTGCTTGCACACACTCGGGACCTGAGCGTGATTCCCAATGCCCCAACAGCCAACAGGGACCAAAGGTGGATTTGGAACACCTGACTCAGCCCTGCAGTGAGCCCACAATGCTGCAGTACTGTAAAGAACAAGGAATCATGTCAAAAAGAGGCTAAGAAAAGGATCCTGTAGGAATTGTGCCCAGTCTCGTTACTGGAAATCTATTTGACGTGGTGAACAAACATGGAGACTTTTCCAGGAAATGTGTTTCTTTATTTAAATAAAATTAGTGCCAGTAGAAACAATAAACTTTAAATACATGAGACAATTATATACAACTTGATGTTAGGAATTATATACATCAGGTTTTTTACAGATACAAATACATTTATACCAAAAGTAAAGGATGAAGGAGAAAGCAATGGAAAATGTGACAACTTGCGCATGTCAGTCTCATTTGGAAAGTTTCAGGATTCAAGTGATTCCAGGCAAAGTGCCAAACTTAATTTGGCTCCTTTCAAACTTAAAACAGCCCCTTTTAGAGTAAATCTACCAAAAAGCTTTATATGGTCTGATCCAAAGTTCAGTGAAGTCGATGGAAAAACTCCCACTGCCTTCAGCTTGCCCCGAATCAGGCCCTTTCCGAGCACAATGGAGCCTTTGTTCTGCTGTGGTTAGAGAGAGACAGTGATCCCTGATCCCTACATCACATTAACCCTCTGAGCCCTTCCCAAAGGCAGGAGCACAGCAGACTCTGGCTTCAGTTCATTTCTGCCGTGCAGCATTCATGTTTTTCAGGCTGTCTCTCAAGCTCTAATGCCAGTGGATAAATCACAGAGCTATTTTAGTGCAGGAAATACGTGGAGACATTTTGCAAATATTTTGCTGTGCAATGCTTTAGATTCAGGCTCTTCAGCCCTCATGCTTCAAAACTAATCAAAACACTGTAATAAGTTATTATAAAATATAAGGTATGATTGAAATATTAATTTTCTTCTTTTTATTAATTTTTACTTCTTCTAAAAGTGCAATAATTAAGCAATAAAATTCATGAGCATTTGAAAAATGTCACAGTACCATTAAACTGGGGGGATGGGGAAGTCTGTGGTGGTTTTAAAAACTAGTTACTAGTAGCTTTATAGAAATACATGTGTCACATGTGAGCTGATTTAAAAAAAAAAAGATGCAACACAATGTTTACCTACACTGACTTAAATAGAGCAAAAAGTCTGGATTCTTTGATGATGTAAATGGGTAAATTTTTACTGACCTCAGATGGAGGATTTAACTCCAACAGAGAAGCACAAAATCTTGTTCCTATCCCTGACTCAGTTGATGATTTCAGTGGGCCCAGGAATTCACCCTTGCTAGGTTAAATTCCATTCAGAATTCCACCTATTTTTCAAGGGGGCATAACAGAGCAGCATCTGTCCAAGCCTTTCTACGTGTTACAGCCTGTAACCAAGATCTTTCAACATCTCCTTTAACTTACAGATCTTTGCCTTTGGTGACCAAATGTACACATCTTTAAGCAATACAAAAGCAAAAAACTAAACCACTTTTCCTGTCAGTAACTCAGTTACAGGCTGGATTGCAGCAGAAGGTGGTGAACCTAACCCAGCCAGTACAGGTACAACTTAAGCAACGACACAGATGAGTGTCACGGGTCTGAAGCCAGGCTTTACAAACTGCACAGGAACTCGGTGCCTCCTTTTTCCCGCTTTGTCTTTCATTCTTTCTGTACCTAAAGTCAGACTGCTGCAATCTCCCTTCAAGTACAGCTTTCGAGGCCTCATTGAGCAAATGTGCTGTTGGCTGTGGTTTGTCCACAAAAAAAACACAGTGAGAGTATTTCTAGTCTATCACAGCTTTGTGTGAATGAGCATTACCCATCGTCTTTAAGAACCAGGCACTTGCATGAGGGTAACTTCCCCAAACATTTCCCAGACATTTACAGAATTCTGAAATATGCAGAGACATGCCAGTAATAATTACCTCGTTAGAAAATACATATATATTCACCATGTTCTTAGCTTTCATAGTAAGAAATAATAATGGAAAAATTAAATTTAAGCAACCCAATTGTGTGCAAGTTTACACTTTGAAGCTGGGTACCACTGCTTCCTTGTCCTGCCAGCTCTCAGGAACACCTTGGGCCCAGGAGCACAGACACCGGTTCAGAGTTCATTGGAGAGCAGAGAAGTAGAGCCACAAGTTCTTGGTGGGAGCTCCACTCATGCTTTGGCAGCTGACCAAGGGAGCCCTGCAAGTGCTAGGAGTTCTTATGGATGTTTTCCACAGAACCCTCGCTGCTCTCGTTGAGGGGCGTTTCTGACACTTCCCCTAGTTCAGTATCCAGCACTTCCTCCTGGATGGTGAAGTGCACATCTGGGGAGGAGGACTCGGAGCTGACGCTGCTGCCTTCCATGGAGCAGATGGCGCAGGACAGGGATGGCACCATGCTCTCCTGCAGCATGTTCAGCATCATGGGCAGCTGCACAGATTTCAGCCCTGCTACAGTCGGCAGAGGCTTTACAGCTTCCCCCCATTCTCTCTCCTCGTCTTTGTAGAGCAGAAGCAAATTGGATGACTTCTCTTTTCTTTTGGATTTCATGTAGCCCAGCATTATTCCTATCAGGAAGATCCCGTAGAAAGACATGACGATCAGAATGTAAAAATACTCATTGCTGTTGCTCTTCTCTGTGCTGGGGGATTCAGCATCAAGCATAGCTTGGGTCACATTTGCATGGTCCATCTTCAGCATGGAAAGTGCTTTACCACAGCTAAAGCCTGGAGGAGAATGTAAATGGATATGTAAGATCAAAATGCAGAGCAAAGATGTAAAAGAAACATCTGGAAAAAGGTTACCCCAAACTCTTTCTTACTTTCTTACTTTTCCTTGTAATTGCAAGCTTGCAAACCCCACACCTGATTGAAGTTCTCAGTCCATAATACCCCTACATTACTATTGTAAGTGAATGAACTATTATTCAGACACAGAAAACATTAAAGGAAAGAAAACACATAATATTAAACAACCTTAAGTTCTATGCTGAATTCTAAAACCCCCAAACCACATGATTAAAGAAAGAAAACTATATAGAAATACTCTACTAGGCACTTAAACATAGTTTTGTGCTACTTGATCATGTTTCCATGATGAAGGAAAGTTAGAAGTATTATTTTGTTCAGTGATGCAGGAAAAAAAATAATCAAAAAGCAACTTACGTCGGTATGCAAATAATTCCTCCTTTTGCAAAGCTCAAGAGACCTTTCCTCTACCAAATGCCGGGTGTTCTGAAAAGTTTCCTCTGCTGCAGTTGGAATAAATAGCTCTCAAGAAATGTTTCATCACGTGTTTTAGAGGCACAGTTTATAATAGTTTTGTGTTGGAGTCAACAGATGAACTTGAAGGATTGCAGTTCAACCCACTGAACTCTTAACAGCTGTGAAAAGAAAAAGAGTCGGGAATTCAGATTTTACTCTTTCCTAACCAGTTCCACACTGGCTCTTTCAGCCTGTGAATCTCTTTCTTTAACATCCCAGTTGATAAATCTGACCTCTTACCCTGAGTGCTGCTACACAGAATGGAAAACCCGCAGATCATTATTCTGTGTTTGTCACAACATATAGAAAAATATGCATGTCAATTTTATATTAGACACTACCAGGTTATTTAGATGCCTGCTATACAGTCTTCCCTGAAGAGACAAGGGAGGAAACAGGTTATTTTCTTTGGTAAGGACTAGTGACAAAGCTTTGGAAATGTGAGCGCAAAATGAAGTGCTGACTTTCAGCTCCTGCTGCAGCTCCACTTTGCCACAAGGTATGGAGCTGGGGAGAACTGTGCCTGAGTCTTGAGCGAGTTTTGGATGGAGGTGTGCTGGTGCCACCTCACTTTGGCCATCAAAGCAGCAACTATGGGATCTGGATTCCCCACACAATCAGTGGGAGGGTGCAGACTCCTCCAGGGACCAAGTTGGAGCTCCTGAAGTTCGCAGCCCCCTTCTGCCTCTGTAGAAGCAGCTGAGAGTTAATGCTGTCTGCATGATTTTCTGCCTAAACAGAGGCCAAGATTGCTGAGTTAAAGATGTTTTAAGCACAAAGAGACTTTACCAGTTCCTGGGCAGAGAGATGCTCTCTGAGTGCCTGCTGGAGGCTGCTGGGCCGAGCAGGACACCTCCCAGCCTGCTTGGGAGGGCAGTGAGGATGCAGCCTGGGTCGCAGGGCCCACAGATTTCCCAGTCATCAGCTCCGTGGTACAGGAGGCTCCAAGACCCCTTCCCAACACGTAAGCAACAGTCCAGGCCATGGGAAGAAGGAGGCCCAGCTTGCACCTTAGGGATTTCACTTCCTTATCCTCTCCATCCCCGTTCTTCACACACAAAGCCCAATTAGTCAGGCCCCACATGTGAATGTCACCCCTTCTGCAAAGCTTCAAGGATGTTTATGTAACAGAACACTCCACTTCCAGAAAACAGTAGACTGGTGCAGGAGTTTCCCAACGGTAGGTCTGGGTTTTTTACCCCTGCAGTCACTTGTGGATTCTTTGCATAGACAGCAAATTCTTTTCCAAACTCTGCCCTCACAATCCCTCTGAGGTAAAGGCAGATAGGATTAACTTCTCTTCACATGTAGGAAAAAGCAAGAGAGAGATGTTAAGCAACTTCAGATGCAGTGGAGAATTCGAGAAAAGACAGAATTGTATCTGTGTTTGGAACCAGCATTTTCCATCATTTCTCTGAACGACCACAGAAAGAAAGGGAAAAAAATTACATTAGCCAGATTCCCTTCTCTGCACCTTAAAATAGAGGATCCTCCCTTTAGGATGTTGGTTTTATCTCCCTGTGCATTCCCATGTGATAGCTCAGGAGCTGTTGATGTTGGACTAAAGTCTACTGGGATTTCATCTGACAAAATCTGTCTGCAGCACCAGCTTGCCAAGTCTGAATTCTTCTTCCCTGTTCCTGACAAATTACCAAGCAGCAACAAGAGCATATCAACTGTAGGCTAAAGCAGAACCCAGAGCAAGTCTCTGGTTTTTCTAGTTAACTTTAGGGAATATTTCTTTCACAACTTTCTCAGCTCCGTGTGATATTTACTTCCCCAACTCTGGAAATGTGGGGGTTGAAAAATTAAAGACAATGTGTCAGGTTTTAACAACACCTTTTCATGCAGAACTTTGACAGACCGGTGAGGAAGTGCCCCACATTACTTGGTCAACAAAAATTGGCCCAGTACAGGGCGAAATCCTTTCTCTCTGCCCATGAAACCCTCTTGGAAGTTGCTTGATCCTGGGAACAAGGCCACCTAAAGCCTGTCCTGCTGCCTCCCGTCATCAGTGTCACCACACACCTGGACAAAGGCCCATCCTGAGGCACAGACACCCCACTGCTCCCAGCAGTGAGCCAGCAGAGCAGGGCCAGACCAGCTCTTCTGTAGGCCCCTGCAGCTGCAAATAGAATCCCTTATTTGCTCCAAACCCTCATATTCTTCATGTGTGTGAAGCTCTGTACAAAATTACCAACATGAACTGGAGCACCTGACAGGAACACAGGAAGACTGCTCAGGTACGTCCAGAAATGTATGCAATTCCCCAGAAGTTTAACTGAAAGATGACAGAATTGCATAATTCTGCAGAGTTACTGATGAAAACCCTTTGCAACTATGTTTACTTTGGCTAGCTGATGACAACATCTCCATCTGTTAGCCCATGATTCTTAAAAACAGTTTAATTTTAAAAAGGCCTGCAAGGAATTCCTGAGCCTTCTATAGACATGAAGAGGAGCAATAGCAAGCTGCTGGGGAATAAATACCTGAAAAACATATGCCACTTGCATACTGATGCCATAAGTCAGCTTTCTCAAGCTGCACCCTGTAGAAACTATATTTTTGTCTAAAAACAAGACCTAGAAAATTGAAAACTGGAGCTTTTAGCTTTGTATTTCAAATTTATATTTGTTGCAAATTATATTGTAAAGCCATCGATCACAGCAAAAAGCTTGCCTAATTTAAATTATTTTTTTTATTTAAGCTTACTAGCTATTTCTTTTTTGACGTCTCTTCTTTTCTTCCTTTCAGACCAATTTTTTTCCCCAGACTTCAGAGAATTTCACCTGAAATTTTACTTAGACATCTCTTATGCTTTCAGCAATTGCCTCTTGCATGTTTCTCTTCACTTTCTTTGCACCTATCCCAAACAAGGCCATAACATTTAAGAATAATCCTCATGCTGTGGCTACCACCTTCCATATTCCCCCTCTGGAAAACATTCAGGCCAATAAAGCAGAGCAACAGCCAGGCACTCCAACAATGAAAAGGTCACAACATAGTTGTTGACGCCAGATTTTTTTTCTCAAGGTCCCTGTCTCCTAGAGAGCCTTTTGTGGCAGCAACCTCCGTCACCAAAGGACGCAAACATTGAGGCTTGAGGCATCCCATGGGGCAGGAATTCACAACATGGCTTAAGGGATCATAGAATGCGAGCCCTTTCTCCAAATAAAAATTTGAGGACAGTCAGAAAACTGAACAAAGACAGAATCTATTATGAAGTCAACATGAAACCTCCTTAGAGACCCAGATGACTCTGCAGCCTGCCATGGAAAATACATGCCTAACCCTTCATTATGGGCAGAATCCATGGCCTGATGCTACATTTATCTTCCTTGTCCCAGTGAGTGAGTTAATAAGACTAAAGACACCAGACAGTTGTTAAAGGGCCAGCTCCTTTGGGAAGCTGTGACTGTTTGATGGGTGTCTGCTGACAGTATCGCTCTAAAGAGTACCTGAGTATGTGCATTTTTAGAGTTATCATCTAGAAAAAAAAAAAAATGAAAAGAGAAACAGGAAGGACAGAGGAGTTGGGTTTTTTTTCTTCCTGCACGTGGACATTTAATGGGAGTAATCTTTGGGAATTTACTGCTAGTGAAAAGAGGAAGAGAGAGTTTTGCCATGCAAGTGTGGAATTATTTTTGGTTTGGACCCTCCAGATACTACAGCTGACAAAGGACTGCCAGCTGATGATGGTCAATATATTTCACTCACATATATTATTTCAATTAAAGTAAAATTGGAGCTGCTTTTGACACCGTAAAGGAAGACATGATAAAACAGATGTTTGTGCTCCTGATCCAGTCATACATCTAAGGACCTGCCATGCTGAGAGGTACATACTGGCTTCCAGTCATGTTGCCACACACCTCACCGAGGACCTGAGCCAAAGCCCCCTAAAGTTACCTGCAGTGCCTCTCCTGAAACAAACATCAGCACCTGCTCCTTCCAAGATCTGTGCAAAACAGAAACAATTTTCAGTGGAGCTTGTGAGTGTGCTGGAATAAAACAGTTCAAAAGCAGCAAGTCCTACACTCTTTCCCAGAGTAGGCACTGACGGGCAGAAGCAGCTGCCTCCTCACTAGTAAGTCTATTAACAGTATGAAATTGATGAGATTTGCTGCGTGCTCTTAACGCTTCTATGCCTCATCAGTTCAACCACTTAAGGGAAATTAATCAAATAATGCCTACAAATGTCTGGTGCTGGGAGGCACAGCAGGGTAACACACTGACAGGTCTCCACCCAAAAAGGCAACACCCATTGTCTCCATCAGCACAGGGGCTGGGCTGGCATCTGAGCCACTCGCGCTCAGCTCCAGGTTCAGGGCCATTTTCCATCACCCTTCCTTATTTTTCATACTCAGAAATAGATGACATTCTTCATAAACTTGACACAAGCAATTTCCAGAGGAAGATGGCAATTTCCTCAGTGTCATCCATAATATTCTGTGTTACCATCTGGATGCCAAATGGAAGTAATGGTCTGATCTGTTATTAACTACAAAAAGCTTGGTAAGATGCTGTGGCCTTGTTGCCTTACAGTCTTCACTGGGGAAAACATACAAATATAACTCCAGAAGATGCATGCTTCAGCCTTCTCTCCAACTTCAGAGTTTAGTTTGCTTTAATTCAAACTCTGTTAAACCTTCATAGAAGATCCATATTCATGAAACTTGAAATTTCTCAGGCCTTCTCTGCACCCAGAGCAGCAAAAAATTGTTTTAATCCACAGAAGCAAATACAGGGTTTAGAAGCATCTCACAGCCCAGGTGACCATTGGCACCCACACTCTCAACTCAAGCAGTGGCAAGAGATTTCCCAGAAGCTTTGTCTGGAATGTGCAATTGCTCTCCAAGCACACAACAAAGATCTGGAGAGGCAAGTTGGTTTCTGATCCTGAGAGATGACAAGCAACAGAAAAGTTTGATGATATCTGCAATAACAGTTCAGACTAAATTTAGCGTTTGCTGTAAGGTATGTGTTGTGGGAGTCTGGGAGTTTTGGAAAGGCATTCCTATTCAACATCTAAACTGAATTTCAGAAAGCTAGGGGTGACTGGAAACAAGTAGAGTGGAAGCAGGTAACTCTCATGATAGCAAACAAGAAATTACATTAAAAGAATATAAACTTTTCAGTGGCTGATATGAGAATCTGAGTACAAAGTCATCACAGCCTCAATTCTGCTTCCTGTAGCTAAGACAGGTTCCAAAGTTATTTTATCAATATATATTTCTATGCAATTCAATTAAACATATACTTCACATTGCCTTTTTCCTTTGATGTGACACAGTGGATGGAGGGATGCTTGATTTAAAAATGCATTTCTTTTACCTTTACTTTTCCCCCCAAAATACAATTATCTGTGCGATGCACTACCTTTAAAAACAAAATAAACTCAAAACTTTGCTTTTGAAGCCAAATGTCAGCTGTTCTGTATGCCTCAACTGTGTTCAACATTATTTGCTTCCATTTGGATCCAAAACAGCAAGCAGCATACTGAATTCTAGATGTTACCAAAAACCAAAAAAAAACCTAAGAGCCTTTAAATGTGTTTGCAGTGTTTAGAAGAAATTCACTGACAAATCCAAACATATAATCCCATCTCTTCAACAAAGAGATAGTACTTGCTCTCCCAACTAAGGAAAGGTCCTTATGTATGTCCATTCATCCTCTCTGAACAGCTCCTGGCTCTAATCTGCTCAGAATTAGCACTTTGATTTACAATAGTGAAGGCTTTTAAAATACAAATTGTAGATAAAGGGATATGTATCAATATTTAGAGGCCTTTTGAAAAATTCCTCTGCACACAGCATGAAGATCTCAATTTTTTCTTTTCTTTTTTTCTTTTTTTTTGTTAATTTAAAGACTTTTCATGACAAAAGAAATTCAGCAATGCCAGTAATTGCGAAGCATAAAAAATAAAGGGGACAAACCCACTGAAAACATTCAGGTGCTCAGCTTGAACCCTCATCTGACTAAAGATCAAAAATTAAAGAAAGATCATTGGAAAGGTTAAGAGATGCTTGCCCAGCATAAGGCAGAAAGCCTTTAGAGAGCCTGATCAACATCTGTCTGTCCAGTTAAACATAACCAGGGATCAAACAGGGATCAAATTCATTCCTTGTGCCAGGAAACATTTTCTTAGGATGGGTTCACATCAGCTGGGACTCTGCTGCCTCTTTTTAGGAGGAGCAGCTACACACTACCTGTTGCCACTTCTCCAAGTTCATGTCTCAGCCCAGGTAATCTCTTCCTTCTCCTCAGTTCTGCTGGCTACGTAGAAGCCCAGCATGGCATGGTCATTTCACTCTGAGCTTTTTTCGAAAATGGTATTTGGAAGCCAAGGAGAACAGGGGAACAGGATCCTCTCTCACTAAATGAACAGGGCAAGGTTCACACACACACAGTGACTTCATTTGCCCAGGCTCAGAGGTGTAACTGCTCTCAAAGTTGATCACACTTCGAAGAATTTGAGATGAAAAACAGACAGACAAAAATTTAAGCACTGGGGAAACCACAGACTCTGAAATCAAGGAGGCAGCTGTTGCTTAGCCCTACTAAACCACAGCATTGAGGCTTTAATATTCACACATCAAGAAACAGTAAAGATGCCAACATCTGGTAATGCAAGTTCTGCCTCAGACACATGCCCAGAGCTCCCAGTGACCCCAGCAGGATTTCAGTGGGTGTTAGGAATACAACTGCTAATACAAAGAAGGTACCAGTCTGGTTTCCAGCATGGTCTGTGTCTGTTTTTCTGTCTTCAGATTAAAGTACCTGTCAGTACTTCAGGGGTGTTTCTTATTAAATTCTAACACTGCTCTTGAAGGTGCAGCATTCAGAAGAGATCAGAAACAGAGAGGGAGGTCATCATGGCACTTACTACAAAAACAATTCTACTCCTTTACGAACTCACAACAGCACATAATAAAGACTACAACCCGATTGTCACACTGATCTCTCCAGGAGCGAAAGAACATGCAGGGGAGATACACTCTTTCCTCTCCCAGAAACAGGTGTAGAGGAGAGATGAAAGGAACAGAAAGTGCTATCACAGTGGCACTCATCCAGCTCAGCCAAAGTGAAAGCACTTGCAAGGCCTTAGAGGAGCAACCCACATTCCTCTTCGTTATTGTTTCTGCCAATCCTGCAATACTAGTTCGCAAAGTCAGAAGCAGTCCATCCTTGTTTCACAGCCATGTCAGTTTAGCATGCAAGGTCGCTGTGACCTTCAGCGCTTGTGAGATTTTCATTTTCACATGAACACCAGATGTTGAGCCCTCTCCCTCTGATGTTCACTTTTCTACAACATCAGGCACTCAGCTCCATGTGCATTTGTAACACTCCCTTTGAGTTTTGGTTGTGAAACCTCCACATTTAACTGTAGCTGTTACAGCAAACATCCATTAATTTCAGCTCTCAGCCCTGTTGACCTGAATCTTCATGGGATTTCGAACACATCTTAGATTACCTCACTGCTGTTCTCTACAGTAGTCCCCTTTCAAGCTGAAGCAACTAAGATAGCACTTCAGTTTGATCTATTACATCTTGGCGTCTGTTGACTGAATTCACTTTTTAGAGCATAACATACTCAGAACAGCTATTTGTATTCTTATTCCAAAAGTCTGCTCTGGAAACACAACAAAAGGAACAAAATAGCAATCTGGGGTGTAAATAGCACCAATGGGATGAACCCCAGGTGTGCAGCAAAGAGGACAGAAAGCATACAAAACAGGCAGCAAGAGCATGTGCATCCTCTCCAAAGGGGGAGGTTCTGCAAGGCAGAGGAGGGAAAGCAGGAAGTTGTGATTTCTGGAACCTGAGGCTAAGATCTGCTCCTGTGTTTAGTGTTTTGGTGTTAGTCCTCCTAGGCACAGCTGTGAGCATGCAGAGAAAGGGTCCCTAAATGCATAATGTAGAGGATGGGTTGTAAGCAATGGAGGATCATGCCAGCTTTAACAGGACAGGATTTCTTCCTTCTTAACTGTTGGAAAAACTTTATTTCCTTCAGTTAACACAAGCACTCCTAATCCAGCCTTGCATGGAAAATTGATGGAGTTTAAATAATCTAATCCTCTGTTACCAGGATCTTGTCTGATGCAGCAGCCCCCCAAACCATCCCACACCTCCTGCATGAAAGACATTTGGAAAGAGTTCCAAGGGACCTGGAGAAGCCCAAGGAGAAGCTCTCCTGACATTTCCCTCATCATTACTGTGACTGGCCACCCTGCAGATCAGGGGGTTGCATGTGGCACCAAACGGAACAGAGTGTGCAGCCCTCTGGGAATCACTGCCATATTCCACACTAGGAATCATATTCTGTGCCTTATTCCACACTGGGTCTGTGCCCGTCACTCACGGCAAACTGCCCCTGTGCCATGTGGGAAACAGAAAGAGAGGAGAGAGCCCACATCAACGGTGCAACAAGGCTGATCAAAGGAATCAAAATTGAATTCCCAAACGGATTGTTAAAAAACGATACCAAAGAAAAGAAACTTGGCAGCACAAAAATGCCTACTCTAGGCAGGGGTGGTTTATTTGAAAATGATAAATTAAACCAGAGGGGATGTATTTTTTGAATGCACGCATTTATATCTCAGTGGGGAGACATCACCCCTTGCATAAATTTTGTTAAAGCAAAAACAACCATTGTTTTATGGAATTGTGCTTTTAGAACTTAGGGGAAAACACTCTCTTCCTCTCTTGGCTGCTTGTAACGTGAATAATCAACCCAAAGTAAACAACATGTGGTCTTGTGTGGTCGTTTTCTCTTCATATGAGGCTGGTATTTCACTTGAAACTAGGAAGTGACAGGAAGTGGGGAGTTCTGCACAGATAACAGGAGACCCTGCTTTTCCAACAAGCTCTGGAAATGCAGTGTGTTTGGAGACGAAAAATATTCCTGTTGCAGATGGGAAATGCAAAAAAGTACATCTAAACACAAAGAATGAATAGATATTCCTTTGAGTCACGTAACTCCAGAATTTTGCGTAGCCATATGTAAAACATTTCCTGACTCTTTCATGAGCATTTGAGTGCTCAAGCGTCACTGAGTACTAATCAATTCTCAAACTGAGGTGTTAAAGCAGCTCCTGAAAGCAACATAACCGCTGTATTATTTGCAAATGTAGCTCTTGGTGTGCGGTGGTTGCTCCCATAAATCATCCACTTAGGGAAGGGAAGCGGTGCTCTGGCAGACAGAAAGGCTCAGCACAGCAGGGTCTGCACTCCCCTCGCTGCTGCGCTGCAGGCAAGGAATCCATTAGCTGCTTTCTTCAGCAGGGCTCCTGAAAGAATGATGAGTGTTTAACACGCCGCTACCCATTTTCACATCAATATGGGGTGCGGGAGGTTTGTGTTGGTTTCCTGAAGCGCTGCTGGCTCACCCAACCCCAGCGCGCCCTGGCTACTCCCACCACGGTAGGGGATGCACACAAACCATCAGCTCCCTGTGTTTTCCAACTGCCTGCTCCCTTTCCTCACCACAAAGCGTCTCTCCCACCTGACCCATCCATATCCCCATCACTCCAGCCCTTCCTCTGCAGGGTCTTGACCTCCACCCTGCCCAGCCATTGAGTCCAGCTCAGAGGAAGCCCAGGAGAGGTTTGCTCCCTCCGGGCACCTCATGGGATTCGGCTGGGTCCCTGTGCCCCATGGCTCATCTTCATGCTCTGTGCAGTACAAAGACAACAGGACACAGCCTACTCTCATACAAAAAACCCTTCCACTGTGAACTGAAAATGCAAACTGGAAGCCATTGCTTTGAATACTGGGTCTCACGTGGTCCTTGCCTTCATTTCAGGACTTGCCATCTAAGTTAAACATCCCACCGCCCTCTCCCGCTGTGACTCTTGTCCCTCTCCTTTGATTTGTCCCAAGATTTCTCAGTTTCACCACCAATGTCCTTCAAAAAACGGGTTGCCAAAGCACCTCCTTAAAACCCCTCTAAAATCAACCCGCCTATAGTGGTAGGGTGGGAAGTGAGACAGAAAAGAGGTCTTTAACACTAAAATACAATGAAAAATACTCACATACACATACATTACTCAGCACCACACATCCTTTTACTTGTCCTTAACTTCTGTGTCTTTTCTCTGACATTTCTGGCTATCAACATAACATGTCATATCAAACCAAATTGCTGTGCTTGTGCTGGGACAGGACTGTGTTCTTCTGGAGCGAAATACCTCGCATTTTTCTGAGCCCTGAAATAGCAATCACATCCCATACGTTTGTGAAGCGCTCTCGGCTGGGACAGCTCTGCAGGGCTCCTAGTGCTTTCCCAACACCTCCCTTCAAGAAAGAGCTGCCAAAAGCAGTTCCTTCCTTCTCCCCCAAAACAAACTCTCTTTGCCACATCTCTCTGGGGGTGCAGCTCAGCACCTTGCCCCCCCCTCCACCAGCACTGGGGCTGGTGCAAGTCACATTCCAGGAATGCTTGCAGCCATAGTACTTGTGCTTCCAGCTCCCAACTCTCCTCCTTTTCCTGAAAGTTCAGCCATGATTTAGTCAGATTTTTTGTTTGTTTGTTTGTTTTTTTAATAGTTAGGTTTTTAATAGTTTCTCAAGCAGAGATGGGGGCATCTGTTCTGGAAGGTTCCCTGCCCAGGTCCTCATTGCCTGGTATATCTTAGGATTGGAGCCCAGAGCCAGAAAATATTAATGTGAAGTCATTTACATTTGTAAATAACAGATTTAAATGAAAGAGTGAATGTAGATTTAACGGCATTAGGATTAGCTTGCAGCATAAGCAAAAAGAGAAAGAAAGTCACAAAAAAAAATTCACAAAAAAAAATAATTCAAAAGCCAGTTCTTTAGGATTAAGGAGTTTTGACAATTAAGCTTTACGATTTGCTGCTGAACCAACCAACAAGTTGAAATGTCATTATTTTTTCCTAAACCCAAGAACTAACAAGATAAAACAAAATAAACGCCAATCAATGTTTTGCTCTACTATAAAGTCTTTTTTTTT
>VZRN01000356.1:1973843-2023554 GCA_013397935.1 Dasyornis broadbenti
AGGCTGGACTGTTACCAGCAGGGGTTTGTGAGCTTGTAAGCAAAACCTGAAATTTAAGTGCTCAAGATCTCTTAAGAAGTCCAGTTGCAAGCATCTAATATCTGACCCTTCAACCCACAAACTTAAGGAAAATTACTCACCAAATACAAGTCCTAGCACACTTGGATATGAAAAAAATGTCAAACTTACAGTTTTCCATCAGGTATTGCCACAGGCAGTGCTTTTAAAGCTGGGTAAATGGCAGATCATATGCAAATAAAAATTGACCAAGCAGGATTAACTTCCCTGCAGTGAAAATCCAGGTAACTCCTGGTAACTCCTGTTCCTGCATTCAGTCGCAAATGGTCACACATATTTGAAATATTTGCCAATAAACAAACATATTTCTATGTTATCAACCATGTACCACTGAAAAAACTGGACATAACAGACCCCAATTTGTGAAATTAGTTTTATTTTTGAAACATGATATCCAATTACAAATAAATAATTCATACAATATAACTCAATTAGGATATACAAGGTTCAGGCAGTTCATAGTAACAACCAAGATCACATTGAAAATGAGTTTACATTAAATAACCCATTACAACAATATACAACTGGTCATTCAATTAATGTTTCAGCCTGGTCAGGTATAGGCAAATTGAAAATCGTTCCTCTTATCAGTAAAGAAACAGATGTACACAATTTTATACTGAGTCCAAAGTAGTTAATACCACCACAGTAATAAAAATTAAAAACGCTGCATTGTGTCACCTAAATGTAGTTTTAGTACAGAATAAAAAGTTTGCGAATTTTAGCAGGACAAAGGTTATTGCAAAGGAGTTTTATGTCCTGTAGCAATTTCTGCATAAACTTATGAGCTTTACAGGGTTGTTCTTCACGTATGGTTTCCATTCCACACCCTTCTCTGCATCCTGTCTATAAAGCAGAGGGATGTAGGCACGTGTTAAGCTCTTAGCTCCAATCACACATTGCTTTTCACTTCCATTTCAGTAGAATGTTTCACTGCTCAGCTACAGCTCCCCACTGAGGTGTGCTCCTGCCTCTGTGAGACCTTCAGCAGCAGCAGCGAACTTGCACTTTTTTCTGACATGTAACTCTTGAATTTCCTACCCACCCCAGAAACACCATGCTCTGCAAAGAACACTCACGACATCTAGATTGAATAATAGCCTAAAGTCCTGAAAATTTTTTAAGGAATTGTGGAACTTAAAAGATACTCACAGCATCCCTGGAATTTCTTGGTCAACCATTTTAATAATGAAATACATAGATTTTTCACAACAGAGTAAGTAGTTACAATTTCCAATGATTGAGAGACCTGGTAAATTTGTATTTACAAAAGTTGTGTTAAAAATCCCCCTCTTTTGGGGGCCCTTCAGGTGAGGTATATGCTCCTTGCTCTTAGTTTGAACTCAGATTGTTTAAAGTTACAGCTCTTTCCATTACAAAATTCCCCACGTGACAGAGACCATTCCTTCCAAACATGCACTTCCCAGTTTCTGTACAGCTGCCCCCAGCCTTTGGGACACGTGCAGTACATTCCAGCAGGTACTTTTGCTCCTGTACACAGGGCATGGGAAGACACACCAAAAAAAAAAAAAATTAAAAAAAAGGGAAATTCCCAGCTGGCAAGCAGCGCATCTCTGTGGGCTTGGAACAAATCCCTCTAAAGCTGTCCTTGTGGCTCAGCAGTGCAGGAGCACAGGGTAGCAGCCAGAAGGACCTGGCAGCCCACAGGACTAGGAGCAGGACAGGGAGGGAGCCCCACAGCAGGACTGCAGCCTGACTGAACATCCCATTACAGTCCCTGTCAGTTCAGGACCCACAGGACAGGTGGACTCAGTGGGACATGGAAGTACTTAGAATCCAGCAGTATTGGAGTCTTTTGTTATAAATCAAAAGAAAAAAAGCCATACTTATCACAAAGATTTTTAGAAGTCTATCTCCAGCGCTGAGACTAAACTTAATGAACTACTTTGTTTCCACATTCTGTAAAAAAATAAATGTCCACAATGAATCTGATGCCTAATGAAGGAGGAACTATATATATCACATCCATTTTGAACATAAACAAACCTGAATTGTAAAATCAAGTGCACAGTTAGACTGCAACCCCATCTTGTGACTAGATTAGAAAAAAAAATTAAAACTACTATTTCCAAATCATTTTAAAGGTTTCATTTATGCAATTTCTCCAAAGGGGATTTAAACCCTTAGCAGAATAAAATACTACCTTCAGATTTGTTTAACCAAAAGCAGATTTATTTTCTTAAATCTGCTGCACAATGCACCAAGTGATATACATAGTACTTCAGGAATTTATTAATTTTCACTAAAAAATCACAAAAATATTTGAACAATGTACAGTCTGCCTAGTTCTATTTAAGAACCTCTTGATGGAGCACAGATACAAATTTAAGTGTTAGTAACGTCTAATATATGGTGTGACACTTCCCTACAGCCTTGGCAATTTTTCTACATTTGGATTCTTCAGTTATTTTTCAACATTTGTCTTATCTCTATTTGCCAGAAAGCTTTCATTTACGATCTGGATATCTAAAGGCAGTAATCTCAAAAATATGGTTCAGAATTCTTTTTGTTGCTTCTATTTCCATTTGATTACTTACACCAAAATTTACCAAATGTTAAGTTTTTCATGGACAGCAGAGCAGGAGAAATCTGTAACTAGCACAAACCACCTCACTGTTTCACCAAAACTGAAGTACAGGGAACCTGCTTGATAACCTTCAACTCCCATGAATCTGTGTTCTATAATCAACGGAGAGCATTAATTTAAAAAAATCTCAGAGGTTTATAAAATGAGAATTTGCATATCAAATATCTCCCAAAACCTCATGCCACAAAGACAAACAGCACGAACTCCCTCTCCCAAACTAAGTTTCTGTCCTTCCGCATTGCTCTGTGCTACCATAGCAAGGGACTAAGTGAGCATCAGGACCTTAAGTTTTAGTACTACAAGCAAATGATACACATGAGCGTAATCTCCAAATTAAAGCCATTCTAATATTTGCTCCATCACAAAGTTGACTGATGTATGCCTTTTCACATTCTCATGTAACTCAATATCCTTTCCAGAAATATTCTGAAAATAAAATTCACATCTGAAAGAAATCTGAACACTCACTGAAGAAGAAAAGAACTCCCATATTTTTTTGAACAATATCCATGAATCTCTAGTGAAATGGAAATTGAGACTCCTTCCCAAAGTAAGAATTGGGTGTAACAAACCAAGGAACAGATAACTCTGGCTGACAAATGCTTCAAATATCTGTTTTTAAAGCAAAAAGTACTACACAAAGGAACAGAGAATCAAAGGGAGATTTTTAATGGCACAAAGGGCAGCTAGGCACTGTGTGAGCTGAGAACATAACTGTCATTATGACTTTAAAAATCCCCCCCAGTAAGACGTGGGTTGCAGCTAGGGCAGAGCAGGGGTCTTGCCAAACCTTCACAAACAACGAAAGAGCAAACCCAGTGTAATGTCCAAATCTAATGAGAAAAGAGAAAGGTTGCTACAGTCCCCTCTGCTAAAAGGACGCTGTCAAGCTTGTAAAGCGTTAGATGAAATTAATGGTCAGAATTCATATTAGCACTACACAATTCAACTCTGGATGAAATGGTCACAAGCTATTTAAAAAAGGAGTTTCTGTATCTGAGAGATTATTCTTAGGTTTAACTTCTGCTGTGTTAATAGCATCTTCTGTATTAAAGGAGCTTTAACTAATACCTGCAAGAGTACCTGCCTTGAGGCAGAGCTGTGCCATGACAATCCTTCCATTTTCAGATAAAAATAAAAGTAACCATTAGGCACATATTGAAGGTGTATTACACAAGCTGGAATGTCAAACATTTTCTCCCTCAGATTTACACAGAAAAACAGCACAGCAGCAAATAACCTGGTCCTCTGTTCAACAATTACCTTGTTACAAGTATTTTCAATGTACATAATGTCACAACATCAATACCTTCTTATCTTTAAATAATTAGGTAAAAAAAGGCCCCCAGTATAACCATTTCTTATATAGCCAAGTTCTCTCTATATACATCCAAATTTTAAAGATACAAATAAAACATTATACAGGATTTATAAATGTTTAAAAACTTGAGGCTTCAGAATCATGGTTTCCCAAAACGACCCGGGAATCCACAGACTGACAAGGTGGCAGAGAAAACTGGAAAAAAGGAGACAGACACAAGTTTGCTGCCATAACATTTTACTAAACTTGCCAGTCATCATGGTGATGTCATTAGAAAGAACAGTTTAAGCTGGAAATGAGGAATGGTGGTTTTGTGTGTTGATCTCAAGTGTCGAGTTGAGACAGGCAATTCAAGTATTTCCTATTTGATCCAAGCTCATCGTAGCAAAGTGGTGCAGAGGAGGATTATTTTACATTTTTTCCATACATTCGATCAATGTCCATTTGATAAAATGCCGTGAGCTCTTTGCGTTTTAGTTTGAACGCATCTGTCACCAGACCAGTCTCTGGGGTCCAAGGGTCAGGGCTCAAACGGATTTTTACTGGTATTTCAAACTTCTCCAGATTAGCTGTAAAAAGAAATATTTTTAATGCAAAACTGAAATGTAACCATTTTCCTAAAATGAAGCACAAAAGGAGAAACCGTACTCTGACACAGAAAAGTAAGGAGAACAAACAAAACATCACTGTGCCACTGCTTCATTCTGCACCGGAACAGCCTGACAGACTGGGGCCAATTAGCATGGAAAAGATACTGAGGGGGAAGTATAATCCACACTGACAGAATCACAGCCACCCCTGGGACTCTTCACTGCCTCTCCCAGACCAGAGCTCAGCAGAGTCAACCTGAACTGGCCGATAGAAGGCCTGGGACAAACAAGGCATTTCTTCACACACAGGCTGAGCTACACAACTCGCCATGAGACACTATGGACAGATATGGAATAGCTGAGCAATTTTCAAACGTGGCTAGAAGAGTCAATGTAAGGAAAGTCTTCAGAAAATTACTAACTACAAAAAGATACTGCTTTGGTTTTGGAAATCCTTCAGATGCAACTAAGTGCCCCTGTCACCGTGGGTTTATTTCAACTCCGCACTGATATGGAGCATGTGAGACTGTCTGGTACCTAACACATGATTATGGATCTACAGATGGCCCACCCTGTTTTTGGACCAGCAGCTAAAGCCAACAAGATACTACAGCACATCTTAAAGAACACCAGACACATACAGAGAACTGTACTTATTAAGTTTGCCCTGGTTTTACATTCTTTCCTCAGCTATTTATCACAGTAAAAGAAGCTCCACAAAACAAAAGGACTGACCCAACTCATGCTTTGTTGTTGTGGTTTTTATGTACAAAAATTTCACTTCCTATAGGTTCTATGAAATATACACACTCAAGGAAATATTTTAAAGGCCTGTGATTATCTGTTTCACAGACATTGGAGTCCACAAGGTTGACACCATCTACCCAGCCACTCACCTGCCATAGCAGCCTCAGCTAGCACCTTCAGTACCTCTTTTTCCATCTCAGGACTGTTACAGATCTCTTCCCAGGTTCCTTTAAATCCTTTTTTTCGGGCTAGTTCTGCGAGCTCCTTTTGATTTGGCACAACAAATCCAATGACATAAGAATGGAAACTGAGAAGCACAATGTACTTTAGTATGGATTCTGCAAAGTAAACAACTCCTCAAAAATAACATTTTAAGTTAGGGGGTTTACACCTCATACAGAGATATTGCTCTTAACAGCTGACTTTTGTTCACCTGATAATCTTCCTGAAATAGTACGCAAGTTACCTTTGGCTGCTTAAAAATAAGTAGAAAGAGAAGCTACTTACCTTACAGTAACTGGATTGCTTCAAGGTGTGCTGTCCATATGCATATTCCACTGTGTCTCATGCCCAAAGCTTTGGGAAGCAGTACCCACACGATGTCACTGTGCCCTGCCTCTCCTCATGCTTTGCAGCCCGGAATGGAGACTGGTGTGCGGCTTCCCTACCTCAGTTTCCTCTCAACTGCAGAATCCAGTTACTGTAGAGGAGTAGAGGACTGCAGTGAAGAGGGGTTGGAGAGCAGGTTGTGGAATGAGCATTTGCACAACACACCTCAAAGGACGCCTGCTTCTGTAAGGGAAGTGACTTCTCTTTCTCTTTCAAGTGATTGTCCATACGCTCACTCTACTGTTGGCAATCTTTGTCTGCTCCTGACATGCCCAGAACATAAGTTGTGATCTCAAAAGCTTTGGGCCCTAAAGCACAATTCACTCTGAAACAGGTATTCAGGGTTTTTCAGATGGTGTAAAGTTTAGGCAAAATGTGCACAGAAGCTCACACAGCAGCTTGACGTATTCTGACAAAGCAGATCACAGAGGCAAGAGTTGAAAGTGATCTCAAAGAGCTCCTAATCAATTCACCTGCCTTGAAGCAGGGTCAGATACATCTAACAGATGTTTGTCTAAATCTTTCACATCAGCAAGCACTAATGCCAATGCTTCATCACTTGTAACATGGATAAGCTGTTCCTGATGGCAATTCCTGACTCTTCCTCTTTGCAGTTTACATTGGAGTAGTCAGAAGTCCCTCCCTTTTCCACAGAAGCTATTTATTTGTTCACAGTCTGTTACTTTTTTTTCCCCTTGTTTCTTTTCAAGTCTTGTTTCCTTTCTTAGGTTTACTTAGAAATTTAAGCAGTGCCCTTTCCTCTAAATCATGCCTTCACAGGTCTCTGCCCAGACATGGCCATTTTTCTCCTGGACTCTTTCCACGAGGTCCATCTCTTGAGATGTGCTACACGTGGATTTCAGCTTAGTCTCAGCATCACTGCTGCTTGCATCTCACCTTCTGCCTTTGCTTCTGTCCCATTTTGCCCCATGCACTCTCATGCTGTACTCTGTACTGAACCCTTCTAACTTCATCTAGGGTCTGCTCCCTGCTATTGTGTGTGAAGGCATCCGAGACACAAAGGACTCTGGCACTTTCATTCCTGGTTCCCATAGTCTTTTGACATGCTCAAGATCACATCCAATATCACCAGCATCTCCAGGGATAAATAGGATATAGAAGCAACCAGCTGCCTGGGAAGCATCAAACTTTCTGTTCATCTAAAATTCAGCCCCTTGAGCAGAAGTGTACTTGTTCTGGACAAACAGAGTCATCCAACTGCTTTTCTCTTGGAAACACCACCTTGGAGCTCACAGTTCCTGGAACACGTAGCTTTTCATTCTGTGCCACAAAGTTAAATGTTCACTTGTTGCAGTTTAAATGCTAAAGCACTGTTTTGTCTTGAGAGGTATCCTGAAGGTACATCTTCCCTCTAGAGCAGTTACTTCCCTCTCACTGCTCCTTATGCAGATCTTTTACATTTGGTAGCTTTTTCAGTCTTGGAAGTGATTATAACAGTATGAAGTGGAAATTTTCAGACTTTGGTCCTCAGGACCTCCTCAGTCATCTCTTCCATGCTGAAACATTCTGCTAAAATGTCTTTCCTACACTAGGCAGCCTCCTTCCCTTGCTGTGCTTATGATTCTACTCACATATGGCTCTCAGACTTCGGTCAGGAACATATTTAGTGGCACTACATATAGCTATCACTGTTTCTATTGTGTAAAGTCTGGTCCTTATCTCCTTGAGATTACTGCTGAGAACTCCCTCAGGTTTTCTGCCATGTTTGCTCATTCCTCAGGTAACTGAGCTACTCATTTTCCTGAGGTGATGCGTGAAATCCACTTAATGTGTCTTGGGTGGGTGAAGTGTTGATAAAGCAGCAGGCATCTCCCCTGACAGCTCTAATCATGATTCCTTTCAGCGAATGTTTTATTCCTTATCTCACTTATTTGTCTGAAATCAATAGTTTTTAAAGTAGCAATATCATGCAAATAACTCTGGTTCCCTACTACCATGTTCAGAGGAGCTTCGCACCCTAAAATCTAAGGTCAAATCACACATTAAACCCATTTGTAAAAGTCTGCCCTCCTTGTCCTTTTGCACATGGGAGACAGAACAGCTATAAACGAAAGACTCCTCCTGCATACGAGATCAGCCAGGCAAAGTATAAGGAGAGACAGGATCTAAGAAAGGTCACAGGCACAGTTACAAAACCTCTCTGAGCTCAGAGTGCTGAGGTGAGCATATACCCACAATGAAATGTGCATATGGACAATCATTCAGGGACTCTATTACATGGCTACTTAGGCCATGTGACACACACTAACAGCATTAAGAAAAAAAACAGCAGCAACAGAAAAACCAATCTGGAATGTCTTGTCTTGTTTGTCCTTGCTCTGGACTCTTGTTATTGCTCATAGGTTTTCCTGTTTTTAAGTAATAGACGTGACATCGTCTATCAGAGTCAAGTGTTTGTCTGGCAAGTGCATTTTAGCTTCCAATGTTATGTTGACCTGGCAAAATTAACATAAAAATTTGGTAGCACAATTCCAATAGTGAACTGCAATCTTGGAAGAGAAGAAATCACATGTAGGAAGCTCTTTCTCCACAGATTACAGAGGGTGCTTGGAACAGCCACAACTTCAGGCTGTCAAAGCCAGCAAACATGAGATTCACTCCGTGAGTCCAAACCATAAATAAAGTTTAATAGAATGAAAAATTTTCTCAGCAGTGGCAAGCCCAATGCATGCCAGCCTATTGATCCAAAACTGTTAAAAGTGAAGTTACAGAAAGACTACCATTAGTTAAGCAAAACACTCTAAAATTACAGAGAACCAGGTGAACAAACCAAAAGTTAGGGTTTTTTATTATTACCACTGAGCAATTCTCTGGTATGCTTGTCCTGGCTTCTATCAAAGTAAAGTGGGGCTTTTTTGGCCATACTGGAAATCAGAATATTTCTGGTCATTCAAAAGCTCCAAAATAACTTTCCAAACATCGATGTCAAATGTCAACAGGAAACAAAGACCACCTGAAGTATATTTATACATGTTAGAGATATGAAATTCTAGAAATAGAATCGTAAGACATGTTTGAGCCCTTATCACCTCATTTATTAGTACACATAGAAAGCAAATAGAAATTACATTTGATCATCATTTATTGTGTGTTTGCACGGTATTTAGAGTGTGCTTTCTCTTAAACTTCAAGGTGGCATACTGCAGGGGTTCCAGAAAATTAATTCACAAGCCAGCTACTGGGCTGTTGGTGTTTTTTCCCACCACCTTCCTCCGAAGTATCAGAGTACTTCCTCTGCAGGACAGATCACAACTAAACACAGCAAGGAACAAGGTGTGCTAGGGCTTGTAAAGGTAATAATCTCCAAAGTGCTTGAGTGATGTCTGTAATTAATGCAATAGAGCTCAGCTGCTTTTCAGACTGGGGAAGGGGGAATGAAAGACTCATTATTGGTATTTTCAATAAATGATGACAACAAATGTGAAAGGAAAAATAAAACCACATATTTCAGATCTTTTCATTTTGACAGAGAGTCATTTCATTGTATAATAAGTAAAATCCTTTTCTTAACTGATTAAAAATATTCCACACATTGAGTGGCACAAAATTTTCCTTATGGCTTCAACAGGACAGAGGAAGAACAGAGCAATAACAAAGTATCAGTTGCTCTTACCTGCTTGCATACGCACAAATATTATCTACCAGTGGGAGATTCTTCAGAGCTGCTTCTACTTTGCCAAGAGAAACATACTCCCCTGCCTGCAGTTTTACAAGATCCTTTTTGCGATCTGTTGAGGAAGAAAGGAATTAAGTTTTAATTACAGAACAGAAAACTTTTAGACATTGATTTTAGATTTTTCTGACTGACTCATGTTGGGTGAATGTACCAGAAACCTTTAATGTCAGCTTTCCAGATTCTGCATTTTATCATTCTGTCTCTCCCACCAAAATAAGGGACACTACAATCCATGCATTTTCTGCCTTCAGAACAGCATTTCCTATATGATAGCACCATCAAGTGCATGGAAGACAACTAGAACTATGCAAAAGCCACTGTTAGCCAGGAGCACACATTTTGTGCTGTCGGTCCCGACCCACAAGTGAGGATATGCACCACTTGGTGACATTTTGTTATTTATTTCAGGCTAAATCCATATTCAAAGAGCAACTGTTCACCTTTTACTGGAAAAAATAACAATAGGAACCAAAAATTAAGCCCAAATTACTTGAGGTTATTGTACACAACTGTACAAAATTATACAATATAAGGCAGCTTATCTACTCAATTAGCTTATAGTTAACTCTAATTACTACCCAGTCTCACTAACATAGGAAGCCAATGTCAAGACTGTTTCAAAAAGAACCAAAAATCATCTTCTAAAACACACAAACAAGTTTACACTAACACATCAGAACTTCCCTGGGATACATGGGCAGGCTTTACATTGCATGACAAGATATGGAGATATTTTTTTTAATTACTATATTTCACTGAAAAAAGTGTGTATATACGAATATATATACATATACATGTTTACCTGAATTTATTAACTCACCAATAATTTTTAGACACCCATCATGATGAAACTCTCCAATGTCTCCAGTATGGAGCCACCTCTGCCCATTCTCATCAACAGTGAAATCTTTTCTAGTTCGTGCTTCATTTTTGTAGTAGCCCACAGTCACATTCTGTCCCCCAATAAGGATCTCACCTCTAGGATATGGTTTATCAGTGTTGTAATATCCACCTAAAAGGATGGGGGTTTGTATTAAGTTAACAAGAATGAAAACATATTCCAAAACAAAAATTTGTGCCATCCTGGCACTAGTAAGTAATGTGCTTTATTAGTTTCACACAGGCTCAAATAAAAAAAAAAAGAGTTTTTTCACATTAGCCTAAAACACCGTAAAGCATTATGGATTGCTACTCTACAATACATAAAAGCCTAGAGTGAAAGGAAATCACCTAAATGCATTTCAAAATTTATTATATGTATTTTATAAAGTATCCATTCAGCTTCCATTCTACATGCCCATTTTTAATGGCCTTAATAATATAATGAAGATTATTTTTTAATAGTTTCTTAATGGCAACTAAAGGTATCGTGCACACTACCTAGTCAAAATGCCACTTGCATGGACAGCTTCTGTCTGGATATTTCCCCATTTAGAAAATGCTGAGGAATTTATTGTACCTTTCTTCTCCCCAAGAGCAAACTTTTAAAGGCAAAAGTAGCATTTAAAATCTAAACAGCCAAGAAATAGTCTAATTACTGTTACTGAGCAAAGCCCAATAGAAAAATACAGTTCTTACAAGCACAGTACAATTTAATCACATGCAGGAATTCTCACCTTCTTCCCAGTTCATTAATTTGATTTCACAACAGACTAAGGGTGCTCCCACTCTTCCTGTAGTGTAGTCCCAAACTAGGATTTAAAAGAGAGCATTTTCAGAAAAACAAAACCCAAAATTGATTAGAAAAAAAAAACAAAAACTTTTCTTGTCCTGCATCTTTAGTGAAAATTAACTGCTACTTATTCTTGAACTTTAATTCATAGAACCAAACTTCCAAAAAACCCAATGGATTTATCAAGGTAACGCAGATAAAATTCTTATCCTACTAAGAAAGTAAATGGCTATATTTACAGTTATTGTCAGTTACTAAAAGGCTTATGAAATCATTAGGATCTGTTATATGAAATTAAAATCTGGTGCAGGCAGATTTATCTTCCTAACATCTCAATATACACAAAAAAAAATTGAAAAATATTTATTCAGTTCAAGTGGGAAGTTCAACAATGCCAAGGTCCCATTCACACCAGAATGGGTTACTCTATCATGAGAACATGCATTTTATATGTAGGTCACCAGCTTTAGCACAACACATCACAATTAGCACTCCCCCTGATTTATGCACTGATGGCAACACGTAATTGCAGGATTCCCCGCTGATGTTTGGTGGCACCCACCTTCGGTGATGGTGCCAGCGCCAGCAGACTCGGTGAGGCCGTAGCCCTGCCCCACGGGGCAGCAGAAGCAGATGTTCATGAAGCGCTGCGTGGCCGCGGAGAGCGGGGCTCCGCCGCAGAGCAGGAGGCGGATCTTCCCGCCCAGCAGCATCCGCACTTTGCGGAAGATAAGGCTGAAACGCAAAGGTGAAAAGGCATTTTGGTGCTTGCAAACAAATCAAGAGAGCACCTAGTTTTGTATATGAACTGGAAGTTTCCACTGTCTTCAATTATGTTTCTATGATATCCAAGAAAAACCATGAAGAAGTACATTGAAGTTTTCAGAAATACAGGCACAGATTTCTAAGCTTGTTTCCAGTTTGAAGACAGGTTAAATGTTTCAGAACACAGATTTAATGAGACAGTGAAGTTGTGTGATAATCTCCTAAAAATACTTTAAATTGTATAAATTTTATATTATCCTTTACTCCCACTGAAGCCAGGAGTTAGACTCAATGATCCTAGTGGGTTCTTTCCAGTTTGAGACATACCATGGCTCCCTTCTGAGAAAACATGAAGTCTACGGTTTTCTATAGGAATAGACTTCTCGTCTTCCCCCAAAATTGTATAAATCTATTATTAAATTCCTGATAAAAATACAAGAAATGTAATTTTTCAATCCATTTCAAGTTAAGTAACACTCAAATTCTATCAGTAAATATTTAAATGCATCATACAAACTACTAATTTGTTGTTTCAATTTACAGTTAAGTACAGACTCATTCATATTCAATGTGTCAACAATAAAATGAAAACAACAAAAGCCAGATACTGTTCATGTGGTAAGACTGATAAGTGATTTTTTGGTGCCATTAAAAATAAAGTTAACATTACCTATCGCAGAGTGGAGTAGTATAACCTTTAGAAATCTGTTCCATTTTGTAGTTGTAGGCCAATATAAATAGATTCCGCTGGAAACTGGTCATTTCATTCACCTTATTCATGACGTTTTTGTAGATTCGATCCATAATTTCCTAGTTATGCAAAAAGATGAACTTTAAGTCAAAGAAACAGAATCCTGAATTCAGTACAGCAAACAGAAAACACCTTGAAATGCAAGTACGCTTCAGGTGACAACCCCATTCCCAGGCTCCCTCCTCTTCCCTTGCTAAGAGACAGCAAGAAGTTCAAAGAAAGGACGAAAGCAAAGTCTAGGCAGAAGCAGCAGTTAATCCCCAGCTGCCTTCTGCCAACTCTCTTTATTCCACTCATTCACTGTAACAAACAATAAATGACTAATTAAAATGGGAATCTAATCCCTATTGCTATTTTAACTTTGAAAAATATTGATGCTCATATGATGAATGATTATGCCGAACATACAAATAAATACCAAAAATGTTATTTTAAGCCAGCTTATATCAAAGACTCTGCTTTTTTTATTTATATGGTCATTGTAATAATTTTGTTACTAAAAATTGAATTATAAATTATATTTTTAAAAAGGGTTTTAAAATCATTCATCCTTCAGTTACTTACCGGAACAGCTGCCATTAGGGTTGGCTTAAGTGTAGTAACATCCCCTTTGCTTCCTTTCTTTATTTTAGAAGACTAAAGTGAAGAACAAGTTTACTAGCAGACACATTCAAGATCTTTAACATGAGAAACAAAATTTGTACTATGTTTAAATAAACATTACAAAGATCTGATGTAAGTAAATTTTTTTAAATTTTTTTTTTTTAATTTCTTTTTGCCATAAAGACTTACATCTATAACATACCTGGTCAGCCAATGTCTGAGGTGAAGAGTAACCGATGCGACACCCGTGAGACAGACACACAAGCTCAGCACTCAGCTCCAGAACATGAGCAAGAGGCAGGTACCCAACATAAATGTCTTTTTCCCTGCAACGAATTTTTAAAAGATAGGCTTATGTTGTATCACTAGAGTCCTCACATGAATTATTAGGCAAAATTTATGAAAAGTTTATTGCAGAACTAGAGAAAGTAGAAAAAGGCTTTGAGCTTGAGAACGTATTTCAAGTCACATGTGTTTTGTTTCAAGAGTTGCATACCACGTACTGTTTCAGGCATGAACAAAGGGTGATGGTTACTCAACCCAAGACAATTAACCCTGTGTTATGGTTGCAAAGGCAACTTGGTGGACAATATTAAGAACTGGACCAAATGGAAACAAGCTACATAATTTATACATTAACCAAGGGAAGCACTGCTTAGGGAAGCTTTCAACCACTCTAACACAAGGCAGCCTCACAGGCTTTTGCATCCAGATCTTGCCCCCACACCAAAGAAGAGAGAACAAAAAGACATGAAGTAGTCATGTCATTTAGTGCAGCACTGGAAGATGCTCAGACATCACTGCATAGTCTGAGGGGTCACAGCCACAGCAATATATAACAGTTCATATTTTACACAATAAATCTAAAACTAAATGCAACTATATGACTTCTTTATTTGCTGATAAGTAAAAGTTGGTACGTACCCCAGATTTGGGATCCTCTCAGCCATTCCAGTTATCCCAGCAATTATGTTGCAATGGGAGATCATAACTCCTTTGGGAATTCCTGTGGATCCACTTGTGTACATGATCACTGCAATATCCGAGGGCACAGGCCTGGATGGCTGTTTGTTTCCTGCAAATTGTTAAAAAAATAGGATGTTATGTGTGGATAGCGTCTCAGGCTGGGACATCTGATACACTGACACAGTTCAGCAGTCACTGCAGTACAGCACCACAGGACTCTTGCTATTACATTCTGCTTTTGCTTAAAAAGATTGCAGTCAAGCTTATGTGCCTTCACAAAGAGCAGGAACTTTGCATTAGCTGAGCAATACTTTGACTGATTGTCCTCTACCACAGCAACAGTTTTCCTATTATGTTTCTCCTAATCCTGCAGCAGAGAGAAAAACAGGCAGAGCTGTGGCTTCTCCAAAGCAGCACTGAGCATCCCTGCCTCAGAAGGGTTCCCTGCCATGGTTCCATGCTGCCACAGGGTCCATCCCTCTGTGCCAAGCTCCTTCCTCACATGCTCTCTGGCGGGGAACAACACGCTGCCTCATTTGCAACACCTGCAGCAAAGCACTGCTGAGCCAACCTGAGGTTCAACAGCCTTAATTGGATTAAAGTGCTTTTTAAATACTTGTGCTGAGAGCAAGAAAATACAAAAACTACTGTGCTTACTCAGAGGAAACTGACATCACACACAGCACATGTGGCACAACGCACACACTGAATGAGAAGCGTGAAAGCAATATTTAATCATTTCCCACTCACTGAATCCTGCCTATCCTGCACAATGAACAACACAGAGGAAAAAAACCCATAAGCAATAGCTCATCTACTGAACGTTAATTGGACATGCTTGGCCATGAACAATTCATGATAGCATTTCACAGTTTGTGAGTGGTTAACTTGACAAAGATAATGCTCCTTTACTGTTGTGCAGAGTATATGGTATTTAAAAGACCGAAGAAAGATTAAATACCTTTTTACATAGCACACAGATTAACAAGTTTCAAGGAGCTACTGAATTACAGCCAAAATTTTTCTACTGGTGTGATATCAAACAGTTTTAGTAGTACATAAAACTGGTATAACAAAAAGGGAAAAACCACCTTTTAAAAAAATTGAGAGATCACAATGTTGGGAGCAAATCTGCCATTTCCCTGAACATCAAGAGCAGATGGATTGACCACCCTCCCTACTCCTAAAATACAATCCAACATTCATGTGCCTTCATAGTAGTTAGATTCTGAAAGCACAAAGGAAAAGAACAGCAGAAAGCGACTATGGAATATAACGAAATCTAGGACTGATGATACTAGGACAGGCAGCTCTTCAGAGTCAAGAATAAAAATTTCTTATGATAATAGTTAAAATAACTTCTAAAATTCTGAATTTTGGTTCTAAAAATTTTACATAGTCTGGAAATAGATTTCAATAAATTTACATAGTAGATTGATGCTTTCAGAAATGTAATAAGTGACCAAGTTCTATCAGATTGGAATGGCTATTTTACATTTTGCTGTCTGTGAATTTTATAAATCTTAATGGTAACAAATTATGGATTTGTTATAAAATACACAATTATTTTTTCATCTGTGCCCTGAATAATCTCGTTTTAATATGTCTGAACATAAGAATGCTTTCTAAGTTTCCATCCTCTATTAATTGCTTATGCTAAAAACTATCCTTCAACCTGTAACACTTGATTGTGTGGAAGTCAGTTTTTATTAAAAGTATTTTACTCTGTTGAAAAACAAAACAAAACTTACACCCCAAAATCCAACCGCCCACAACCAAAACAAACAAAAAAAAACCACCCAAAAAACAAAGTCACACCACCACACAGGATTTATTAAAGGAAATGCAGATAAGAAAAGGTTAACCTGCATAATTTTGAAATCTGCAATTTCTCCAAGTTTACTCAACAGGGTTCAAATTAGGGCATCAAACGAGATGGTCCAAACAGGAAGAACCTACCAGTGTCTGCCTTGGCCCCCATGGCTTGCACAGATGCCATGGTGTGAACAATGACCCCCTTGGGGAACTCTGACCACGTTGTGGGTTTGCCATCCACTGTAATTATATGTCGCAGCAGTGGAACTTGAGAAACAATTTCCTGTGAAAATGAAAAATGTGTTCAGAAATTAAAAACTAGGTTTATGCCAATAAGAAGGAAAAAAAAAAGTCCAAGAGCAAAATCCTCCATGCTATCCTGCTGCATACTTTTTAAAAAGCACTAATATAAAACATCTTCGAATTTTAAATATCAGAGGATAAACCTGTCAAGCTCAAATAGATGCAAAGCTTGAAGCTTTCCATTTCTAAGTCCAAAAACTTCTCCAACCATTTACTGATTTACACCTTATTTCATGAAAACCCCACAAGTAAGACTGCAATGATTTGTAGACATAATTGACTTTCCACTCCCATAGAAGACAGAGGGAAATTGTTGATACTGAGCTCACAATAATTCTTAGGTTGCTCCTTGTTTTTTATGCTATTTAAAATAAGCAACAGTTAGCAAAAATATGGGACATTATTAGTTAAGCATTTCATGCAAAATACAAGTTCTAAAACATTTATCAGTGTTCTCACGGAAGAAGAGATGATCATCACCTTTAGCAGAGCAAATGCATTCTCTTATCTTACTGCAAGTTGAAATGAATGTGCATGGCATATACACCGTCATTCTAGTAACTTATTTTTGAAGTTTGGGAAATTCTCATTCAAAATTCCACAATAGCCCAATTTTTCCTTAAAACAATTGCCTTATCTGAAAAGTCCTGTTTCCCCCAAACCCAATGATCATGCAGATTAGTTGTTCCACTTGGGTATTCCATCAGTAAGTAAAAAAAGTTCTTAGACTGTTGTAATATTTAGTGAGCTTTCCACCCCCCGCCACTGCATGGAAAAACAGCTCTAACTCTTCAAATACCCATCTTTAGATTTGAAAGCCATTCTCTGCTGGGAAAATGCCTGATAATAAGCCAGGAGCATGATCACAGTTAGCTCTTCATGCACAGTTTATACGTTTTTCCATTCCTCCCATTGTTACATTTATAGGCACTAAATCCACCCAGAAACCGTGGCAGTTTCTTGTAAAGGTGTTTTTCCAGGCAGCACTCCAGCTCTGCAATACTGAAAATTGCTCATTCTCCAGTCACTGAGGAGCTTAAAACCCACTGAAAGCAAACTATCACTTTCTGTACATGAAGACAGATACATAAATCTTATTCCAAAAGTGTCTGCCTTATGGAAAGGCAATAAATCATTGTTCTGTACAATGGAACCAGGCCATTTAACAATGATGAACAGACACACTGGAAAGAGAGAGACAAAGAACATTTTTCTGACCTTCAATTTTGTTTGCATCAATTCTTTACTAGTAATGATGGTGGTCACCTCCGTTTCATTCAGCCCGTGAACTATCGCTGGGCCTCCCAGAGTGGCGTAGAGGGTAACAACTGAAACACAGAACAGGAGAAATGCTCAATCTCTGGGCTACATTTTCAAGTATAGTTTAAAAAAAAGAACCGAGATTAATCTATTCCAACTTAGGCAACACAGTAAAAATATTTGTCAACTCAGCAAGGTGGGGCAGTTTTTTTACTTTAAAAACCTCTTCGAATGGATTTCAATTGAACGTAATTTTTAGTTACTCCCAGAAGGAATCATGAACAACCATTCTCTATGTGACTGTTTACTCTTTTCCAAGGCCTAATTAGAGGTACCAAAACCACATCACCCTCTTAAATTCTCCTGGATCTACTGTTGTACCTTCATTACTTTCACCATCTGAAAAGTAGGCAAACATTCTTAGTTTAAATACTGTGTAACAATTCCTCTTGCACACAGGAAAGAAACAGCTTTCATTCATGTGACTTCTCTCTCCAGAATTCAATTCACATACTCTGTTACTAACCTTTTACAGTTGACTGCTAATAACAATTTATTACAAAATGGCAGTATGTGTCATCAGCAGAGGAATTCTCACACTCAGGAATAAATCTGTGACTATCCTGTTCTGCCATCTATTTAAAACAAAGCAATAAAGGTTTAATCGTCACAATCATTAGACCCTGAACTGACATCATGAGAATTACACAGAACAGCAACAAAAGAAAATATTTAGAAAATTTACTGTAAGTTACACTGTTTCCTGTTTTTAAGGTCAGCTCATGAGTGTGTTCAACAATGATTTCATATTAACACCTTTAAAATCAAAATTTCATTTCCTGCCATTTTTACGGGAACTGAGTAAGAAGAGACCAGAAATGACTGGGGAAGAAAAAGGCTGCTCAAAGAGGAAGAGAAGTATTGCTCTCAAAAAACCAATCATTTCCTATTTTCCAAGCAGAATGCCAAACAGGGACATCTCAAAAAAGCTCTAAGGTCAACCAACACAATCAATAATTACAACATCCATGCTGGGAGTTTTGTCTCATCAGCTGTCTGAATATCTTCTGTATTTTAGTCTGTATTTAGCTGAATATTTGAAGAACATAATTAAGAAAACAAGACACCCCATTGTACGTTAGGACTGTAATTCTATGTTCACTGCAAAGATAAAAATTTAAAATTAAAGTTGTATTCTAAGATTTTTGTTCTAATATTTTAATTCCAAGGAGTTACTAACCCCATGCAGCATATTAAGGAAGAACTCAAAAGCAGTTTTCTTACACAGAAAAGTAAATAGTTGACCTCTACTTATTTTTTTCTTATTAAAACAGTCTATCATAGTTCAGAACTGTTGCAGGGCAAATGCACATGCACTGTGTTTTCTTTAATTTGGTGGGAGCAAAGTCCAGAAGAGTGCCTCTACTAGTTCCCACGAGCTCTCTCCACTTACTGCAGTGACCCCTGTTATATAAACATGTAGCAGAAATTCAGCTGCCCCGAGCCAACAAGCAGAACTGAGCCGACAACACCACCCAGAAGGCAAAGCATCATCTTGGGAGTAACCATGGGGGTACTTAATTACTCATCTGCAAATAAGTCCATTAAGGCACTCAGCTATATGACAGAGCCAAGGAGAAAGAGATACCAATTTATATGATGGTGCATTGATGTCATGGAGAGAACAAAACTGAGCAATGACTCATCTCTAAAATTCTTGCTTCTCCACACTGGCACCTAGATTTTTTTCAGGCAAATCTGAAAGTTTTGATAATTTTTTTTCTCTCCTCATTCTGTTGAAAATATACTGAGAAGGGATTATTTTGTATTCATTTTATGCATGCAATAGAACAAGTGAGTCTTTGTTATCTGACCAAAGTCTTGACAAAAAGAAAAACCCCAACACCACTAAATTTGCCAGCTCATATAAGAAGACAAAACCTTGCCCTAATAGAACAAATAGAACTTTTGCAATTTATTTCAAGGTCACTGAAATGTTAAACTGAGTATTTCAGCATCCATCATATATCAAAAATAAAAAGCAAAATGCACCTTTATAGGTTTCAGCCAATCTAAATCTGACAAAACCACTTCTGTTCAAGCATGACTGAAAAATGAAACCTAAACTCTCCTATTCCACCATTTGGTTATGCACTCTTGTGTTTTATCTGCCTACCCTGGCAAAGAGCTGCTCACACATATGAAGAGGTACTTAAGAAGAAAATCTGTTTTCATGTTAGTACTACTTCTTCCATTTTTGAACTAGCACTTCCACTCTACCTCCTGCAAATACAAGACTTAGAAAATGTCAAAAAAGTCACATTTAAAATCAACTATTTCTAACCATAAAATCACTTGTTTGTGCAAGTAATCCATAACAAGCACCACTTTCCTCATTTTAATTCTGCAGTGCAAAAGGCCCTCTCTCCAACACTATGAAGCAGATGAGCCCACTCTGTTGACATCAGTTCTGGGCCCATGCCATCAGATTGGATACATTTCCCATTTGGAAAGAATGTCACAACACCCCCACAGCACTGAGCTGGTATGAAACCTGCACACTGAAAAATGCTAACATAAGCCATTTAGCAATGTCTTGCCACTACTACTACTTCAACATCATCTGAATCCTCCCTTTCGTTCTGCAAATTGCCCGTGAACACTGCACAGCTCTCTCTTCACCTGCCAGCACAAGTCAGCCAAGCTCACAGAAGATGACACAGCTTAGATGCTGCACACCACGTCAGAGTGTGTGCTGAGGCACGTCGCAGTAAGGGGATTTAATGCACTAATCCAACAAACCCAAAACCACATGCATACCATTCTGCTCACAACATCCAGCCCCTAGCTCAGATTTTTCCCCCCTTCAAATTACAAAATCTCCCTAGGATTTGTAAGTGTGCTTCCCTTCCAAAGGAAAGAAAATGGTGCAAGCCTTTGCATTTTATTCCCAGGATAGCCACAAGGAATCTGATAGTTTCCAAAAGTGATAAAAGGGAACTGGCACAGAGACATGTAATTTAAAAGCAATACGGACATCTTATCTGAGAAGAGTCTGTGCAGGTCTCTGCTCTAGTAGGCAGGCCAGCAGCACTTACTCACTGAAGAGCCAACCAAAAACAACACCAGTTTAGGTTGGAAGGCACCTGCACACACCACCCATTCCAGCAGAGTGCTGAGAGCCATGGCCAGTTTGGGTTTTATGGATCTCCAAGGACAAAGATTTCACAACCATTCTTTGTTCCTGTTCTGACAGAACCATCCTCACAATGAAGATGTTTGCCCCAATATCTAATCAAATCTTCCTGCCATTGAACTCGTGACTGTAGCCTCCAGTTGTATCAAAGCACACCTTTGTGAGCAGAGCCTGGCTCCATCTCCTCTGCATCCTCCCATCAGGGAGTTTTAGACAGCAACAAGATCTGAACTCACTCATCTTAACGCTGAACAGACCCTGCTCTGTCAGCCTCTCCTCAGATGTCACATTCTCCAACCCCCTCCAGCATCTTGGCAGCCCTCCACTGGACTTGCTCCAGGATGTCAGCATCTTTTCTCCTAATAGGAAGCCCCAATATAGACACAGTAGCCCAGAGGTGGTTCCACCAGTGTCCAAAAGGATGAAAAGGATCATTTCCCTGCACCTATCTGCAACACTCACGCTACCACCGCCCAGGGTGCTGCTGGCCTCCACTGCAAGAAGGTGCTGCAAAATCCTGGGTGACTCACGGCCCACCAGAACCCTTAGATCCTTTCCTGTAAAGCTGCTCTCTCCAGCTATCCCCCAGTCTATACTGGTGTATGAGATATCCCAGCACACACAGAGGAAATTTTAAGTGCCTTTACTGAATTCCATGAGGTTCCAGACAACCCCCTCTTCCAGCAGACAGGCTCCTCTGCACATCAGCCCTGCCCTCGAGTACATAGGCTGCTGCCCCCACCACGCCACCAGCTGTGACCTCTTGTGTTTGCACTCTGTCCCATCATCCAGGCCTTCAATAAAAACCAGTATTGGAGCCAAAAACAACCACTGAGGGCTGGGAAATAACTTTGTCCTATGGATTACAATCCTTGCAGCCAATGGCCCATCTTACCCATCTTTACCTGAACAGTTTGGCTGCACAGGTACTACAGGAGACCACGTGAAAGGCATTGCTACAGCCCCAGTACACAACATGCACTCTCTCCTTGAGCCAGCTGTCACACAAGGCAAGCAGGCTGACTTTGAAATGTTAAGGGCCAGGGCAGTGCACCTGGTCACCAACTCCATCTTTAACACTGAGGAAACAATACAGCAAAAGGTACACACAAAATAACCAGAGACATGAGTAACGACTTATGTAAATGAAAACTGCTATATACTCATCAACATACTGTTTCTCAAACTGAGACAGACTCAAGCTCAGAGCACAAAGGGACCATTCAAACATAAAACTTGTTATATGCTTCCAAAATCTGAAAAAAGTCTAATTGATAGGTATCTTTAGCGTATGTAGATAGGAAATCAGGAATTTCTGCACAGCTGGCTTTTACAGCCCATCTCTTATTGAAGGAGGGTAAATGTGGCATAGGAGGGAAGAGGGCAAAGCCTGTGAGGAACAGCAGTTTCTGGCATGCCTTAAGGGACAAGGACATGTGTCCCCCTGAGAGCAGCACAGAACCCAGCCAGGCTGGGCTTAGTTAGGTGATGATGAAACAGACATTTAAACAACTATAGCACATTGAGATCAGCACTCAGTACATTCCTGAGCAAGAAAAATAGGCCTAACCGAAATCAAAATTGAAGAAATAACAAAATATCCAGATAAAACAAAACTTGCAGGCACAGATGAAGGTTTGACGTCAACTCCTGAAACTGAGTCAATGAATTCATGTGTGATTTTTGTTTGTTTTCAGAAACTTGGGAATCTGTACTGATTTGAGTTGAAAAGAAAACAAACCTCTCACGAATTCATTGAACAAACTATACTTACCAAAACCACTCTCCATCTGCCAACAGATACAGGTGTCTCTATTCACTAAAGCAAAAGGCTACAAATTGCACAGTTTCTACCTTATGCAGTATTTAATTTGAAAATTTTAATGTTCTATGTGAAATCTAGATAAAGTGAAGTAAGAAAGAGTTTTATTTTTAGATTGTAAGCTCAAAAGACACAAAAACTTCAGGAAAGACAGGTACTCACGCTGGTAGTTGCACATAAAGCAGGCCTGGGCTGCAATCATCCACTCAGCTCTGGTCTCACAGAAGATAGCAATGTTAGTCTTTGGCTGCTGACCCAAGACTGCTAAGCCATTTCCAAAATTAACAGCTTTAATGTATACATCTTCGTAAGAAAGCCAGGTGTACTTGCCAAGGATGACCTAATAAGAATAAAATCAATTTAGAAAACGAAAATCCTTAACACATGTCCTACTACATCTTCACCCACACGAAGAATCCACAGATGTTTGAGTAACATGTGATTGAATTATCACGGCAGTTTACTCAAGATAAAAATGATATTTTTTCTTGCCAAAAGCTACAGGGCCTGTGGAAGTTCCAACACAAATACTGCAATATCTCCATGCATGTTACCACCTCAGTTTCTATTTTCACATGAGGGAAGCACGATTCCCACCATACTTTGTAGCTTCAGAAGCCCTCTGAAAGGCTGTGTGTCTGGCTCATATACCTCTACTTTTTAAGAAGGTTTGGTTTATGTAAAGGATGAAAAGCACTAGTTAGCACAGTACATTCTCTGTATTTGCTTTCTTGGATATTTGGGCTACAATTCTCCTACACAAATATGACACTCAGATGTTCATTTAAAAAAAAAAAAAATCAAGCAAAAAAGTGAAATTGGAATCCAGAAAGCAGCACATCCATGGGTGCTCAGCCAGAAATTGTGAAATCCATTTCTCTTTGTTCTGAAACAAATGTCAAGGGGATGAGTAGCAACAATTTTGCCCTTTTTTTACTGTTAAACAAAAGCGGGACAGAAGACAGGATTGGAAATTACTGGGAAACCTCAGTTCTGAGAAGTCATGTAGAAAATATTATGCAATCTCACATTTCCATACGGGAAAGCTGGTGCATGGTAAAACTGGATCTGAATGTACAGGTCACTACCCAGATTTCTGTGTGCACTGGCACCCTGCAGTACTATTTCCCTACTGAGTGACAGGACACTTCTTCGATACCATCCTAGAAATTTTCATATCTAGATATAACACAAAGATGTTTTATACTGAAAATCTATACTCTAGATTATTATACCCTACCCATTAATATATATAAGCACACAGACAATTTTGAAAAATATTTTTTTCATCAGGTATTTCAGATCGGTTCTTTACACAGCATTAGTAATAAATGCAAAAAACACTAAAAAAGCTAGAGAAGCTACCTTTTGTATCCGCCCTCATTCTTTTTTCCATATTTCACTAATCAATTTGAACTAAATTTCAAACTTTGGGCTATCAAATCCAACAACGTTTTGACGTGTATCTACATTTCTAATGAGTCCGTATTTCCATATCTGCCTCCTTAATAAAATATATTTTAAAATCTCTCTCACATTCTAATAGAAAAATAAAATCTAGTAGATTTCCTTTGTCAAGACACTTTTCCAAACTGCTCAAGTTACATTTAGGTATCTGAGTTGTACCTACTACAGTTTCACTGCATATTGCTCATTAACCTACTTGTTTAGCAGGACAAACAGGTACATGTGCAGCTGCTTGGAAATTTCACAAATGTTTTCATGGGAAAATACCATTTAACAAGCCCAAAAAACAACGTTTGCCAACAACAGCAATATATAGCAATCCCCCTTGAAAATACATATTTCTCACACAAATATCTGCTCAGGTGTTTCTGGTTTATTTACAGAAGCTCTGTTTCAGTGGCAAACAGGCTGTTTGAAACCGCAAAACCTTCCTGGAGCAGAAAGATCAGGTTGAAATGGCAGCATGTGGGGCAGGGGCTCATCCCTGGCTGGTGCTCACTGCCACAGCCCCCTGAGGAAAATGGGGGACCTGGGAGTCCCTTTTTGTTTCAACACACCAAGATATTTCTAGTGTGGAAAAATCTTACTGCTTCCAAAAAAAATATTGCACCTCTTCCTGTCCATCCAAATTTCGGTAATTTGGAATTTAAATTCCAATTTGGGACTTTTTTTTTCCCAAAGGCAGTATTTTTGGCAGACGTGGAAGCTCTTAACAGCTCATCAGTTGAAAACAATTTATAGCAGTGAATTGGGCCACACCCTTTCCCCCATTATACTCTGCCTACAGCCTGGCCTCAGGAAAACTTGCTCACATAATTAGGCCAAGAAATACAAGCAGATTCTTGTTACTGTTTCTGGTGAGTTTGCCAATCCATAACAGGTTTTAGTAATTTCCACCAGTCACTCTGTAACTCACTGAACTGGGGAAAATAAATCATTAAATGGTCAAAAATTAATATCTCCATATAACACTTGTAATTCTGCCTTTTTCCCTTTTTTTATTCTCTTAAATAAATCATCCTCATTTGATATGTAGTGAAAGACAGCCTCATTGGTGCTTTCTTTCCTTAAAAAGGAAAAACCCACAGAAAGGACGTATGGCACTGTTAGCTATAGCCATTTATATAAAAATACATTTATGAAGAACACTGATGCGAGAACAGGCAAGACCTTTTTCAATGCAGTAATTTTGAGTTTTACTTTCCTGCTGCCTTGCATATATTTAAATTCCTATGTTTTCTCCGCATCCCCAGTGTTTCTTCTCTATTCCCTCCCTATGACATATTATTTATAGTGAAAACACATTAGTGAATAATAGATATTAATATATATATTACTATACTGCCTCTGTCTGTGTCGCTTTCTCCTTCACTTCTCCATCAGCTTCCTCTGCAGGACAACAGAGCAGGTTATGGTTTCCCTCACGCTTCCTTATGTTGGAGTATGTTCCCAAATCCATCTCCCTTCTTGGCCTTTCCCTCAGTGGCTTTTGCTAACATTTTCCAATGTACAGTGCAAGAAAGACAAAGAGCTAGTGGACAAAGTCCAGTAGAGGCCAAGAAGACGATGAAGGGTTTGGAGCACCTCTCTTACAGGAAGACACTTGGGAACTGAGCCTGTTCAGTCTGGAGAAGACTGAGAGGATGTCATTAATGCATAGAAATATCTCAAAGAGGTGTCGAGTGGATGGTGCCAGACTCTTTTCAAGGATTCCCAGTGATGGGACAAGGAGCAATGACCATAAACCAAAATATAAGAAGTTCCACTTCAACTTGAAGAATTTCTTTATGTTGACGATGGCAGGACACTGGAACAGCTGCCCAGGGAAGGCATGGAGTCTCTGTCTCTGGAGACATTCCAAATTCACCTGGATGTATCCCTGTGTCACCTGCTTTGGGTGACTGTGCCTGGGCAGTGGTAGGGCTGGGTGATCTCCAGAGGTCCCTTCCAACCCTAACAATTCTGCAATTCTGTTTCTGCTGCAAACAGCTTTATCGATAAGAGTGCCATTAGGTGCCATAATCCTTTAAACATTCACACACATTTAACTTTACAACTTTCAGAGGATACTTCGGCTTGAAAACTAATTACACATGGAAAGAAAGTAACTCTTTCCAAGAGTTGGCAAAAGGGCCAAGAAGTCGAGTTTATCGAGCACTGATTAATGAGCCCACAAACAGCACCCAGCAGGGACTGCAGCTCTGGGGTTTCAGCTGGAAACACAGCATTCCACAGGAAAACGCTGCCCTCTTGTGCTCCAGATTTAAACTGCAGGCTGAGTCACATCTGTCACACACCACAAAATACGAGTATACTATTCAGACTGTTGTTGGCAATATATTTGGAAATGGAAATATTTGTTGTTGGCATTATTTGGAAATCCAGAAAAGCATAGAGATTAAACACACAGCTAACAATTTTTTTAGTTCGATTTTAGGGACACAATTTTTTTTTTGTGTGAAGGTGTCATAAGATGTTCTCCACAAAGCTGCAGACATGTGTCATTAAACTACCTGACGTCCGTTACCTTCCTAGAAGTACCTTATAAACCTTAAAGAATTTGGACTGCGATTTGGAAACCAGCGATCACGAATTAAATATGTAAAATCATATTGAAAAGAATACAAAGGAGGTTATTTCAAGTGTCCACTTTTGGCCTTTTTCACGTGAAAACAGATTGCAGCTAAACACTTCTAAAAATACCCCACCCTAAAATATTATTTACAAAGCAATCTATGGTTTTCAATATCCTAAGTGACTCTTCTACTGCGCAATGACTTGGCATGACAAGAACTTTTCTGCCCCTTCACATTAAGTTCCAGTATCAGCAATAACAAGTAAAGTTCTGACTTCCCAAGTTCTTGCCCCTATGCTTGCTTGTTGCACCCCAGTCTCCCAGGCTTTAGATACATCACCTTCCCCTAATAAAACTGTGTTTTCTTCTCACCACTATGTCTTATTTATGATGTTCCCAGCAATTCTATTCTTGGTTACCAATCCTTTTTAAGACAGAAAAAGACAAACAAACAACCCCCAAAACAAGCAGACATCTCCCTCAAAAAATAAACCAACAAAAGAACACACATGAAGAAAAATCCACATACCAACATAGATCAAAGCAAACACCTGACAATATAACGTATAACTAAGAGAACGTAAAATAATCAGCCAGCAGAATAAAGCTCATCCTTTGGGCACCATAAAATTTACGCTGTGCTTAAATTAATTCATTTTTCCAATTAATTACATCTTAATTCTCAGAACAGTTTCAACATTACTTTATCCTGACTTAAATACATGGTTTATGAAATTAACAATAGGTATGCATGAGACTGGAGAAGGCAATTGGAGAAGTACACTATAGAAGGAAACAGAAACTAACCACAGATGAAATACAACAAAGTGCATAAGCAAATATTTGTATTTTATGCCATCCATGAATTTCTGCTACTTTAGCATCTGCACAGGAACAAATACATATTTTTGCAACAATATACTATCATAAACTTTAAAAAAATATACAGATTATCTGAGATATCATTGTTCTCAGAATAAATTAATGTAGCATCTGATCTTAAAGATGTTAAGAAGCTCTAAATAATTTTAGCTACAAGTGTGAGCACACTTAGTTCTCCCAATAATGAAAAGTTGAATATTTTACTATTTTGAGAGATATATACAATATAAAAATATACAGCAGCTCCTGTATTGCATGCATTACATAGAAATTATATGCTTTATACCTAAAACCTAAAATCATTGTGCACCTTTCTGAAGAGCTGCACCAAACCTCAGCAAGTTTTTTGTCTTGGCTAAAGGGAATCAGGCAATAAAAAGTTGCATGAGATGAAAGACAGAAAACAAAGAAAAGGATCCCTGACATTTAGAATCAACAAGGTATCTTGCTGATACTTGAATTGAACTGAAATGTTCTGATTTTCCTCACTTGCTAAAATATGCTATGAGGTGTTAAGAAACACTATAACTCCCTAATGGGAAAAAAAAAAGCAGACTTGTGTGATAATGCCACAACTTGGAACAAAGTACACAAGGGCAAGTTTTGCACTGGACCATAATGAACCTTTGTGTGAAGCTTAGACAAAATTACCTAACTTGGGTAATTTCTAAGTCTAAAAACTCACAAACAAGTAATTGAAGTAGCTCAACACAAACATTCTTCAGCTTTCAAATATTCACAACGCTTTGCTTGCATAACGGAAAAGGCTAAAACTCCTAAGTTCTTAAGTCTTACATTGGCAATTATGATTTAAAAACAGGGCACATATCACAGGCAGCCAAAATGCTGATTTGTACTCAGAAGCCTTTCTTTGTACAATATGAACTTTCTGTTTCTTTATAGGGTAATGAGGCAGCAAAATGTGCATCAAGAAGGATTACATGCAACCATTCATCCCAGAATTTCCTTGGTACTGAAAAACTAACTCTATAGCTCAGAGGAAGTTTCACTAACAAGTAAAGCTTGTACAAAGGTTTTAACAGAACTAAACTTTGCCATATATTACAATATTAACCAAATTCTATTTTAAACATACTCCTCTATCAGAATTAAAACTAGCAGTATGAAGAGAAATTTTTTTCATCTGCAAGGAAACTAATCTTAACTAAAAATTATCTAACGTAGATTTAACAATTTCTAATACAGAAATGCAGACCTTTAACACACACACAGATGCACGAACATGCATATTCTGCTACAGTATTCTGCCTTGCTTCTTCAGGCAAAAGTGCATCTTTCAATGTGTCTGAACAAATACAAAGCAGCAAACGATAACACGGGCTTGATTATTATGCACTACAAAAAGTCAGTCCCTTGAAACAGAGTTGTTTCAGATACTGAAATCACATCTCCCACACACACCAGGATTACAGATTAGCAGAGCAGTTCACCTTAACGGAGACTCAGAGAAAAAAAGACTCTTCCAATAAAATCTGTGCAATCCTTTTCCAAACAAAAATTTCATTCAAGTCCTGAATTCCCAGGACACAATAGCAAATCCTTAAATCACAACTAAGTCTGCTGGAAAGGCACATCTGAGTACTGGCATCTAGTAACTTTTATGTATTTATCTGATTACAGTTCAGAATAACACAAAAATGAGGCTTTTTTAATTCACTTTAAAAAGAAACCTTTAAAGCCACTTACATCACCAGCTGAATATTAAAAACAAATACCTAAAACATACTCCTTGGCTGAAACCATAAAAAGGATATCTATTCAAGAATGTAGAAACATTTAGATTTGTTTTAAATGCCAAGTAATGAAAGATTGGGAATCAGATAATTTAACTCTTTTCACAGCTACTTAATCTAAGTACAGAAATTTATTTTTTCCCCAGTTTTGTTTTTCTGGACTAGAAGTGCTGCATAGGAAAGTAAACATCCTTTGGAAAAAATTCTTGAAGGCAGACTGCAAAAAGACTTACCTTTTTAAAAACTTTTCCTGATGGCTGGATTTCATCTTCCTCTTTCAGAATTTCACGTGTTCCCAAGAGTTTTTTGTCCTTATATTTAGTTTTAGCATATTTAAAAACTTTGTCGAGTGTATCACACCCAGGATATAAAACTGAAGCTAAGCAATGCAGACTGTTAACAGATCTGTATGCACCCCCAGGCTTGTTATTCACAGGTCTGGCTTTAACCTGCTTGGCTTTTGCTATAGCCTGCTTTGATCCTGAAAATATGTACCATGGAATGTATGTAACAAGGGAGTACACCATGACTATGAAGTTTATAAACTGTAGAAGAACAGGGTTGATGTTATGCTTCAACTTCATTTTGGCTGCTTGAGAATGTTACAAGAGAGAGTCTGGAAAAATGCATCAGCTAGACAGGGACGCAAAAAAATCTGAAAAGAGAAAAGAAAAGGTTAATAGTAAACGGTGGTTGTTGGCAGGTGGGCACTTTCACAGTATTACAATCCATATCACAGTAGGTCTTTTTATGCCAAAATGAGGCTACAAGTCTGAACCCCATACACAGCTGAAACCAGACACAGATACATGAGGTGGAACTGTTCCATTCCCATTTAGCAGATTGCAGTACAATGGTATGTGCATGGTGAGAATGTTTTGTGATTATACATTATTAAAAGATCCTCTTCAATGACATCAGAGCACCTCCATGTGCACCCTCACTCTGTGACCTCTGACTGTAGATCATCAGCCTTCAAACAAGCCCTAAGAACACTGGCAAAGTCACCACTCTGTACACGGGAACTGCAACCATTGAGGATGTTGAAATGCTTTCCAAGCATTGGACACACTGGGACACCCATCCAAGAGAAGGAAAACCCTGTATGTGACACAACTTTGCTGGTTTATTCCTAGGGACTTCCTATCAGTCCTAGGATTTCAGTCTCTGAACTCAGTATTCAGTAGGCCCACTTGGTACATCAATAAATGTGGCAATGACTTAACTAGTATTTAGTAAATACTGGAAAAAAACTTAGAAATATTCCCAAATTCCTAACAACAGCACTATGAAGAGATGTGTAACTTTTTCAGGGTCCCTAATGATGCCAGGATATTCACTTTGTCTTTTTTAAAAGCATAATTTATCATACCCAATGACCACAAAGATGATGTAACTTTCTAATGTATTCTGCTCTGGAGTCAAGAAATCATGCCATGTGCCTAAAAGATTAAAAAGATAAATCAACAAAATAATTGAAATCCTTATGGAAATCAGGGACGGTTGCCATAACGGCTGAAGATGAATTTCTGTAACAGTCAATGAGCCACGAGCTATTAAAATCAGTGTTTTGTATATAATAAACTACAAATGCACTTCACTCAGTTAACTTTTCAAATGTATTGATACAATTTATTAAAAGCAATACCATAAATCAAGCAACTAATAATGATGTATGCATAAGATGCACAGCTTTTGACAATTCTAAATTAACACATCTTATGAATGACAATTTACTTATTCTGTGCTGATGTCGTACGCTCTTTGACTTTTTCGCCATTAACTCTCTGAAAATCCTAATGAAAAGAAATTTGAGTTGAAAAAGTAATGTTTAAATCATATACGATCCTTCAGTAGTAATGGAAAGAAACCTTGCTTCATTAATCCTAGATCTGCAGGTCCTTCTGGGAACAGATCAATCCAACATCCATCATTTGAAGGATGAGATGAATTCCATCTTTCCCTAAAACGTAAAATTTCCTAAAACTCCAAGCAAAAATACTTCATAATCATCTTTTCCCTAACAAGCTGCTGTAACTTCACTGTTAACACTGCATCATTACAGGCAGTTTGAAAGAACCAAAAAACATCAAAGTCTATTCTGCAGAGCACCCTGAGAAACATACTCAAATAAAACCATAGGAGCTCTTCACAGTAGGGACTTACTACAACAAGCAGCAGTGGGGGAAAGACACTCATATTAAAAAAAAAGATAAAATGGAATTGTATATATTTTAATTTTCAGATCAAAGGCAAAAAGCAATGACAAATAAAAAACAAAAATAGGCTAAAGGGCAAACTCAGTAATCGCTTGAAGAGACTTATGTTCTTAGGCTGTCACTGAAGGATACTTAATGAAAATAATCACGAGCCAGCCAATCAGCTACTGCAAGCCAGAAAAATTATGCTGTTGTTGATAGCAGCATAGAACAAGATGTTTTAAAGCTGAATCCAGAGTTCACACAGCAAGAGTTTACCCATTTTTCAAAAGGTTATACGTTGTACTAGAATTTTGCCTGCTCCAGTTCAGGAGATGAACATCTTTTTTCTCCTTATAAAGCTGGAGAACTTCTCTCTGCCTACAAAGTAGAAACAGAATTTAAGCAAACACTGTTACATATAAAAATTAAAGCAACTCGTTTAATACCTTTAGGCAAACTCTTCTCCAAAGAAAATCCCTCTTTGACAACCAGTCAAGCCTGTTCAAAAAAATATTCTCTCTAGGTTTCATAACTTTCCTTGGTTAGAGAGGCACTGAGCCCTTCCAGAGCAGCAGCCTACCACGATTTTGCAGTTATCCCAACAGCTTTATCCCTACCTCAGAAGGAGAGAGGAACCTTTTCCACTATTTCTACACGCCAAGGTCCCATATCAAGCTCTCCTCTGGCTCACCCTTGCATAATAAACCCCAAACCTGGAAATCTTTGCTTTGAATTGCAAACATAAACTGTGCTTTCCCCACCATTTCATAAAATACTGCATTGCAAGAAAGGGTCTAAGGAACACTCCGGCAGGACAGACTAAAGAGAAGTGTCTTGGACACCCCGGCTCAGAAAAGCAAGCATCCAGCTCTAGAATTCTGCTCTGATGTATGTCTCTTACCCTGAGTAAATTGCTAAATACTTCAGTTACTCCTTCACCAAATTGAGGCTATTACAAGTCATCTATTGAAAACAGTTTAGTGTAAAAATTATGACAAACTTTCACGCAAAATGCAATTTTTTTTTTTAAGATTAAAAAGTATCTTTCACAAATGCAGTTTCTTATCTTACAGACCAAGTAAAGCTCCACTTTTTTTTTTCCTTCAAAATCTTATAATTAGGAGACAGCAAACTTTAGCAAGCCAGGGAGAGAGAGCTCGTGTGCCAATGTCTGAAGATTTTGGCAATGGATTTCAGACTGTGATATTTACGGAGCATCTATGCTTGTAAATAATTGTAATTACCATTGTAATTGGACATTGGAAAAGTACAGTGCCTTTCTGAATAAGAAAACTGTATTCTAGTAGTTTCATTAGAAGGAGAAGTTCCAGTATCTTTGGAGGGTGACGGTTCTAAGGAGAGCTGAGCCATGACACAAAGGAAGTTTCTTGGTGGCAATATAAAGGCTCCCCCTCTTTCCTTGTATAACTGAAGGACAGAAGTTGCATTTTAACTCATCATTTTATTTGTTTGCTATGTTGTTGAAGGGGAAGATACCAGGTAAGCAAAGGAGATGCAGTTTAAAATGCCTTCACACCCAACAGATTTACCACTGCTATTCCCAGGAGAACATCAAGTCAGCTAAACGGATCACTAAGCATTCAATAAAAAAACATTTTGATGACAATGGAGAAGCAAAGCTCTACCTTAACTTGAGGCTGGAATGGTAGCTGTAAGGAAATTGTGTTTTACAGCAAGCAAAACCAGTGCAGCTGAATATGACAGTACATTTTCTGCTTTTTATTTTATACAAAAGGTCATTTAACCTCCATTAAGAAAACCACTTTTAATGACAATGTAAAAGAACAAGATAGTTTTCATTAAGATACAATGCTTGCTCATGCATTTTCTCTGTAACAATTGCTATTTCAAACCTTAATGCATGCTATTTCAAAAACTCAAAATGAAAATACATTATTAAAAACTAAAAGTTTTAGTGAAATTTTCAAGTTTATATCAGATTTGAAAGGCCTAAAATGGAAGTGTTTGCTGTTTAATATCCTATCTTAAAAAAAAAAAAAAGAAGTACCCAACAAAAACAACAATAAAACTTTGAAAGGTTTAGTGAAATATTATACAGGGGTTTAAAATTTCATTAAAGTAAAATATATTGTCACCTTATTCATTTTGGCAGTATATGACTGCTTCTGACTATAAAAAGAGTGTAAGCAAACCCATCATTTTGGGGCAGGGAACAGAAAGCAGAAGACATGATCCTAAGTAGTTTTTGCAAGTATTAGGCTATGACACAGTGAGAAAGTTCATTGCCTTTCCACACTGGAATTTTGTTCTTAGGTAGCCGCTGCTTAATCACTGACAAATAAAAACACATGGCATGTGGTAATATTCTAACTTAGTGGTTTGGTCTCCAGATTAGCTGTAAACACTCAGGTTCTTACAGAACATGCATCCATCCTGGTTTCACACAATCCTGCTGGGGGTTTTGAGGAATCAGTGCTCAAACCCTGACTAGTGATGCAGGAAAAGTTGGGAGGTGAAATCCCGGATGAGAGAGCTGCTAATTTATACAAGAATACAATTTACAGAAAATCTGCACAAGCAAAGGGTTCTGCACATACGTAAGAGCTGTTCAGCTACAACTAATAATTCATGTTTAGTCTGGTAGTCACCAAATGGGAAAGACCAAGACCACAAGTTAAATTTGACACACCTTCTGCAACAGCAATAAGAAGCAGCAACCAGCATATTCATTCATGAGTCTGGAGAAGTAAATCAGTACTTTTCAGGACTGATCCTGCTTAATACATAATCAGTGATTTGGCCTGATATACTACTTATACTAATACTGTTATACCCTTTAGTTTTAGAAAAAAACTTTTGTTAGAGGAGAAAGAAAAAATCCGTAAAGGAATGTGTTTACTAATTGACCTGCTTATAACAATTACATTATAATAAAAGCATGAATTAACAAGAAAAAAGAAACCTTATGCAACTTCTCATCGTGGCAGGTACAGGTACAAGAGCTGATACAAGATGTTCCAGTCTCAGTTTACTCAACAGGAGCTGTCACCGGCAACTGCGTGAAATCTAAAAATGGAAAATCCTCATTAAATATGGCAATCATAAAACATGTCATCCATTCTTTCACTCATATTTTGTAATAAATAATACCTTTTTCTCATCTGATACTGCACTATCACCTCAGAGAGTCTAGGCCCACTACATGCAGCTTAAAATAAAGCTAGATATAACACATGGCACAGCCACGGCTTGGACTTGACTCCTGTACAATGAATGTGGCTACAACAGCTTCAGTTAAACTCAGGAGCTCATGGTATTTGTCTCCCTGACAAGTTCTAACTCCCCAGTGGCTTACAATGTACACTGCTTCTACCATCTGTGGTAGAAAAAAAAATAGACCTATCTTTGTGTCTCCACCTACACAGAGAACGCATTTCAGCCTGAGTAATAAATAATCCTGAACAATCTTTACAAAAAAGACTTAATAAAATAGTAATCATTGTATTTATTGATCTAGTTCTACTACACATCAAAGTTGTATTTATTGTCCTTTGCAGAAAGAAATCTTGAAAACCTGTGCCAGCAAATCACATTTAAAATAGGCAAATGTAAACATTTTGTACCTATTACCTTTCTGCAAACATTACTATCTACACAGCTATTCAGTTCTTACAGATAATATTTTCCAGTTTCAGTGGATTAACTATTTGCTGCTTGAGATGAGTACCCAGGGTACTCACTGCTTTGTATTTTGACTTCCATGACTGCACATATACTAAACAAACAAAACCAAACTCAAACCAAGAGACTCCAAGATACTGTTGCAAAAAACATTTTGGTCAACAACTTATAGTTGTAGGAACACACATTGAATTTCTCTTATCAGTAAATCTTGCAAAAACCCCCCTGATTTATTAAGATTCACAGAAAGGATAAAAAGGTTATTCGCACAGTTGGGCTTTAATGGACAAAATAACTGAGTATCTTCACGTACTGCCCAATCTCTTCATTATATAATATAACAGGACTACTCAATACAGCAAAGCCCACAATATAGATTTCTAACTGTACCAAAAATTAGCCTCTGTTAGTTTACATCTGGACTTAAAAAGTAATATTAACAACCCTGAGGAGGCATGTTTTCACGACATCTGGAATTCACTCAAGAGCTGTCAGTATTTGCTAGCACTTAGCAAGTGAGCCTCTCTTTTACAAAAAGAAGAGACCTAAAAGAAAGAAATCCCTATTACTCATTTATAAATACTGAGGTAGTCATCTATATAAAAATAGAAGAAAAAACCAAATGTACACAGAAGCAAGAGCCTATGCTTCACAAGCAAACTCCCTGATCTATGAAGCAAGGAGAGCCTGAAGCGATGAACGGTGCAAAGGAGAATCCCAAACATGTACCCATCCAAGCGGAAGGTCTCTTTTGCAATATGGGTTTAAGGGACAGTTACATTTGAAAACAGATATTCTTCACAGGTACAGCACAAGAGGCTTCACATATTTCTTGAAATGGAGAAGACAGAAATCCCAGCAAGCCCTACAGAATGGTGGAAATGGATGCCTTGGGTCCCTGGAGAAGAGCTGGTGCTCAGCACATCCTCCTGAACTGGAAGTGAGAGCAGGGTGGGCACAAGGACACAACTCACCTCCCCAGCTCACCCTTCACTGCTTTCCACAAGCCTCTCCTCCCACCACTTCTGCATCCCCAGAGAGCTGCTGCCCTGGCACTGCCTATGGGAGCTGTGTTGCTCCCCAGGGCCCAGCACCCTCCAGGCCATCCTGGCAGTCTCCTCTCTCACAGGCCCTGAGGTTTCCACAAAAGTGCACACATTTGTCCCCTGCTTGCAGATCTTCCAGCCTCCAACACCTCCAAGTGACCCTTTTGTAGGCTGCTGCCTGGGTGTCAGCATCACTTCTAGCACAAGGGAGAGCTTCCATGAGCCTCTCAAATATCCACATAACCCTTTACCAGGCAGACTTGAAACCCTGTTACAAACAGGAGTGCCTCTCTGGAGTCCAGCTGGGAACAGATCCATGGCTCTGTCCCAAAGGACATCTACTTTAAACAGGGAGGAAAAGCAATGCTCAGCATACCAACCCCCAGTGACCACCACCCACTGGGAACAAACCCAGCGGGACCTTCCTCAACAGCTCCGCATGACCACACAGGGCTTGTCACAGTTATTAAACAGCCTCTGCTACAGAAAGATCCAGAAGAGCATTGTGGGGCTGTAACACAGGCACACACTCAGCCAGAGGTCTTTCTGAAACGCTTTCAAGCAAGCAGACAAGAGTGAAACTAATTCCCACATCAACTCCAGTCCTTAATACCTCATTCCCAGTCCTGAACAAGTGATAACCTGTCTCTCCCTGGACTTTGCCCTCCCTGCTCCTCCAAATGCTACGAACTGTTGTTGGCTTACACAGAAAGAGGGATGGTGGGAGACCAAAACTGCTATGATTACAGCTCTTCTCTCAAAAGGAAGCAGATCTTCAGGACATGGAGAGAATAAGCACTCTGAAAGCACATGTAGGGTAATCCTGAGCTACCTTATTCAGTTCACCTGTAGCCTCCGGCTGTGACCCACCTCTTGCACAACCTTAAGTGAATCCCAAGGCTCTTTAAATGCTTCCCGTTGCTTTAGCAGGGAACACAACGCTGGCAGATGGCCAGAGCCACCTCAGCTCTCCCACTCCTGCCCCCACAAGTCGACCCACTCAACACTTCAGCATCAGCAAATCCTCAATTCAACTCCAGTCCCGAGGGAAACTCAGGCACTTCTCTGCATGAGCATGTTTCTGAAAAGCACACGAGGGCACACACAGATGGTCAGGAGAGAGGCATCATGACCTGGAACAAACCAGTTTCCAAGGTAGGAGTTAACAGACTGCTGGGGCAGCAAAGGTTGCTCATGAACTGCACGGCCTGGGGGTCTGATTTCAGTTAGGCTCAAGCAGATTTAATGCTGGGCTGCTAAGAAAAACAGACTGTTCATCTCCAAAAGGTAATTCCACTCTTTCCCTCTATTGTACCAACACGAGTGCCTGTGTGGCTGGGAATGAGTCAGATTAGCTTGTTGATCCAAGTTTAAACCCTCTCCTTCTCAGGGCGGGATGCTGGATTTTCCTTTGAATCAACTTTGGTACTCATTTGAGCCTACCGTGAGTCACTACAGGCACCTAAACCAACAGAAAATTAGCACTACAAAAGATGTGATTCTTCTATTACTCAAACTGAGTAACCATGAATTCACAGGAGTTACTGACAAGGCAGAACTGGAGGAGGAGAGGGAAGGAGCCTGGCAGTCGTGCTGCAAATGAAAGCTCCATTGGGCTGTGGAAGGACTGAGCTGAGCACAGAGCAATAGTGGGACACCTTGTGCCTCGGGTGTCACAGCACACTGAGGGATCAGGGCACAGCTGAGGACTGGGGGATTAACCTGCTGCTCTCCTACTAATGATCTCACTACTTACTTTTTTTGGAGCTCAGCCTTGGGGGTTTGAAGTGCTACAAGCTTAAACACCTTTAAACTTTGGGTATAGGCTAATACACATTCCTATAAATACAAAGGGGTTTAATTTATGTCCTTCACATGTCAATGCTACGTTTGTAAAATGATACTCCTATTTCCTTAGGAGGCAGACAGACGACACGTTATTAGGATAAATAAATTATGTCCTTGTTAAACACCAAGATATGACAACGGTAGAAGTTACATCAACCAAAGAAGTCCTTTTACCCTAAGGAGACACTCTCTACGGTACTAACTAAATTTTGATACAAAGGAAGAAGTTTTATTATCTAGAAAAGATTCCTCATCCTCTTAGTAGGCTCTTTTATTTCAAGGGGAAGAAAAAAAAATAAAATCACAGTGTTGGCAGACAACAAGAAGATAAATGTGGTAGCACAGAACTAAACTAGGTAGAAGGAACTGACATTTCTCGAGGGTGCAGAACTGTGCTTTCTCTTAAATAGATAGTTGGTATATCCAGTTTTTCTAAAAAGGTAGCGGTAAGTGGGTGTTAAAAACTTCTATTGGACATCAACCTCTTCTACATATGCCCAAGCCCCACTGTCTGAAATATCATTGCACACTGCAGGACAGAGAGGGCCCATGTTCCTACATCTCTCCTTTGCTTCATAATGAAACAAAGACAGTGACAGTTATGAAAAACTGAAAGCTGAAGTGACATCACAAAGCAGACAAACAGATTTATTTTCCCCACAAAAAAGCTACGTGACTTCAACGCACAGTCTGACTGCACAGGCTACGAACTTAAGTTTAAACCTTTGTTCCAGGTGAAAGATAAAACTAAGTCAAAATGAGTTCAGTACTAATCAGCTCCAAGAGCAACACTTTAACACTCCTAAAGCTACCTTCACCCATGACACAAACACCCTTCCAATAAAACCAACTAAAAATGCAAACCCCATTGTAATTCTGCATCTTAGATTTTTTTTTTTCTATTCAAAACATTTTAAAACTTATTTTCCTTCAATAAGGGTTTTTTTTAAACTTATCCAAGCCAGTTTAGGTATTTAATGGATTGACTAACACATAATCTGTTAATAAGAACAATGAAACACAGCTCTAAGGTGACAATTTTGTCAGCAAACCTGAAAGCACTTCCCAAGAAGGAGGCAGCGTGCTAAAAACACTTACTCAAGATCATGTAACAAAGTAGTGGCTATGCCAGAGCACAATCGAGTGCTGCTGCTCCATCTTTCATCTCCTTCTCCTCCCACTACATACATGAGACTCCATGGCAAACAAGTGTCTTATTCATTTTAGGCACTTTACCAGATACTGTCAATACACTGTTTCCATTCCTTTTCACAAGCAGTTATTAGAACATTTAAGAGATGCGTTTAATGCCAAACTAAATCAAATGTTTTCATGTTTGTGACAGAGAAAATAAAGAAACTAATGGTTAAAGCATCTTGCTACTGGAGAAGGCCTCAGAGAAACTTTGGTATCTGCCAATTCACTGCTGGAGAGACATGAAACCACCAATTTCCCCAGGATACTGCTAGATTTTTAAACCATAGATACAAATCAAACAATGAAGAGTACTTAAACAGGAACATCAACACCACTGCACATACTGCATGAAAAAAGCCTGCATAAAAATAAGCCAGAAGCTTCACCAGTAACCTTTGCCTACTGAAGAAATGGTGTAACAGCCTAGTTATCAATGCCAGCTTATCACTCTCTAAATTCCTAGTCATTTTCCCCCTTGTTTAAGTCAATCACTCTAAGTACTTCCACTGGGAGGCAGACTCTGCTTCCATCTGAATCCAAGGCATTCACCAGAATGGTTTCATGTGTTGCTTTCTACTACAAAACACAGCCTAAGATCAGTTCTTCAGTTTCTGGGAAATCTGAAATGCTAAAGCATGAACAGTTATGATTTGTTTGTTTCTTAGAAAACAAAACAAAAATAGATGGTCTGCTGCCACACATTCAATGTGGTTTGTATTGTATCCTAGTCATGTACTCATTAAATCAGAATACAAAAAAAAAAATCTAACAAAACAATCCCACACATTTTTAACTGTAAAGGTGCTTCTGTGGTGTTTTTTCTCCAGCAGAAGCTATACATGGAGAAAAATAGTCTCCTTTACTTTTAGATGAATTTGAGTTCATGCAGTCGTACAGTAAAAATTATTACCCATTATCCTATACTCATTTTTCAAAAAATACCGGGTGGCCAGGTCCAAAATCTGGTAAGCCTATATTTTTATGCTGGTTTTGCCTTCTTTCTTTAACATTTCTTCTATATTTGATGGGCTTTTGTTAGGCATAACTGTTGTCCCTGATGCTGGCTTATTACCAGGTGTGCAGTGTCAATTCACTCACCAAAACACAGCAAGATGAGATATTTTATTTCTTTATTCTAGTTTGCACAAAGTCGGGATCTAGGTGTAACCCCACAAAGTCGGCAAAACTTTACACTAGTTACACATTTTAACAAAGGCATCAGTGTACTTTGGTTACAAACTACTACACAGCTTTTTCACTAATTAGTACTCAAACCCCTATTCACTAGTTTACATCTTGCTACTCCTGCTAATTAGTCCACATGTGCAGCTCATCCCTGCACTGGAGTCGAGTCTGTTTTGAGTAGGTGGCCAGTGGGTTGGTGGCCATGACCTCACCTTTCAAAGGTGACCAGAATCACCTTTCCCCAGTTACTCCTCAGTCCTGCTGACTTCACTCCTGGTGGCTCTTGTCCAGACAGCCCACTCATCTTGGGATTGTGTTCCTCTTTCCTTAAAACACAAGATTAGCCAAGCCTACAAGTCTCTACAGGTTTCACAATGCAGTTGCTTAATCATGACTGCCTACCTATAGCTACTGATTAACATCAAAACAACTGCACAGTTTGGTTCAAATCTTGAGGGACTAGATAACCTTACACCAGAAGCTCTGAAGAACAAGAAGATGAATACACTCAGGCAACAAGGCAAATCTGAGAGAACAAAATGAAGATAGAGACTTCACAAGAAAAAGTGTGAAAACTCCAAGTCTTTAGATAAGTTCCTCACAAGAAAAATATCAGCCAGATGAACAATACATACAAGGGGAATTTTACAATACATTTCAAAGCAAGGGGGATATCCACAGCATGATCTAAGCATCAAACTGATAAAGTGGGATGTTTCACTATGTAATTTAAAAGGCTAAGCTGCTGACATTTTCAATGCACTTTCTCCTTCCTTGGGTTTCCCAATTCCTTGGGTTTGGTGGGTTTGTTTTTTTTTTTTTTTAATTATCATTGTGTCCACACATATCTACAGCAATTTACCACCAAAATAAGTGTAATGAAGAAGTTCCCACAAGAATATCTGCATTTCTCACACCCCACACTTTCCACTGCAGTGCCTGAAACTCCAGAATAGGAAGAATTCCTCTCCTCTGGCCTGCAACGGATGTCAAAGGTCCTTCAGAAAAGATCACCACCTTACTAAGGAAAGACTACGGCTCCCAATCCATGTGCATGGTTCACATTGTGTTATCTAACACTCACTCCCACTATAATGAAGAGATCCCCCTCAAGCCATGCAGCAGAAAAACAATAGGAATGCAATTTCTAAAAATCACAGCCCCAGGAAGTGTTGCCTCAAGCCAACACTCACACAAGATTCACAGGGAGTTTCAGAGTTCGTAGACTAAACCTCTCTCTAAGGACTAAGCAAGACATCAAAAGCAGTGCTTCACTCCACCAGCTATAAAAAAGCAGAAAATAACCTGTGGAGTTTTTCTGAGCACAAATACAAAGAGAGAAACAAAATTTCCTCAAACTTCCAGGAATATGCAATTTTCACTTTTGGTAACCCTCCTCACCTCTGCCACAAGTTATAAACCTATTCTCAGAAACAGTCATCTGTTTCTTAGATTGCTTACAGTGATGTCTCTGAAACCCCACATCCTAAACACCCAGGTTTGCAGATGATTAAGCTTGACTTTTAAGCTGGTTTAACAGAAATACTTTGCTTAAGATTTGGGGTATATGTCCAAATACAACTATTGTCCTGCAATGGCCAGAAACTGGCCCTCTCCTAGTATTTTTTAGGACCTCATGACAACAAATTACTTCGCTTATTTCACTCCAGATTTCAAAAAACTCCAACTAAACCAAACCCGTTTATAAGACACCAGGAATGCTGCACACACAAATCAGTAGAAATAGGACTTCAACAAATGTTTCCTATGGATACAAGCATGACACTATAAACACCAAGTTGCGAAAAGGAACTGGAAAGCCTGGAAGTCATGGCAAAACCATTGACTAATTAAGCATAAGCAAAACCATTGACTAATTTTGGCTGTTAATGCTTCAACCTCACTCTTCCACATATTTATGGACAGACAGCACACTTTGCTCGCAGCAAGTTGTGAGGTGACTGATGGGAAGTCACACAAGAGGTTGAGCTACAGAAAAACAAGTAGGCTGTTTCTCTGCAAACTACATTGTACGGTTTTTATTTCTCTTGGCTGCTTTAAAGTTCTAGGGACAGTGGGGAATATGATATTACAAAAGAAAGAAACAGCCAAGGAAAAAGAAAATATTTCAAATTCAGTGTTTTCCTAAAGAGCTGCTTGATCTAGGTTTTATATCTATACTACTTGGGGAAAAATTACTCCTTTGTTCAAAATCCAGCACTATAATTTATTTTAACATGGCATAAAGACATCTACCCTGCTCATTTGAGTCATCATTCTATTTTCTAACTTTAAAAGTAACAGAGTAACAGGACAACCTTTCTCCTCCATCCCACTGGAACAAATATCCTTTTTTCTCTTTTTATTACTCTCCCTTTTGTAAGCAAAGCAAGGCAGGATCAGTCATGAACACACTCAACAATTGCATAACTCGAAGCAAACACGGAACAAGGTCTCATTAAATTAGAGGCCATTTTATTCTCTGTGAAGAATTACAGAAGTGTAGTTCTCAGTTCCAAGTCCTTATGTGTCACCCTTAAAAACAAAACTTACAAACACAAGTGCTGAAAAATCAGAGGACAATACCCACTGCCCATTGATATGTTCTGGATGGGATGAAGGTGAGGAAGTAACTACGTCCTCCCAGAAGATCACACAAGTCAGGAGTTCAGAATCAGTACACAAATACTGCGTAGGTAGATGGAGCCTTTGGTAGAAGGCAGTCCTACTTTTCTCCTCAGGGAAATCAAACACACCCTTAGACTCTGATTATGTAAACATGATCAAAATTGAGGTACGTGGCTGGGTAGAGCCTTCACTGCTAAGTTTCAAGAACACTGACCTTTTTCAAAAAGAAAGGTGCCATAGTATTTGTAGGAATTTCACAAATATTCTCAGGCAAAATTATTTTGTCTGTGTTATACAGATGTCAGCACTAGATTAATAGAATCTGACAAGTTGGAAGTCCAGAATAGACTAATAAATATTTCTAGAAGAAGAATATAAATATTTCATCTGTTTCATGAGCTGCTAATATTTCAAAGACCAAAAGAAATACATCTTGCTTTAAAAAAAACCCCCAAAGAATCATGAAATATTAAGCTACTGATGTAATTAAAATATAGGCAGTTTCAACCACTGTACTTTTAAAATCTTTTATCTTAGATGTATACAACTACAAATGCATAATAAACCAAGTCAAGGTAGCAGATGTCTCAGTCCTTTCACAGCCTGCACCTGGCCACCACTGCATTTGTGACTGTGTAACACAAGATTTGGGCAGAAGATTATTTTCTGAACTAGAACTGATTTTCTCAGTAAATTACAGATTTAAATTTTTTAAGTGTCTATTTTACTTAGCCTTCCTGATGAAAAATCCTCACATGACCTTTTACCACATGCTAACAGGCTTGGCTTGGTGACCTGGACACTCACATATGAGCTCACAGCCCTGCTACACCTGGGCAGTGGATTTGTACCTTGTTCTTGAAAGTACTGGATGTTACCAGGTTAAGCTTTTTGTGCAGACTGTAAGGCAAGCAGATAAGAATCTCCATAAGCATCTTCCCTGTCAAGAAAGTGGAAAAAATAAAATCTACACAGCCTTCAGCTGGAGAACTGGAAAATGTTTTCTACACATCTCAAAGTTATCCACTAGGAAATTCATTTCTCTGTTCACAGTTTTCCTAGAATAATACAGTGCTGCAATACTTCATCAGGACAAATAAACTGCAGCTGTAAATGCCTGGAAAGTTCTGTCACCAGGGCTTGACAAGTCATTTGTGGACTCAGTGGTGGGAACAGATCAACCCAGTTTGCCATACAGATCAGCAAGCTCCCTTCCTGGGCACTCCTGGGACAGCTGCCTTCCCAGTGTGTCTGCTGCCTTTACCTCTCTTCAGCACTCACAAACAAAAATCCTTACAAAATCTGCAGACACAAAAAAGCAGATGTTTCTCTACATAACCACTTAAATCCTCCTGCAAAGCCATCACCTCCTGCTTCTCCTGCTCCCTTCTGCCTTTCTCCATACCCCACATACTTAAAACCAACTACACACCCCTCTTTACCAAACACAAATTACCAACTCATCTAAATTCTAGAAGTTAACCACAAGATGCTCCACTTTCTAGTTTTTCCTAGGTTCTCACAGAATGAGCTCATAAGCATTGATTTTAATAATGGTTTGGTAAAACAACTGCAGACCATACTCCACTGTTTCACAGACTGTCTTAAAACTTTGGTTGGTAGAAATTTCTCTGTATACCTGATCCAAGAGATGTTATGTCACTGTGCACACTGATGTATGACACTGCACTAATCGCTCAAGAAGCAAAGAAGCCATGCAAAACCTTCCTGCAGATGGTCAAGGCTTCTCACACGTCTCAGCAGTCAACCTGAACAAAATGAGGCACGTTCCACACCCTGTCCTGGAGAACAGTAAGGGAAAGGCAGAAGTCTTTCCTCTAAAGATGCAGAAAAAAGTGTTTTTACATAGTTTTCAGTTCACAGAATCCTTATGAGTTTATCACAGAAGAGAATGTTCTACAGACAGGAATGTAACACAATAAATAGACGGGGAACTGGACCTGGCAGTGCAGTACTAGTGCCATTCTGCTGCTTCATCTTCAGCAAGTCACTTCTAATCTTTATTATCTGTTTTCCCCTTCCAGGTCTCATACTAGTTTCATCTAGCAGATACAAGCATTCAAGGTAAGTATATTTACACAGCTCCTAAAAACCAAAGCATCAGATTTTCAATTTTATAGTGTAATGGGAGAAGGTTTGCAGTTTGTTCTTGCTGTTTTCACTATCAGCAGTGAAAATCCCCAAATCAGTAACTTCAATAATCTTCCCTGCTTTTCAGGAAACTCATCTGACTGAGAAGTCAGCTTGTCCCATTTCAGATATAATTATCAAGCACAGTTTTGTAATTAACAAGGCTCAAGAACACGGAGGGAAACACGACTTCCCAATGCACAGGTGGTGACAAATTGCCACCTCCTCCTCCACGATTACAGATACTTTAAGTCAGCACCTTGACTTCCCATGAGCTGCAGGCTCTCTTAAGGAACGAGGGAACACATGGGTGAATAATTCCTTCCCAAGGATCAGTACAAGACTCTTGCAAGTTTTGAATTGAGCTGATCCTAAAACCATTTTGAACTCTGAAAAACTTTTCTTTAATTGATTCAGAAGGTAATACAGAATAAGATTTGAGCTTCCTTCAGAGTTGCACTATTTCCCCCCCATATTTCGGAATAGCCATTCAGGAGGTGTTTTTAGGATAAGGCCTCATCTATGTGATTTCCTTCAACAGACTCAAAATCATTAGATCCCAAACTGTATCTTGCAGCTGAGTACTGAATCCTTTGAGAGCCCTTCAGGCTTTACTACATGGCAAACCCTGATGTAGACCAGGCCCTCAAGATGAAAAGCAGGTTCTTCCAACTCTAACTGCATAATTAAACAAATAAAGTCCTGCCATTTGAGAGCTGCTTAGGATTGGCTTGAGTGCTTGCTATACTGCTCTAAGTCTGATGGGTAAACCTGTACTGTCAGACCACATGCAGTCCTAAATAAGCTGGCTCACAACCTTCCACTGCAACTGCTCTGTTGGCAAAAACTCGATATGGGATAATTCAGGTGGAAACGGACATGAGGGGGACTATGGTTCAACCTCAAGCTCAAAGCAGGGCCACCTGTGAAATCACACCTGCTTTCTCAGGGCTTTATCCAGTTGGATTTTGAAAACCTCCACAGACAAAGTCTGCGTAAGTTCTGTGGGCAACTAAGTCCCACCACTTGACAGACCTCAGGGTGAAAAATGCCTTATAAACACAGAGTTCAATTCACAGCTGCTGTCTCTTGTCCTCCCACCATGCAACACAGTGAAGAACTCAGCTTCACTCTTTTGAAAACCTCCACACAGGTGCTGGAAAGGCCCTCCCAGGCTTTTCTTCTCCAGGCTCAACAACACGCACAGTTCCTCTACTTCTCACAAAGCAAAAGCTCGCAACTCAAGACAATCTTGGCAGCTGTCCACTGAACTCACTCCAGTTTATCGACATTTCCTTTGTCCCAGGGAGGGGAGCTCAACTGGATGCTGTATTCTGGATGCAGTCTAACAAGTGCCAAATGGAATGGGATAATTGCTTCACTTGACTTATGGGCTGTGCCCCTGTCAATAGAGGGCACAGGCTTCCTCATGCTCAGCTCGCTGTCTACCATGACCCCCAGAGCCTTCTTAGCTGGGCTGCCCCCCAGAACAGGCTGTGCTGGTGCAGGGGGTCACTCCTGACAGGGAGCAAGCCAGGAAGCCCCCACCCTTAAGAAGCTGCTTAAATGGTAAATTTGCTTAGTAATCAGCAGCAGATGAAATGGATAGAAATTGAAGCCAAGTCTTCTTAGTGTTAATACACCTTACTTAGTAGTACTAAGTCGCATCTTAGGGCCATATTCAGATGGCCTAAATTCCACATAAATCCTTCTGCCTCCTATTTCTTATTAGCTGGCTTTTCAGGCAGCTCCCCACTCAGTGTCTTACGTAAATTCTCTAAATTGCTCTTCAAAACCACCTAGAATTCTTCACTGACTGAGAAAAGGGGCTTCAGTGAAATTCAGGCCACCTGAACCTGGTGTTAAAGGTCCTGCAGCATCACACTGCATTATTTCTTCGGATTTGCCACCATGGCAGTAAGTAACAGTTGATTGTTAGGACAGGTTTAGTTACTCCTCCACTGGAACATATTTTAAAAGAAAATGTAGACTGCTAAACAAGTCAGGACTCAGTTCTTCCTGCTAGTTTCTGGAAATTTACTCCATAGTTGAATCTCCTTTAACAAGAATGCTTTATCCATAGTTCTTTTGAATTTTGTCCTGAGCCATGTGTGATGTTTGTTCCAGAAGTCTTGACAATCCATTGAAAAAAAACTGGGTCTTTAGTATGACTCAATGGCTCAAACCATTCACTGGTCTACAGAAAGCAAGAATAAAAGCCCTACAATCAGCACTGAATGGGGGCTGGGGAAATCAATGGCCTAAATATTCACCAGTTCAGCAAAAGCACACCATGCTTGAAGTCAAACATGAAGACATTTCCTCTAGTTCTTCAAAGATTAACAGTTTTCCAATAAATACCATTCTGATTTTCCTAGGTTTCTGGCTAAACCACATCTCTTGATTTGAGAAGTTATTTCTTATAGGCATTATGGCTTTGTAAGTGTCATAAATGAGAAGTTACTCACACCACCACACTCAGCCAAACAGGCCCTACTCAGTGTTCTTACAAAATCAGGATCCTCCAAGCAAGAGAGATGGAGCAGGGAAGATGGGAACAACGGATAAACACTTCTGAAAATGGAACCAGATTTTACACACCACAGTCCTGACACCTCTTCTTAGGACATTAATAATGCTTTTGTCAAAGCCCCACAGCACTCCAGGTGCACAGGTATGGAGAGTTTATCCCTTGTCCACAGCTGTAAGCCAGAGCTCTCTCAGAACATCCCAGTTCTGTGAAATATAAAGAATAAAACTGAGGCTGAAAATTATTATCTTCATCTTTACTTTGAGTGGAACAAGACATTTGAAGACAGGACAACTTTCAGAACCAAGTGCCAGCTTATTTCAGTTCAAATGGTCTACTGAAGAATTAAGACAATAGGTTTGCCCTGCTTCAAGGGATTCTGTGTCCATTAGCAAGAAGCCCACTTTCCTGACCAGTCAGAAGGGACCAGATCCATATCACAGGCTGAGCTGACTTCATTATGAGTTTCAAAAGTTTTCACCACACAGATCAGCAGCTCAGACTGACTCAAGTTTGTCAGCCAGTCAGCAACACTGAATATACAAATGTTAAATGCGAACCTAACTCCCGTTTCTAGGGACCAACAGTAACAAACATGCTGGACAACTACAAAGAAAATCAGGTCTGCAAGTCACAATGCTTAGTTTCAGCATTCCCGAAACATAAATCTACAGGTCAAGGAGGAATCACCAAGCTTAAAAATGTCTTTCCTTAACTTTTCAAAGCACACAGTGTAGTCAAATAGTATGAGAAGTGCTGCAGATGGTTATGAACATAAAATCTTATGAATGTACCCAGATGATTACCTTCCTCTTAGGATATAGTTAAGACCTGATAATAAATCTATTATTTCAAACTTCTGCTCTTTAGCCCCAGGAAATAAGTCATAAGCCACAGTGAATTTTTGCACAATGAGATGACAATCCACTCTGGAGAAAGACCGTATCAAGAACAGAATGTAACCAGTCAAAATCACATTAAGGTTTTTGGGTTCATTTTATGCTCTTTCTTTACATGATGCTTAGAACAATAACAAGACCAAAAAAAAACCCAAACAACTTTCATGTCAACTCAAATATTTGTATTTTAAATAAAAATGACTGCCCTTACCCTTAATACACTTTTAAAAGTAACCAAAATCTTTTATCATTGATATTGCTCTTTTTCATTAATTCTGTACTGGTAACAGCACTTAAAGTTAAAACCTGAGGCTACTCAGATACAAGAATTTGACATCTGGTGTTATCAAGTCCATTTCACAGGCCAAAAAAAGCGCCATACTCTAGAATCTGATACTCCTAAACAAAATGCAGTACTTCTCATTTTAAAAGCTGCTGTAGATAATAATTCAATGTTGGGGGGGGGGGTTGTTTCTTCAGTAAGGTAAAAAAGAAAGTAGCAGTGCTCATAAAATAAGTTACAAATATTTTTCTGTCACTGCCCTCATTTTTCTGGAATTACTGTTCTCTTATTTCCCAGTGATTCCGTATGAGTCCCAAACACTGAACTTCATACTATTTATGGAACTATCTGCAGTAGTATTTTAAGGCTTGCTGGTCTCCCTACAAGTGAAATGTGCTATCCTTCCCGGGCGAGTCCTGGAAGGGAACGCACCTCAGCACTAAATGCAGCACCAAACCTCTGGAAAACAGACCGGCAGTATTGAAACGAGACTGGAAACCCCGGCCCGCTCCCCCTCCGGCCCTGCCGGTCTCGCATCACCCGCACTCACCGACCACGAGTCGCACGCCGAGACCGCGGGTACCCTGCACCGGGGACAC
>VZRN01000356.1:2023984-2068449 GCA_013397935.1 Dasyornis broadbenti
TGCCGCCGCGCGCGCTCATTCCGTATGCGCCACGGCGCCTCCTGGTTGGCCCGCACCGGGTGGCGCGCGGGGCCGGGCTCCCGCGGAAAGGGGTTACTACAGGTCATCCGCGCCGAGGGGCGGGGCCAGGACCGCGGGCCAATCGCCGGCGAGGGGCGGGACCGCGTCAGCAGCGCGTCCTTCCGCGCCCCGGCCTGGCCGCGCCTGCGCTCTTGCGGAGCGGCTCGGGTTCGCGGTGACCTGGCACGGGGGCGATCTCCTCCACCACGGAGCCTGGTAATGGTCCCGGACCCGCCGCTGGCGCTGTGGTCCCGCGGGCACTCCCGCGGCCCCGGTACCGCGCAGGGCGGGCGATGCGCGATGCTCCGTGTGGTGCCGGGGCGTGTTAATGGATGCTTTTTGCCAAGTCTCCCGGTCACAGTGACCGCGGTAGAGGGATGAACGTGCCCCAGAGCCGCCCGGCGTGGGCCGCTGTGAGAGCCAGGGCCGCTGCAGGGCCCGAGGCCGCTGTTCGGGCTTTGCCGAGGCTGAGAGTTTAAAGGACCGTGTCCCCAGTGGCAACTGCTGCAGAGGTTCCTGACCTGGATCTCTGCTGGCAAGGCGAACAGAGATCGCTCACTTTCACATACACTCTGATCACAGCTGCGTCACCTGGAGCAGGTTTTGGTCAGTGCTGCTCGAGGCTGGGTTCGTCTTTTCACAATTCCTGAGTATCTTCTGTCAATATTGACTCATCCGGGCCCTGCAAATGTTCCTTCAGAATTAAAGGTTTTCATTTAACCGGTGTAATACAATAGTGAAACAGAACAAATGAGCACCTGCCAAAGATAAGCGAAATAGAAACACCAAATGGGAAGAAGGTTTCAAAGCCCAGAGGAATGATTTAGTTACAGTGGGTGCCAGGGTGGCCTCTGCGGTTGTGACAGCTGCCATTGTCACATGAGGTAGGTTTGTTTTCCTCAGTTCATGCAGGTCAAGCCCCTGGAACAGCCCAGGGATGTGAAGGCACAGCACTTGGAAAGGGGAGAGCAGGACTGCAGAGCTGAGGGCAGGAGCCTGGACACTGCCCTACCTACAGATCATCAGCAGTGAGTTATTTTGTGCCATTTATAAGCTGTGCAGGTGCCACTACCCATGGCCACGTCCCACCAACAGCCCTTCCTCCTTCCCCCCCATGGACACCATGTTTCGGAGGAAGAAGCACTGTTTGCATCTCCAGTCATCTGTAGAGTTACTCGAGTGGCAGGGAATGTACTCACTCTTAAAAGCAGATTAACAGGGTATGTACTTCTAATCCAAAGACCAACTAAGTCAGTCACCTCAGTTACCAGAAAAAACGCTTTCAAGTGTTTAGAACTGGAACAGAGGAGATGGCTGCTGACTCTTTTGAAAAACAGAAAAAATACTATCCACAGGAGTTACATGAGCTACTTGAGCAAAAGGGATGCTACCTGAATTTTGGTTGGGAGTATGGAGACATTATATTTAAAACAGTTTCACACTCACTGGAAAAAAGTGGAAAAGGATAAGCAGTCATGGAAGGAGAAGAAATTCATTTTTCAAGGATGGAAAATGCAGGAATTCAGGATATGTCTGCCCAGAGATATACTTACATTGGTAGAGACAGAGTAGAGTTAATAAATACATTGTGAACATTAGCACAAGGAAAGGAGTGCTAGATTTGTGTTACACCATCTTTCACATTTCATTCAAGGCAAGGAAGGTTCACAATAAAACTACAAAAGCAATTTGTAAAGGATGTAAAGGAAGATGGGAGATAAAGCACTGGGCAGCAGAAAGCTCATCTGCTGAGTGTCATATCTCATATTGGACCCTCTCTTCTTATTTGCTCCTGGGTAATCACCAGCACCTGAGCTATAAAACATTGGCAAAAGCTTCACTTTGAGAAATGCATGGAATGCATAACTTGAAATTAAATGTGATCCTTATTAAGCTGCTATATCTGAATACTATCAAGTTTTATGAGATTTCAAAGAAACTTTAACTTCAAATACAGATTTGTTGTAAACTGTATTTCAGCTTCACCTTTATTACAGGGTGCATCAATTTAAGTTTGCCTGAACTTTTCAGTCATTTGAAATCTAAACACTAACTGTGTAACTATACTATATTTATTCCAAATAGACACAGCTATTGGGTATATGCCTAACAGTCCTCAGGGTAAATGAGGAGTTGATGACTCCTAATTCAGCTCAGCATCAGAAGTGAAACATCAGCTGCAGCCTACAGTGATAAAGTAGCTTCAATTTTACGGACACCTAAGGCTTAGAAAAATATACATATATACGCAACCAACAACAGGCTGATTTAAACAGATTCCTACATGTATTCAGTATTGTCATGAGGTTCTTCATAGATTCCTGATATTTACATACAGCAGAAGTAAAGCTTTTCATTCTATCAGGGATATTACCATACCTGTTGCTCAAATGTAGATTTCCTAGAGCAGGGCTTCGGAAGATTCTGGTGTAATGTATGACTTTAACACTTTTTTAGCACAAGTCTATGCTGAGTATCCCATGGGGAAACCAAAGAATTTGGGGATAGATAGTGCACCTAAGAGTCACCAATAAAATGATGCATAACGTGTTTCTAATTGGAAATTTAAACTGCACAAGACACTACACTAGTGACTGTGGGGGACAGTGGCCATTCTTACACAAGTTATGCATAATGATAGGAAATAGTAGCTTATTTATACCTTCATTTAAAAGGCACAACAACACAATTAAAGGCAGGAAAGATGTAGCTGTATCACCCTAGAGCATTCAGGCAGGGAAGGAGTGTCTGGGAAAACATTCATGGCTCCTCCTAACCACATTCATGTATTCACAAATGCTTGTTTGGCTTGCTTCTTTTTTGATTTCCAGAAGGAGAAGCTCATTAACGATTCTCACTTTCCCTTTTAAAAAGTTTCAGGCATGCAGTCAAGGGGAAAAAAACCACTGCCATATGTTTTGTTCAACAACAGAGAATGAATAGCAAGCAGTAAATAGCAGGGAAGATTGCAAGAGATCTTATGAAAATACTGATTTGGAAGTACAGTCAATTGACTCATCAGGAAAGAGAACAGCAAGCCAATGTTATGTTTGGCCAGTTCTAGCTAATATCCAGGGGAAATTAATAAAAACAAAACCATGAGCCACACTGAAAGAGGAGAGTCTATGAATGGGTAAATATGTGTGGAAGGTTGGCATTAATCTTTCATGAACAGGCTGCTGCCCACTGATTCTTGGGAAGAAGCTAGAGCAGGAAAACCCAACAGTGTCACAAATATAACAGATGGGAGAGTTTACAACTAAAAATCCTTGGAGGGACACAAACAGAATTAAGGTGTACGGGACGGTACATATGTTTAAACTAAAATCAAATTGACTTCTTATGTGAAATCATAGAGACCATTGAAGAAGGCCTTGAGTGGGACAAAGCTCATGGTTTCAGCAGAATGTATTTCAGTGTATGCCTTCAAACCTGTGAAAAATGAATGATTCTATAATTAGGAAACTTTCTTCAAGACTCATTGAATAATTGAATGCTACAAGTTAATACAGTGTTAGTCTAAATTAAATTATTTGTAACCAAAGAGAAGATAACATTTTTAAGCCATGTGCTTAGAACTTATTTTGCTTTAGCTACAATACCAAACAATAAACAGTTTAACAAAGAGATTCACATCCATGGTCATTTTTAATTAAACCATCAGACTGACCTTGCAATAATTTCTGTCTAAAGATATCCTGATAGTGCGGCATTTCGAATGCCCTTTTAAGCATAGAGAAGGATGAGCTACTACTGTAGGGGCAGGGAGAGCCAGCTGGGATGCAGGTTCTGGCAGCAGAAACAGCTTGTGTTCCTGAAGTGATCATTCTCACAACTGTTAATTTTGGGGTGTTGCTTTCAAAGAGGGAAAAGCATTCCTAGAGCAAGCAACATGAGGTTTCAATGCTAAATAGTCCTCATGTACATATCAGTACATTTGACTCATTTTTATCTGTGAAGTTTTGTTTCCAAATAAAGAAACAAATGAGTAAATTGCTAAGATTCAATTGGAAAGCAGCAAACTCTGGCAACATGCCCAGATGATTAATTATTTAGTAGAACATTTGGTCATATGGGCATGCCCAGAGCCACTTTTCACAGAGAGATTGATGACATTAATAATAAGGTGATCAAGGGTGTAGTGGAAAATTTATCATCACTTGACACAGGCTCAGCTTTGTTAATGCTCAAGTACTTCTTTAAATTCCTAGCTTGTGTTTTCTCATCCTACAGATCTGTTGCCAACCCACTGCAATAAATCAGAGTCATTCAGGTATTAATAGTAGGATAACCCCCCAAACCTGAAATTTCTAGTTAGGGGAAAGCATGCAGAGGGGTTAAATCTGTAAAACAAGCTGCAAGGCAGCACTGCTGCACCCTGGAAGTCCTATGCCATGAGAAACTGTGTCACCCACGGAAAATCAGAGGAAGGATTAAAAATAGAATTTATTTCTGCTCCTGAACTTTCTTGCTCAAAAGCTGCCTGTCATTTTCTAGGCCAGCAAAATGGTACAGTGAAGCTGAAGTGTCAAAGGCAGCCAAGAGGAATCAAATCATCAAACAATGAATGGTGTCTCAGACCTGCAGGAAAGCCTTCATCCCTATGGGCTCCAAAGACAGTAGTATCCTGAGAATCTCACAATACAATTTAATTATCAAATAGACCATAAAGACATCCAAACCCAGGCCTGAGTCTGTGTCTTCCACACTGTACCCCAGCAGCTGCCCAGACTGGCCTCCCCCATGACTGGCTGTGTGCCCAGGTGTTGCTCATGGGCATGGATGCACTGGATGTGTTGCAGCCCAGCCCATAAACACCCCTTCCACCTTGGAGCAGCACAGGTTTAAGATTGTTTCTTCATTCAAGCAGCACTGGGCACAGAGCCCTTTTACTTTTTAGACCATGCTAATGAAACTCACCAGGTTTATCTGGATTACCCTGTGTGCACCTGATATTTGAGAAGCATTGGAAAAAAGCCCCTTCCCAGCACGGCCTTGCTTTCTTATGCAATTCTGAATAAATAAACATGGTAAACAAGTACTGATACAGATAGAAATGGCAAGTTATAAACCCTGTAACGTGGCTGAGTGGCTAAAACAATCCAATAGTGCTTTCCTGATCTACCAGGTGAAGGCTGCAAAGGCTTCCAATAATTAGCTTTTATTCAATGGGCTTCGTTTAGTCAACTACTGTGCAATGCTTTCGTAAAACAAAACTATTTTGGTGTCTAAGACTTCAACCAGAAAACAAATGTGGCCAAGGGTTTCCAAAACAGAAGCCTAAATTTGGCTCTTGTGCAGGTCGGATGTTTGGGGTTATTTGAGAAAATTGAGGTAAACTACCACATATTTGGCAGCTTGAGAAATGCCATGGTTTAGATGGGTGCCCAAATGTACCCAAGACACATTCTGGGAAAACATCCTCCATTTATCCTCTCTCCTGTGCAAACCACATTCACGGTGGAACTGCCCCTCACAGCTGGGATGTGTAAGAGCCAAAATTAGAATATACACTTTGAAAAAAAGCTCCTGCAATAAGTCCTGTTATGCAAAAACCAAGAGTTAATGTTCTGTGATTCACAGACTCCAAGGTGCTGTTAATCAGTACACTCAGGGAATGACTATTCAAACTGCATTATGTATTCCTACATAAAACTGATTTTGAATTTGGTGTTGCTTGCATCCTAATAGATGCATCTGATTTCACTTTGGCATAACAAATCAGTCACATGAAATTTAGTCTGCAAAACTTCAGTTCATTGAACACACTTAGATTTCCTTTGCAGTGCAGTGCAGCAATGCTTCCATAAATTCCATAAATCAGCTTCAAAAGGATGGCTTTCAGTGTGTTTTATAAAGGAGGGAACAACATCTTTCTTCTACCAGAGACATGGAAAGGAAGCCATCCCACCAACTTCAGTAAGCCTGACCAGGGAATTCTTAAAAAAATCAGGGCTATAGCAGAGGTGTCTGTTTTGGCAGGCTGAACTCATCAGTGCCAGGCTGTCTCCTGCTTGGTCTCTGCAAGGCAGTGCTTCGGAGCACGTTCTATTTAGTGCCATTTGCCCATCACCCTTCCGCAGAGCACTTTGGAGACATTGCAGCTACACAGGAGTGGAGCAGCAGACCTGTGCCAAGCAGAGTGGAAAAAACAGTGAACTATTTCCTTGAAGCCTCACTTACAACATTTGTACATGTGTAAAAACAGGGATTTTTCAGGGGCTTACACTTTCGTGGGTTCTTCTGGGAAATGCTGAGCTGAATGTCAGGTCTGCTCAATTTTACATTTACAGTATTCCTTACTTGATTGCACCAGACACTCCTCGCAACCTACTGCTTAAGGAAATGAACCCTAGCTCTCCAAATCACTCCTTAGTAAGGATAAGAGGGGGCTCAAAGGACATACTCCTTTGCTTCATAGCAATTCCTTAGTGATTCGAAATCTGGTATCAGAAACAAGAGACTGTGAAACAGAACTTCTCTACCAGATAGGTTTTATATGCCTAAGAAAGTAATTGTATGTTAAATAAAGCAATTGCCCAACTCAGTAATTTCAAAATTCAAAATTTTAAGGGTATCCCACTGTATTTCTAGAGAAAGAGATCACTGATTTTAAAAAATTAATTTCTAAATTAAATACTAATATACTTACATGTAGTAATGTTCTATTCTATACCATGAAAACATATTAAAAATATATTAGAAAGCATATAGAAAACATTACAAAGCGTGTAGAACTGAGAACTTGCGGTGACAAGTACAATCAGAAAATAAAAAGAAAATATGCATAGGATAAAGGCAGGAGGATTTAAGAGTAAGGTCTCATTCAGGATTTCAGAGATAAAGGTGCAATAATGAAAGTATGATTTTATAATCCTCCTACACCTTGGCATTATTCTGAAGTAAATCTATGAAGGCATAAGTAAGTGAAGACAGTGTGATCTCTTTGATGATTAAAGTGATACAACACTGAGTTCAGATATAGGGTGGTTTGGGTTTAGGAAAACTAGGCCAGTGATAGCTGGGAGCACATGGAGCATTCATCCTCACCTGACACAGGACAGGTCTAAGGATTAGAAGGATTAAGATTAAAGAAGACAGTTTATTCGTGAGGAAGACTACAACCACGCTTGCTTAACAACACACGGACTATGATCTGCATCACTGCAAAATGCTCACTTCTCAGCTAATGGACCAAATGAGTGTTCCTCAAGACACTGCATTCTGTACCTCTTCACTCCTCTAAGATTCCAAAGACATGAGTATGTGTAAGAAATGAAAGTAGAATATATGCAAATGTGTGTAAAAATTGGAAACAACAAATGCTTTGTATGTGCTGTGAATGTTTTTAAGGGATATATCTCCTAAATCTTTCCCATAGGAGACCAAAACTCTGTTACATTCACGAGAGTACCACAATTCAAAGAAGTCTTATATCCTGAATGGTGGTCCAGCTTGAGCACAAGCAGCGTTTGCTTCTAAATACTGATGCTGGACCTTTCTGGAGACAGCTCATGCTAACTTCTAACCCCAATCTAAATAGCCATTACCTTTGGCAGGAAGGCAATGAACATGAATTTGTCCTCACAAACTACAAATCACTCACAAAAGACATTTGGAGCTGGTCTTTGCCAGCCAGTTAATTTACCGGGCCAGTATGCTCTGTAATGGGCATGGACAAGGAGCATTGTGTTCCTGTGCTGTCAGCCAGCACCCTCACAGCACAGGTATTCAAGGGACCTCCTACAAACACACATTCTTTGCTTTTAGTACAGTAAATTTCCACACATGCCAGCTTGGGGAAAACTGAACACTTTAGCTGGAGATCACCTAGTTACTCAATATAATTTTTTTTAATTGTATCTGCATTTTGCTTAGTGTTATTTGGGTTGTTTTAAAGGCATTTTGTCTCAACTAATTTCTCTACTTGTGACAAAAGCCTGGAATTTTAAATCACAGTCATTAGCACAGCTCACCAAGGTCGTATTCTCACATAACCTGTTTTGCTCCTTGAAGACAGCTCTGAGGGCTCAACTGCATGCAGAGTCAGCTCCCTTTTCTTCCAGAATAGGATGTTAACACAACAACAGCATTGTTTTTGCTTGAAGCAAGGTATTGCTGTTCACCAGGGAGGGTTTGGCAATAATTGCTTCTTACGTAAACAAGCAGAAATGAATAATGTTTTCTGGAGACCTAGATAAAAGTCTTGTTAATTACTTGCAAAGATGCATGGATGTAAAATCTCAGGCCTGATAAATACTGAGTCGTTATACACTTCAAGTTCTATTTTATCTCTTATGTTAAAAAATAAAACAGTAGTTTTGTAGTGTGTGCTTGTGTTAGAAATGTCTGCAAACTATAGGGCTGGTTTAGTGTCCAGTATTCTTAGAACACATTGGAGCATGATTTTTTCAAGATATTAAGTCTGCAATAGACAAATAGACTACTCAGCTGACACTGTAATTATAGTGATATAAAGGTAGTGGTGAATAATGAGTCTTGCTATTGAAAGTATATTGTGGAATAACAAATCAATGTGTTTAATCTGGATACCTTCGGGATAGGATCAGCTAGAAGAACTATCATTAGGTGTTATTTGCTTTGCTCCATCTGGGGCAAACAAAACATGATACAAACCATTAAGAGCTAATATTTATTAAGAAACTTTAAAATGCTTTCAGCTCTCCTTACTACTTCCTTATTTGACTTGTGCAAGGGATATCAGATTTTATAACAATATTAATTTTCCTCTGACTATCTGAAAGGACAAAACTCTGGAAAAAAGATGTTTAACTGAACCATATTTATTTCTATACTTAACAGCTTGCTACACTAATTCATGAAGCCTTTTATACTTTTTTATTTCTCCATCCATCCCCTCATCAGTGCCCATCACTGATGGTAATCAACATCTCAGTCATTATACCATGAAAAGAGCAGTTATTTTTTAAGTGAGGAAAACATCCAGCTTGCAGTTTAATTTTAGAAATTCATTGATACTATTCTGCAAACACAATCATGCAGTGTTGAACAGATATACACTCCATCACTCTTATTTAATAGTTTCATATTATTTTTAGTAGTGTCTTTTGCCTAGAAGAATATTAAATAGCCCCTCTTAATTCCAAGGAATCAAATGATCTCCCAATCTCCTGAAAACACCACTCCCAAAGCTCTTCTAGCCCTCACAGTCAGTCTTGGGGAAACCTGTGGTTTCCTATATTTCATTTGCCAGAGACAAGTACAAAAGAAAACTAATCTTTACTTAAAATATCCCAGCAAATAAGACATCGGTTTCTATAAACAATGTCTGAAATCTTGACAGGCTTCAGATCCAGAAGGATGAATCTTAGGTTTGCTAGTAGCATTTTTAAGATTTTCTGTGGTGCATGTAAAGATTTTTTTTTTAGATTCAGGCTTGCAGTGGGGCTTTCAAGAGACACTTATTGCCTACAGAACCCAGTTCTCGGTTTAGGAAATGGCTATATATAGGGGATTGGCTAACCTTAGTCTCAAAAAAGTCATGTTTGAGGTGCCAGCTGCAGGGCAGCCCACCTGTGGCCTGCTGGAAATGCAGGTAGGAGAACTGCTACTGGTATTCCAAGAAGATGTTGTATTTCAACAAGAGCTCAACAAAACTGGCACTGGGGAAGGGAAGGCCAACACACAGGTAATCCTCCTGTTGAATTAAATGTTTGGGTCCCGTGAAAGTTCTGATTTTGCCCTTTCTGCAGGAACTGCAGTCATCATGTACAACTTTATCTGGAGCAGGCTGTTGGCAGCATGTAACTCACAACATCACACAACTCTGCTGGCATAACCCCTGCTCTCCATCAGCCTCTGTGCTTGTTGTGGTAAATGGAACACAGCCCTTGATCTCACAGCAGTTGTGCTAGACTAGGATCAAAGTCTAGCAGCTGGCAAATTAGCATGTGGGACTCTAGCCACAAGGAAAAGGCCTTTTCATACTTGAAAAACAACGTGCATACTTCTGCTGCTGTGTAACAGAAAACACAGTTATGGTTAGATACGTGATGATGAGTAACAAGGATACAGATCACTGGCTCTTCAGTGCATGGAAATGTGTTCACATCATCCAAAATGCTGACAGTGCCAGGATTCATCACTTGCTTTTAGTGACACCTCCCACTACATGGTTTTATTTTTCCATCATGAGCTAAGATTTGAAAATGTGGCAGTATGGATGTCCTGAACTGAGAAGTTATTCACAGAAAGGCAGGTGTGTATATATATATATATATATATGTATATGAAACGGGAAGTTCATGCGTGTGTATCCTGTTTCGTCACCCCGATTTGTGGTAACAGCCTCTCTACATGACAGGTTTGGTGATCACCTCTCACCAGCTGCATTCCAGGCCCCTTAGCCTGGCTAAGAGGGGGCTGACACCTTCTGATTAAATGAGACAGGGAAGGGAGTTAAAACTGGGACAGCTTCTTCAGGCCTTAATGGCCCTGAGCAGATCTTGCTCTTGATTTTCAGTCAGTCCTTCAGTGCGTGATAAGGAACACAGGACAGTGGGTCTTTGATGTCATTGGCAGTGGTAGTTCTGGGACCTGCAGCCAGTGTTGGCAGGATGACAATTCTCACTGGGATCAGTGGAGGCACTGCTGCTCCCCAAAGCCAGTTATTTTAAGTCACATCTAAACAAGGCATTATCAGCTTAAGACCAGCCTTTCTCCCCTGCAGCAGGTTCGATTAGATGCAATACTTGGTAACTAAAAAGCAAAACTACATCCCTCTCACTTGAGCCAGACTGCTCCTGGTTTCAGTGGGTGTTGTCCGCTGCTGAACTGAAGAATTCACAGCCTGGTAGGTATGTGGGGAAATGCCTGGGAGGCTGATGTGCCCCATGTGTCTGTTTGCTTCCACAGAGGCACAGCAGCCTCATTTCAGACACTTCCCTGCATGCCAGTGCCTGACATCCCTGCCTGGGGGAGAGCAGGTGACTGCAGCATTTCTCGTACCACCAAGCTTTCTGGTGTTGGTTGTTTGCCTTCTCTCTTACTCATCTCCTGAGCAAAAATAAACAAACACATCACCAGGAACTACCACTGGATCCACACTTCACAGTCTGCCCCATGCATGCTCCTTTCCCTTCTTCCTTCCATACTCTGCCTTTCCAGTGGGTATTTGCTGCTCCAGCCATCGTGTATTTAGTGGTAGCATATCTGCACCAGCAGTTTGCATCACTGCTATAATCCTAGCAAAGACTAAAAGCCCATTGCAGACAAGATCTTAGAAACATGAAGAGGCTTGCAGAAAGGAAAACAGAACAAAAATGTCCTTAAAACATGTATATTTTTTTTTCTATGAAACTGGTTTATGAGGTTTTTTTATTAATCACGAGGTCCCTATGCAATATTATCACCCATTAAATAAAAAGATTTACACACCAAACTAAAAAGACATATTTGCTAACAACCAAATCCCAACACTTTTAGAGGTTTCTAGACCTAGCTCAGGAAACCTCTTGCTGGGCTGTAGGGCTAAGCACCAGCCAGGGCCCCTGGCAGACATTAGAGATAGCCTGGACAATGATAGCCAGGTCCAGAGTGAAGCTAGGCCCTCCTTTCCCCACTGCTGAATTAAAACCAGCATGAGTTTTCCCCCACAAGTCAGAGCATCTGTTAACATCTATTGGATGAAGACTTCACTCTATATCCAAATACCTCTGGAGTTCAGGTGGGTGCAGATCCAGGGATGACTCTCATGTCTTACTGAAATCCATGACATTGCTCCTCAGCTTCCTTGCAGCATTCCTGGCCCCCTTCTGGGGCTGCAGTTCCACCAAACTTCTTCTCCAGTGAGGGGGCTTCCTCCAGAGACCCTGCTCAGCTGCTGTGCCCTCAGCCCTGGTCAGGCCCCTCAGCTCCTCTGGCTATAGCTGCCTTCCCAGCCAGATTTCTGAAATGATTCAGCTCAGGGAATAAACAAAATGCAGCTTCCTCCCACAGGGGAGAGGCATGAGCAGCAGGTGGGCAGTGAGAATACCAGCAACCTGCTGTCACAGCCCAAGACTGTCATCACCTTACATCACAGGTAATTAAAGCCACAAACCAGTCACACTGAGTTAATTTGTTCAGTTCTCATTCACTCGCTTTTAGGGGAGGGAAATAATTTGAAAGCAGCTGGCATTGGGTCACCTAACTAACATGGGCTTCAGCTGTGAAGTCAGAGTCCAGATTTGCACTCTTCAAACTTAAAATCAGAAAACCTCTGTCAGACCCCTCTCTAGTTCTTTGTGCCTGTTTCTTCTGTTGCAAAGATTTGTTTGAAATTACGGATAAATCAGGAAATGGTTGCTGTATCTGAGCAGAACAGAAATCCTGGTGAATTTTGTGTATATACCTCTTGAAAGGTTCTATTTAATTCCATCAATACTGCTGTAATAAGTGCAATAGTTTTGAGGATCCAGGTATGCTCTTCATGTGAAAAGATGAAACAAGCCTTGGACTGATGATGAGCGTGATGATGGAACTAATGCACTCTTAAAAAGAAAAACCTTCTCTTCAGTATTAATTTGATCTGAGGTATTGTAGAGCAACCATAGCCCTCAGATCACTTTATACTCAAGTAAGTTAGACTTAAGTGCTTCATGAGAGAATTAAGAGAGCCCAAGATATGAAAAGCCATCATTCAAAATTTCTAAGAGCTATTAGGAGTGGAAATCAGCTACAGAAATTTCTGTTATTTTATTACATACATGCACACACGTGCATGTAGAACTACTTATTTACTCATTAATTAACTTTTGACATCTCCTATCCATTGTAGCTCCTTTGCTGCAATCCCCTAATCCAAGATTAGGGGTGGCTACACCCTTTTTCAAACATTAACAGGACCTGTGCATTATGTTCTAATTCTTTGTATTTCAAGTGTTTATAAATTATTAAAATAGGAGATTTAGCTGACTGTTCTGTGGAGAAATCATGTTGTACATGTCAGACTGGTTTTTTAACGATTTTTAACGATTTTTTTTAACGATACTATTTCAATATCTGATAAATTCAAATATATTGCCAGCGAACACATAATAAAAAGCTGGTTTTCCTGTTGAAAATTTAATTGAAGGTTATCCCAAGAAATAACGAAAGCCGACAGCAGCACTGGCATTACATCAAACGTCAGTCCTCGTGCATTACAAAGGTACCTCTGTACTGTTCATGATCAGAGAAAAGATTAAGTGATACAGAGGGCCGGCTGGTGCTTTGTTAATAAATTCTGGCAACAAGGTTACAACTCTGGACAGGGGCCAAGAGTGCACTTTTCATGTGCAATCAAGGGTATAGCTTAAAACAGAGAAGGAATCAAATCCTCCTTTGCAGCCAGGGCTGGAGAGGGGACAAGCCAGCAGGTGGCCACAGTGGAGCCCAGGAACCACGACTGGGGACACTTGTACACTATACTCCAATTAATTTTCATATATATTTTTTAATGCAAGTGATTAAAAGCACAGCTGTCCATCTGCACTGCCCAATGACAGCTGGTTTTGCCTGCTCTCAGATTAAGTAAAGCCAATCAGTCTCCAGAGCCCACTGAGACCACTTCCCACTGATGTCAGTGCCTGGCTCAGCCCCATTCCCGCTCCACCCACTGGCTGGGAGCAGCAGGTGACTCCCGTGGGACACCACCATGCAAGGGCAATCCAGAAGCCTTTGTAGACAGGCGAAGCTGGGGAGGCTGTGCCTGACTGCTCCTCAGCCACCTCAGGGCAGAGCAGCCCTCCCGTTGCGTAGATGGGTCAGGGGTGGCAGCAAGCTGAACAGGAATTGTGAATGAAGCAGAAAACATTGTACCCAGCATGGCCTTTGAAGAGCACCTTAAACCTCAGCTCACAGCTGAAAGGATGGCCTTTCACAAATACCACTCTGCCTTAGGCAAAAAAGTTGTATTTATATCAGGTGTCACAGGGGCCCTGCAATATGAATCTTCATTGGAAGTAGTATCGTAAGTTTTTGAAGCAACTGTGTAAAGCTGCAATGACATGTGATTAGCAATTTTACAGGGAAAGAATCAATTTCATTCTCTCCTCTATTTTTTCTAGCTCTTACCATCCTGCACTGTGAAATCCTAGACAGCAAACAGCAATATAGTCAAGCAATATTAGAAGAATATCCTTCCAATATGAAAAGGATACATCACATATGTTAGCAAAATTTGTGATAATGCCATATAAATATCAAGCAGGTCACCATTATTATCCAGTTGCCACCATGAAGGACTGTAGACAAATAGTTCTAGAAACTGAACTGGTGATTTCCATGCAGATATCCAAACCAGCTACCTCTTTCCCAAAGGTTTAGAGTGCCAGGCTATCATAAAAAAAAATCAGGTGAAGAGATTCTTGTAGAAACAAGACATGGAGTTTAAGATTCCAGTTCTATAACAATTAGTTGAACTTCAAAGTCATTTCATGTTATTAGCTTCATACCTTTGGTTTTGTTCTTTCAAGTGTGGATCATTTTCTTGTATTTTGTGTTTTACTAATGGATTCACTGTAAATGTGTCCATTTAATCTTTCAATTTCTTATAGAAAAGAGCATGAATGGAGTTTATACCAGCTTTTAAAACAAAAATTATTGTCTAAATGAGAAATCTAGGAACTCTCCCTTCTATGAAATTAAATTTCAGTGCTCAGAAGAGAAGATCCAACTTGATGACAATATCACTTACTAGTTTTATCTCCACTGACAGCATGCCCAGACTGAGATAAGAATCAGAGCATTTCACACCCATGAGTGATTTTCTTCAGAAGGGAATGAGTTTCTCAGGATACTCCAGGCAGGGCTGCTCACCCTGTAGTGAGGGTCACGGTTTCAGCATGGATTTGGAGAGACAAGCAAATTCAGCCACTTAAATACCTTATTCTCTTCTACTGCATACAGCAGTGTTCGTACAGACCCAGAGGGTCCCAGGTGCCACGGGGGAAGGAGCCTGTGACACAGCCCTACCTGCCAGAGTGCCAGCAGGATTAGGGATCTGGCTGTAAAATTCCAGCAGTTTGCAGCAGTAGATACCCGGGAAGCAGTAATCATGCTGTGCCAAAGAGTTGAACCCAGACACAGAGGATGAGGGCCCATTCCTAATCCCGAGGCAATCAGTTAATGAACTCTGATTTGTTTACCACAGAATGGTGAGTCCGTTGTGAACTTGTTCCCTGTTTGCAAACCCACTGTCCTGACTTCTAAACCATGTCTAGACCGTGACTACTGGACCAGACCTACTGTTACCTGTTAAAAGGAATGAGGACAATTTTCCCTTTTGTATTTGCTTTCTCGTGCTTCAGGCAAGTTGTTGCACCATCGGCACCTGTGAGTGGAATCCTCTTGAGCTGATTATTCATTGGCAGTGACTTTTCCCAAGGTTACTACAGGTTTTCAAGACTGAATGTGTCTCTCAGAAGTGCTTCATGCCCTCAGGGTTTGTGACACTGCTCTGAGGTCCATCACACCCAAGGGCTCTGTTTACTTCAACAGTACACATTTCTCAATAGTTCTTAAGGCATCTGGACTGCTGTGGGACTGTCTGGGTGATGAGAAAACTTGCAGTGCTTTGCTTTGAAATGTCTGAAGACAACACACCCAGAAAGGCAAAAAGGTCTTGAGAACACAGTCCTGTGAGGCTTGCAAAAGGACCCTGAGTCTGCAAGTCAAACAAACAAGAAACCCACATGGTCTACGAGGCAGACTGGATCAACCCTTTTTCCTCAAGGTGCAGAAATTTCAGCTGACCTGCTGGTGACTCCTCTCTTTTGTCTCATGTAAAACTGAAACAAGCTTCACACATGAGACCTGGGATAACACACTGTATAGTGGGAAGTGAAATCTTCTCAAGTTTTCCTGATGATTTTAAGACCTTTCCCCTGGCACCATATGTTTTCAAAGAAAGATAAATGCTTCAGGCCAATGCATTTCAACCTTCTCTGCTATTTCTCTGATTCAAAGCAGACCTGAATAGGCTGCACCAGAAATAAAGAGTTGCCATACACCAGTGTAAAGACACATTGCTTTGGACTTATTTCTATAGTAGTTCTTGGGATGGATGCCTTAAAGTCTACAGAGATTTGGTCACTGAGCAGAATCTGTCACCCAAGGACAGCAGAGATTATGGACATATCTATATTTTGGTTCAGCTTAGGGTTGCATGTTTGAACTCAATCTCCCAAGCATAGCAGTAAGAATTAGTTCAAGGTACGATTTCTGATGAGTAAAATCTATAAAACTGAAGAAATAAATTCCTAGGCACAGCTTCACTTCTTACAGGAGAATAACACTTAGGACTAGAAATTGTGCATTTCTTCTATAGTTGTGTAGATTCAGTGAGAGCTCTGGATACCAGTGCCCACATTGCCTTTTCAACACACATGTATGATATTCAGCACACCTTGACGCCTGAAAAAATGACAACATCTATTTCATCATGACCCTCTGTGCTTCCTCTCTCCTGCTCACTGTTTGCAGCTGAAATTTCAGCTTTGTTTGCTTCTCCCCAACTTCCTCCCATGCTGTGCCCAGCCTATAGAGGGTCTGCACCACACATACAAGACAGGCTGCAATTCAAAGGCCAAAAGTTGCTAAAGCGCTTATGCCAGTTAATTACTGCGCCTGTTTAATCCCATGTAATGCAGATTAGTGCTGTCAGCTACTGTTGGGAGAGCAGTTGATGTAACAGGGCTGGCCCTTCCACAGGTAAACCACTCTCCTCAAGGGTGAGGAGATGCTGACCAATGCTGGGAACAGAAACCTCTTGTGTTGTTCCCCAGTTGCTGTCAGGATGGAGGACTTGGGCACAAAAGCTGGATATGAAAACCAGGCAGGGGTGAAGACGGTATCACCCCCCTCCTTTCAAGAGGAAATTGTCAGCTTTGACCCTGTGCCCCACTTCTGCACCTTCAGATGAAAACTTTTAAGTTCCAGAGAACAGATCCACCGAAGACATCCTTACATCAAGACATGAGCCATGGTGAAGTCAAGCCACTAGGCACTACTCACATATCAAACAAAAAATCCTAATATATGTTCCCTTCAAAATGAACACCGATAGGTCACAGAAAACCATCCAGTTTGAAAGGCCCATCATCCCTCTGGGCAGGAGAAGGTGGAAAAGTGGAGGGAGGCCTTCCTGGAAACTTCTACTTCTCACAACAGGAGTCCAATCGAATAGGATTAATTTGCAGCCATTACTCAGGTAAAACGCCCCTTGGCAGCAATGTGTGTTTACGTAGGGCCTGCTTATTTGCCAAAAGAGTGCAAATACAATGGGTTCAGATGGCTCAGCACAAAAATTAACGGCATATCGTATTTCAGGATTTCATGTTTTCCTGTTCTAAAGGGTTAAATAATATGGGTTGTCTTGATTTGTAAGAGGTAACCAGGACTACAGCATTTCATACGACACCATTGGTAACTCAGCTACAGTAATAACATCTATTTTCTCAACCCACACATTATATGACAGTTAGGCAAATATTTTTCACCTCAATAGATTTTATGGTCAAATTGCAGACTTTTCTCTTTCTGGTTCATGGCTGATAAAACTTTGACTCATGGAAGTAATGATGACAGAATATGTGATAAGGTGATCTGCCAGTGGCTGAGAGTCAGGGCATGGGACACTAGACTTCCACATTTTAAACAGCCCTTTTTGTTCCACATGAGATGCGGTAAAATTTAATTTTTATTTTTAAAAGAGTGTAATTAAATATAAATCACACCAATACTTTGTTTACTTTAGAAATCTAAGTTGTTTGTATTCTAAAAAATTAGATTTTGCAAGCAAAAGAGATGAGAGATTTAAAAATGAACAAATGTCTGGGAATTTTTAATCATGCACTCAGCATGCCTCAGCCATTAGATTTAATGCCTGAAGATGGACATTGAACGTGCAGCCATTGACCTCAAGCTGAATCTGGTTTCCTTAAAACCTGTCTGGCAGCTCCCTCCTGAGCAGCACCACAGCGATGCTCTCCTGGGATGATGCTCACAGGTGGGTACACCGAGCCTTGTCAACAGGCAGAGACATTCCTGCCCACACCTGCCTCTTCCTCGTGTCTGTGCCAGCTGCTGCCAGCCTGAGTTTCAGTGGAGGCTGGAGGCAAGATGCCAGGCTGAGGTGTGGACACACATCTTGTTTGAGCAGCTCTGCTATGGGACAGGGGGCAGGCAGCAGAGGTGACATCTCAGCCACCATGGTAAGAACTGCAGCAGCTCAGCTACCAGCCAGAGCACACCCCTCTCTGCTTATCCCCAGGGACAGTGGGTATCCAAGGAGGGGGATTATCTCTGACTTCACAGGAAGGGATGGCAGACAAAACATCTTGATCAATCATTAGTGAAGCCACTCACTTCAGCACTGAAACAGGATGTTGCAAATGAGAAAGGCAAAAGCATCCCACAGGGAAAGGTAACAAGTACAGGAGAGCTGAGTAGGGTAGGAAAAAAGGTTCAAAAGAATAAACATACTCAATAAATAAACCCTGCTATAATGTAAACAGGTTTCCAGTTTGAGAATACTGAACATTTCTTTCACAGATTTTTTTTTTCTTTTTGTTTTAGATCAAAAAGCAACAGAGTATTTCAATAGCTTCCAGAGCAGCAACAGTTATGTTACTTTTTCTGTGCCCTCCTTCCTCTTCCCAGCATGAAGAATTAAAATGATAAGCCACAAAGTCGTAGGCAGGCAGAACTTTTTCGGGTGAGACATTGAAGCAGAAGGAAAACAGGCAGCGAATGAAGGCGTTGGAGCAGCAGCACCTCGCTCAGCACAGAACACAAACACGTCGCGGCCGGGCAGGCGGGGGGCACAGCCTGCCTTTAGCGCCATAGAGCCTGAGCCATCAGCAGCGCCACAGCTCCCCCGGCAGGACAAGGAGGACAAAGCCATTTCTCCCGCTGTTCCCTCTCATCCCAGCCGCCTCCTTTCCCTGCTCTGGGAGCGAGCAGAGCAGGGAAGCACTGCAGGGCACGATTCCACCCTCCCGCCTTAGCGTCAGCGGGCACGTGCCCACATCTTGGTACGCAGGGACAGAAGTTCGAGAGCATCCCACAGTCCCACCCTCCCCCGTCCCTCGGAGCCGAGGACTGGCCATTCTCAGCATCCCGGCCCCGGTTCCCGGCCCCGGTTCCTCCCCGCGGCCCCTTCCCCTCAGAGGGAACGCGGCGCGCCAGCGCCACCTGGCGGCTACCGCGCTCCCTGCGCCTCACGCTCAGCGCCGCTTCCCGCACCTTTTCGGAACTTCAAACACCACTGCTGTGCGGTTTAGCAGAAACAGCACAAATTTTGGCAATAAAGCAGCTGGCTTCTGTTTTAACGTGGTCCTCAGTGCGTTTTAGAGTACATACATATCCGTATTATTATATCCTTAGTTAGTCCTAAGCAATTTCCATTGGAAAACACTGTAATTCACCTCTCTAGAGGACAGTCCGCTCTCTAAGTAGGGATAATGCCAGATTTCCAGTTAACACACCTATTCCCTAGGATTAAACACTTCTTGCTGATGCAGAAGGGAAAGGTGAGGCTACTGTTGATTCATGTTAGCCAAGAAAAGCTCACAGCCAAAGCGCCAGACTCTTGGTCTGTTCATTAAATTTCATCATAGCCGTTCCAAAAGCAATGGGGCTCCATCCGAGCCAGTGGGAAATTTAACTGAAAATAGATTGGATGAACAGGTGTCAGTTGGCCAACAGTTTCAGTCGTTGCTACTGTTCAAGATGAAAAAGGATACAGGTTAGCTGTCCACCAAATTGGGCAAGAAGCATTGCATGCTTCAAGGGAGCAGCCTCCTCTTTGACCTGGAAAAGGCTTTTCTTAGGCTTCTACGTGTGAAACTCAATGCTAGGGTATGAAAAGCAGCCATAAGGGATATGATTCCTCACCTATGGTTCTTAGTTACTTTTTTTAGATGGATATATTTCTCCAGCATATGCCTCCATTAAGCAAATCTATTTCCTGGTTTTTTTTCCTCTCCTCATCCTTTTCTGCAGCTCTATTCTATTAAACTGGGAAAATACAAGGGAATTCTGGGATCTGCACTGTAGGCACTGCTCGAGCAGCTCAGCTGACATGAAATTGATACCAGCTTTAAGAAACATCAGCTAAAAAACCATCTACAACCCTCAGGCCACCCAAGTGCCTTCAGAACCAACTACTTGGCTAAGGAGGCAACATCACTTACCTATCACAAGCAATGGTGATCAGGATGAGTGTTGCTGCAGCACCTTGAGAAGCATGAATGTCCAGTTCCTCTCCATCCCTTGTTTTTCTCCATTTCTTGCTTTACAGGTATAACTTGCTTCTTTTTTTTTGTATTTCAGCAAAAACAGGACGTGATGTTGATCCATTGATGAACCATGGCACACCTCCAATTTACACATGCACACACATAGTGGGGCTAATTCAAAGCAATCCAAGGCCACTTTTTACCCATCTTTTCTCTTTACACTGAGATGCAAGGTGGTATCATTCCATTAAAAAAGTATAGAAACAGTAACAAAATACAATTAGCCTTTCCCAGGCTTTGGAATTCACACTTGTCACTACAGCTGTTAATGCTTTCTTATATTGCCATAGTGTTAAAAAAAACCCAACTAAAACCCATTAAATACATCACTGTTGTAAGGTGGGTGGTTTTCCTCTTCCCAACAGACAAATGCAACACATTTTTACTCCAGGCAGCTGTTTAGTTCCCCAGTTCCTAGAGTGGAGCAGAGCCTCTGCAGGGTTTGTTTTCCTATCTAGGGTATCGTAATTAGGATTTGGACTCCTTCATGCAACTTTCATTTAAAATTCAAATTTGTCTTTAAACTGAAGTTGAATTCAACTCCAAAGGCTATTATTTCACCAGCTCCTCAGAGGATTATCCACCCTCCCGAGCTCCAGCTTCCCTGCTGTGCCCCCTTGGCATTAATTGAGGGCTGCTGCAGCCCAGCTTTTCCCTGCTGTGAGTCACTTCTTCTTGTGGGGGAACCTTTGGAACCCCAGCAGGAACCTGGCTTCAGGTATTCCTCAGGAGACTGCAGCAAGCAATCCATCCAGAGTTCTCAGCATGTTATGAGCACAGCCTGGCAGCCAGGCTAACATGACCCCTCGAGTTCAGCCAGGCTCCTCACCCAACAGCAGCAATGAGTGTCTGAATTCCAGTCAGCACAAGCCCACTTTGGTACAAACCTTTATTATCTCACACCTCCTTGCCACACCTATCATTGAAACAACTCACATTCATATTTTACAGGTACCATAAAAAGTTACAAAGTGTAAACTATGCTGTGTAGTTCACAAAGTAAAAATACTTGAGGATTGAGTTTCTGTCAACAGAATTTGGCACAGAGGTGTTCACACGCGAGGGAACAGGCAGGTACTTCATCCTGAGCACATCAGGAAAGCAGTGTTTGCATGGTTTAGAGGCAGAGCTTATCCTGTTGATCCCTGGGATTACCTGTGGCATTAAAAGGCACGAAGAGAAACTCTCCACGAAGCAGGCTCCAGGTAGTGTGGGCATCCCACCAGGAATCTGAGTGCTCCCCAGTTCTTCCAGTCACAGCTAGGGGAGTGGGTGTCAGCATTCCTACCAGCTGCTTGCTCTTGCCTTGTCCAGCAGGAACTGCAACTGGACATTCTTACCCCAACAAACATGGGCAGGCTCCTTGGGGCCGCAGCAGTGCTGGGATAGGTGCCCATGGTAGCCAAAATGGCTCTATGGCTGCCAGGGCTGTGGCCTTTAGGCTCAGGGTTGCAGGGCTGCTTTACAGATCCACACACTGACACAGGGGTAAAGGTTTTAGATAACATCATGTCTATCACGTTTAGAGACAGAAGTTCTATTTTAAAATAGTCCTAGGTACACTAGACATGCATTTTATTAACATTGCATGGTTAATAAAAAGTAGTTTGGAAGGACCACCATAAGCAATATGCAGCGGTAACTGAGCAACAATAAATATTTGAGTTGTTTGGAAATTTTGTTGGGCTTTTTGTTTTTTTACCATCTCCATTGTTACAAAGCAATGACAATAATAGTAGCCATAGTAATACAATCCCTACTTGTTCTACCTGAGCCAGTTACAGATGGTACACAGAGCCCACAGTTAATTTTCTCATGGAATTCAGAGGAAAACTTGTTTGTAGGGTAGCCTTTAGACAGATATTGCCCCAAAATTGATATTCACATATTCCCTAAAAGTTTGAGTTAATTTGATCAACAAAAAAAGCATTGTTACTTCCCATCCTCAACCCAACACTAATATTTAAAAATTTACAGCACAATCTTCTGTATCATTAAGGTAATGGAAAAAGAACAGACTGAGAATGAGAGGAAATATCTCATTAGAGCAGATGATCAAGGAGAGAACAGTCTGACACAGACTCCAAATTTTTCTTTCATGAATAATCAGTGCTATTCAACAGGGCAGGCAGCAAAGAGACAAATCCAAAGGAAATTTCACACTGCTGGCTAAGCCAAAGCAACTGCTCAGGGATCTTCATTTTGTACAATCCTCAGGATCCTGAGACCTCTTCCCAGGTAACAAACCTGCCATGTCTGACCTCCCTAGAAACACGCCCTTCCCAGAACTGAAACAATCCTGATCTTAAGCTCGTGTCAAACATGCACAGTCACAGCGCTTCCTCTTCTCAAACCCTGCTCCTAAAACCCATTTCTGCTGAATGAAAAGCCACCACTCAATATTTTCCATGCATAGAGACCAGAGATCTCAGCCCAGGGAAAGGTGGACAGAGAGTGAAGAAATAAGATACCTACACCACAGTGATCATCAGTGAACAGCAAAGGCATGGGAAGGGAGGGCAAGCACACATGGCACCAAGAAAGCTCAAGCAGAGGTGAATTATGAGCACACTGACAGCAGTCTGTCAGGGAAGAGGGGCTTCTAAAGGCACTGCAAATTCCAGCCCTGGTTCTCAGAATGACTGTGTCATCACAGAGAAAATGAGAGCAGGACTTACTGGCTCAGTGTTGTTTACATCCGGATGACAAATTGGCACTGAAGGAAGAGGCCTCTTAAGAAAACCACCTGGTTGCTGGAGGGTTTTTTGGAGCACGTACATCTGCTCTGGCTGGCAGATACTTATTTGGCTTCAGGGCATTGGTAGAGTCGGAGCTCACTCTGTAGAAGTCAATGTATTTCCTCTCTTTTCTTTAAACACTTTCATCTTGCTAAGATATTTTCTTTCCAGAGTTCTACCTTGTTCCAAAAGCCCCAGCTGTGTTTCTTCTAAGAGCCAATCAAATACATAATGTGTCCAGTGCTGCTATTCCTGGAGCATCCCAGTGCTGAACGGAGCCAACTGCAGATGCCCTAGGCTGTCTGACAAGCCCATGCATGACCTGTCAGAGCACCTAAGTGATGTAATATTCAGGCACCAAAACTGCTTAAAGCAGAACAAACCCTTCACTAACATCAGATCTACAAAGTCTGTGTGCAGACAGAAAGCATGTACAAATACAAGAATTTATCTCATAAAAATTCAGTAATGTACTACAATTCTTTCCACACACAATAATCTCCAAGACCTAAGCATTTTCACTGAAAAAGGGTTTGGCTAAGATTTTTTTTCTTTTCTTTTCTGAAGTGGATTTCCACATTTAGGATAAACCTTTTCTCAGTTCCAGGCACCTGGCATATATACATACAATGCATCCTCTTAACCTGCTGCACCCTAGAGCTGTGCTCCCACTGCCTTGGCATTGCAGCTGTGCCATCCTGCAGCACAGCTTTACACATACTTCCCCACATCTGTCAGTAGGGAAGAAGAAGGCATTATCAAGTACACTTTCCTTGGAGAAGTTTCAGAATTGACAGAACAAATTGGGCTCCCTTTCCTTCTGTGCAAATGCTTGACATATGATCATTATTAATTTGCACAGGATGAAGAGTTCACATGAGTCCCTCACTTCTCCTGTCCTGTGCCTGCCATCTCTTCTGAGGCTGAAAGTACCAAAGCTGCTTCATCTCCCAAACTCACTATCCAAAGCACAGATTGCCCAGAAAAGTCACATCATTCAGTGCTTCCCACCACCTGGCACACACATGCACACAAAAATTCAACCCACTGTTCTCCAAACAGAAGGTCTGCTCTGCTCCATGACTTGGACAAACCATTTTTGCCAATATCCTATTCAGGGCTGAAGGCTCCTATTTATTCTTGAATTCTCCTGTAAGTGGTTTACAGAAGCCAACTGCTGAAAACACACACCTTCATTTCTGTGGAAGAGCAGCAGGGGTTTCTGATGTTCAGAGAACCACCTGATGTCATGCTTGATAAATGCTGGTAAGTGTCTCAACCTTTATGCTTCTGCTAGTGATCTCACGCTGGGGCAGTTACTGATGCTCAAGCTATGGGTAGGTACCATGGTGGTAAGAACTTCTGTGTGCAGTCTCTCCCTTACATTTCTGGCATGAACATGAAAGGACAACTCAAAACAGGACTGGCTTCGAGGCTTGCATCCCAACGATCCCTCCCTCACCCCGACCGCCCAAAAATAAGATAAAAATCAATAAATCATCTAATAATCCCTTCTTAAAAGTATTCTTTACATAAGGATAATTACAGATTGCAAAATATGGATTGCAAGAAAGACATCCTTCAGCAGACACTGTTTCTTTGCATGAGATTTGGAATTACAAATTGTAATTTGCTACTCGAAGATGAGAGATTTATGCTCAGGGATGCCGTAATTGCTTTTGTGTTCTTCAAATAATTTCCTTAGTTTCTGTAGATACAATGCGTGTAGCTGATCAATCTCTTCAGTGGTGGGGTTCAAGTTCTGTTTTACAGGGATGGGGCTTCCCACTGTAAATCAAACACAACAGCATTAGTTTCATTGACATCTCTTTTTAAATAGAATTGCTGTCCCTTCCATAACAGCTCCACCACAGCTCCCAGCCAGATGGCAGAATCACAGCTCAATTTTCTTACCCTGGGGCCTGACTCTGCCTTTTACAAGCCTGAGTCATCGGTCTGGTTTTCCACTTCTTTTTGCTCAAGTTCAGGTAAAATAAATTAAAACCCCCACTACTTCAGTTCAGCAGGAAAAAATCAAGTGAGAAGAGTTATAAGCTCTAACTTGAAAGAGCAATTTACACTTCAAGATACAATCCTATGGGTTATGTGCTGTCTACAAACTCAACACAGCATTTTAAAAAATGTATTTTCTCACTCTCTTCTGAATTCTAAGCTACTCAGTGTGCGGGGCAGGCTTAAGAGGACAGTGGTGCCCTCAACCACAAAGTCACATGAGCAGGACTGAAGGAAATATTTATCTTCCAATTTATTCAAAATGGATATCACTGCATCACAAATGTTGGTGACCACAGTCTAGAGAGGGGTAGCACATAAATCCCCTAAACCCTGTGAAGTGTCTCTGAACCATCCATTGCTCACAAATGTCCCTGGAACCAAAATGTTCTCCAGACACTGTGCAAAGTCTGCTGCTTGTACCATGGGAGGTGGTACCATGGAAATCCAGAGCGCAACCTTCTCTTCCACAAAAAGCTATGGCTTAAAAAGTCTGTGATATGCTTAGAGAAGCTTCCCATGATCTCAGTCTTTCCTGCGTTGTTCAATCACCAGATTTTGACAGCTGTTCTTGCACTGGAAGCACCAAGACCTTAACAGACCCGACTGGGATTGCAGAGGAAGTATGTAGAAAAATAGAGCTAAAAGAACCCCCCAGGAGCTTTTCCACAGGCACCTGAAAATCCCTTTCAACAGATGTTGCCACTTCAGATTGGATGGTGATGACTAAAGGGAAGCCTAGCCAGAGCCACAAAGAGCTGAGCCCGCATTTTCCTGCTGCCAACAGCTCTCGGGCCCTGTGTGGTGCTGAAACTCAGACTTTACACAGCTGGGGTGGGAACCCAGCCCTGGATGGAGCAATACCTTAGGGGGGTGTGAAAGCAATATACATACAACACAGGATTTCCAGAGGCAGGACTGGATCCAGCAAACTACCCCAAGCCCTTCTGCAACAGTCTCTTCTCCTTAGAGCGGAGATTTCTTGTGGAATTGAAAGCTACACTCATCTCTCTAACATTGTGTGCAGCTTTAAGGAACCTGCTTCATTTGATATTTTAGAGTTGCTTCTATTTCTGGAAAGCAGTAATAAAACCAGAGGTACTTCAGTCATCAAGCCCAAAACACTCAGACTTCACAGATCTTGGCTTAGCTGAACGGCTTTTGGATCCATGGCTTCTGAACCTGGAGTGAAATCACCCATACTTGGCCACGTTGTCAGCACAGCTCATCAGTTCAGGTGAGCTCACTGTGCCTCTGCAGCTCTCAGGAGCTGAGCCAATGCTTTCAAAGCCATGTTGAGCCATACCAAGAACACCCCCCACACCCCTCCAAAGACACGAGGACATTGTGACAGTTCTCAAACATGGGGAAAGAGACACAAAAGGCAAAGGATTTCATGAGGCCTCACAAGTTCTGTTGCAAGACTCTGGTCTTGCTGATTTGTAGCACTCCTGTGCTCTTGGCATGATGAAGAATTGCCCCAAAGAATATGACATCTTAAGCTTCAGAACAGTCCTGGTGTCATCATCAGACCAAAGAAAAATTGCAGAATATACATCTTATCCAATACATCTCCTTCCAAAGCTTTGATAACTTTTTGGATGCAATACATTTCCTTCCAAAGCTTTGATAACTTTTTGGCTTTAAAATAAGTGACAGTTTTAGCCTGCCAGTGTACAATATGGGCTTTAAAAATTACTTTTTTTCAAAATATTTAACTGCATGAACTGATAAAACAAAGATCTGCATGAAATTTAACATAAAAAGAGCTACCTTTTTGTCTTAAACATTTTTATTTGTTTCATACTATAATCTGCTGCGCTGGCTATGCCTCAGCTGGAACACCCAACTGCTACTTCTCTGCAGAGCTAAGAAATTAAAGTTCTGAGCTTCTTACAAAACAACTGCAGCATTTAGAACCCACATCAACAGCTGCAGAGCTGTGGCAGCCCTCTGGTAACAAAATGGACAACCCTTGGATTTCTTTGTGGATTGCTGAGGATAGAAGCCTGCGGATAACTAAGAATGAAAAGCAAGATTTGGCCTGGGACAGAAAGGGGGAAGGGAGAAAAGAACTGCCCCTTTTAATTGGAAGGACAGCAATTAAAAATAGTTTAAATCTCACATACTTATTTTAGATGCACAGTAATCACTTCTTTCTGTTAGAACAGATTTATAAATTTACAGATATTAGCAGCACACTGATGCATTTCTAAACATTTGCAAACACATTAGGAAAGGTGCAGGGAACTTACCAACAGTATGAATAGGCTGCCTGTAAGGTATTAAGCCAAAACTGTACTGGAATATTCCTCTAGCATGAAATAATGGTAAAGCAAAGCCCATTATCTTTTGCAACTTCTCCTGTACATTTCTGAGCCATGAACCCTTGGGGTTTGCAACTTGCTTGAATAGTTCATTTTCACCAAAGGAAAACACTGGGACCAGATGAGCCCTGTAAACAAAGAGGATACTGAGAATTCTACATCAGCCTACACTTGCACTGCAGTTCACAGCAGCAGCATGGAAACAGTTTCACAACAATCAGCACAGAAAACTTCAGCAGCTTTAGATGTCATCAGCAACGAGCTTTCAACCCTTCTCATGTGCAGCTGCTTTTTGGATGCCTTGGCTGGCTTGTGCTTGAAAAAAAAAGTGATTGGCACACAACTAGCAACTTGCTTTTGGCAGTATTTAGTTGGTTGGTATCTATTGCAACTTGTGACTGCTCAGAATTATGAAAATGAGTGATTGCATAGATCATAAGTATGACTTTATCCACCACTATTTCAGCAAGTCCACCCTTGTTCCACTGTATTTTTCCCCTCGGCAAGCAAAGAAGCCTCTCATTGCTAACCTTATAATGCTCCCAGCTGGGTGGCATCAAAACCAGATCTTGGCTTTGCCTTGTCTTTTGACTGGAGTAATGTGTGCCCTTGATTTCAGTGCAAAAACCATGATAAAAACCAGACACCCTCACAGACATGAGTGCAGCCAAATTCCTCATCTGCTGTCCAATTCCCAGTGAAACCCTGCTTCCTCTGGACTTCTTCAAAAACAGTAGCCTTAATCCATTATTACCAAAGGTCAAATCCTACCCACAGAAATTACGTGAATTCATTTTGGCTCTTGCACAGCCTAATGAATTCTCATTCAGTTCATGAATTGGCTTGGGAGGAAAGGCACTGACTAGCTTCTGGACAAACTACTTGAGTGGATGGAATCAGTGCAGTTGTCTCCAGCAGGTAAAGGCACCACTGAATTTAAAACCTTGGCTGCAGTATGGTTTTTGATTAATGCTTACTTTCATTAAATATTCTACAGAGTTTAGAGAGAAAAAAAAGCAGGATAATCCTAAGCAGTCTCTGAAGGATTCAGGGATGTTTTATTTGCTTCACTTAAGTCTTAGTTTCGGTATCTTAGCTCTATTCAGCCCCCACTATCTTTGAGAAAAACCTCACTGTAAAATAGCAGTATTGCTATAACATTGTCAGAATGAATTTCTGCAGAGCTGTGAATGCCTGGGGAGGATGCACTGAGGATAGAGCTGGCTGGAAAGCACTGGGGACAGTCAAAATCCACCTGTACAGAAAAACCAACTGCTTCAACATCTTTAGCCTGAGGGCTCACAAAGAATACCATTCCCACACACTATTCTGACTAATGTCTACTCAAAGTTTCTTTTTCCAGCAGATTTACCACCCAGCCACCTGTAAAGGAAATATAAAGCCTGGTACTTACTGTGGCTGTGTAAACTCTCCACTTTTTACTACAATACTAAGACAAACAGGAACATCTTGTGGTGCAATAGTATCCTGACACTGTGGGATTTGTTTTAATCTGGTGAAGGCTTTTGCAAGATGCTATGTAGGAGGCTAAGACAGAGAAATAAGTAACTTATGATTGTGAAACTAAAGATAAGTTAGCTGATTCATCACTTGTTTTGTGTCTTTAGGATTTCTTCACTTCATATCAGATATTTGTACTACCTTGGACCACAATGTCTTTTGCAGAAGAGCAGAGGACTTTTGCTGACATATTCAGGCCACATTTGACAAGCTCCTAAGCTGAGGAACACAGTTTCTCTGTGCTGGCAGCACAGGAGCCAGGGCCAGAGAACACAGCTCTCTGCATTCCCCCCTTCCTTCCTCTGTTGGTATTTGATGCTGCAGATCACGAGCACCAGGAATGTGTGCAGGCACTGATGGCAGGTGCTTCTTCTCTGCATTGCACAAGCCTCCCTTACCCTTTCATTTCCACTTGAGTTGGAAATTGTCTTCCCATTTTGCTAATTGTTAAAAACAAAATGTTAAAATCAGAAGCAATTATTCGATGCCGAGTCTTTGGGCAACAGCCTTGTTAGACTCACCGTGTCCCACAGCCCTGCTGGAGAAATGTAAAGTCAGAATTGCTATGCTTCATGTAGAAGTAGTTTTTCTTGCTGGTGCTTTTTGAATAATTTGTAGCCTGACGGTTACAATGAGCACGTGAGGTGTAGCCCTCAGCTAGGCAGGCTGAGATGGGCATTGTCACCCAGAGAAGGGCTCTAGACAGCTATGACCCTTTTAGAAAGAGGAGGACCATCACTGGAATCAAAGTAAGTGAATAAGTAAAGGAGTCATTCCTTTGTTTTGTAAGTGTCCCACTCTTGTTGTTACGTGTTGGAGATAACTTTTGAAATCAAGGTCATGAGAGGCACAGGTGTATCTGATTTCTCAATGCAAATCAATTTAGATGAGACATAACCACCAACAACCTTTGTGATCTGACAGACCAGACATTTGTCAACATGCTCAGAAAAAGAAACAAAAAAAAAAACCCCTAAATATTCTTCTAAACTTTTTGGTTAAAACAAAAATAAGCCAGTGAGAGTGTTGAGGATCCCACTGAATTAATCAATAGTTGAACAAAAATTGAGTAAAGGCTCATTTAGGCTCTAAAGTCCCACTTCAAATACACAAGAATTCTTTCCAGGTACAAATTAGACTAAAATGTTACATTCTATTAGCAAACAGGCCCTTTATGAGAATCCTAGTGATAAGAAATCCCCTCGGAATTTTGGCACAGAACAGTTTCTAGAACAAAATGGACCTTAGCACACTGTGTAAAAGCAGAGAGCGCCTCTTCTCAGAGACTAGCTTTTCTCCAGTTAATAGCTTAAAAAGCTGTTTCTCAAAACTAGTATTTTTTTCTTATTGCTTCACATGTCAATATAAAATCCTGGGAGCTGTTCAGAAAGTGTAGCAGGAACAAATCATTGGTTCCAATATTTCTAATATACAAACTATCTAGACCAGTCCAGAACAAACACAATAGCCTACACTGTGTAAATCACTCAAAAGACATTGATACCATCTCTGTTTAATTACACACTGATGGCTGCTTGACAGTAATAAGTAAGCTAATTTTTCTTGAGATTTTCACCAAAAATTCCCAGGAATTACTTTTTGCAAATGGCAATCTTCAAAAGAAGGTTTTTGGCATAATGGTGAAAACAAATCTTCCTAGACCACAATTTCCAGTGATTTAATAAAACAGGGCCTGGGTTTCCAATTTACTTGTTTGCTTGCTTAAAATGATAAGAAAATTCTCCTTTAATTTGTCTTCAATTTACAGAACAGAAAGCAAAATGTTTGCTCTACTCAGCAAAACCAGCCAAGGTTTACTAATATTGTTTCATAATTCTTACTCTTTGCTAGTGCAAGAAACAACAGAAATGAAACAAGATATGCTAATAACACCTACTATTTACAAATTATGAAAGTCAAAGAGAGCTTTCAACACTCCCAGATTTGATCAAGGTGGACAGACTGGCTCTTATGTCAGATATCTGCATGTTCTTAGACAAGTAACTCTTTCAGATTCTCTAATTTTATATAATATGAATATTTAAGGATCAGTCTGCATTCAAAGCATGCTTCATACCTACCCATGTTTCAGGGCCATTTTAATAAAGCCCTTCCTCTTGAGGATGTTCAAGGTTAGACTTCCAGGATGTGCATTCAGAGATTCCTCTGCTCCTCCAATCACAATGACGGATGCATGGCCACCTCCCTCATTGCTCAGCACATATGAGACACTTTCCTTGGATGCAGAAACCATTCCTTCAGGAAGAAACATTTTAAGAGTGACCACTGGATCTTCATGTACAAGTACAGTGGAATTTAGGAATATTTAAAAATATATAAATGATTTTTCAAAATTATAACAGCACAGAACACATTTCAAAGATTTGGGTTCAACCTCCTTACCCGCAACAGGTTTGGTCTTGGGAAAGTGCTTTGATTTCCCACTGACGAGTTAAATGCTGTTGCCTATTGCAAGAGTTTTCAGTTCTTCAGGGTGTGCTCTTCTGCCAACTTAACTCCCCCTCAGAGAGACTCTATGCCCGAGAACAGAGGTGAACAGCAGCAGATACTGCTCAGAGGCAGCAGCTAAAGCCATAGAGCAGGTGCATGTAAACACAGGCACAGAGGGGTTAACAGAATGAATAGAGGACTTGCTAACTCAAATGTGGAGCTCCAGTGCCAGGCAGACTCCTCCATTCTTTTCAAAGCTATAAAGCAGCAGCTCCATCTAAGGCAGGGACATGACAGCATTAGAAGAAGCAGAAAAGGCTCACTTGTACCATTCCCAATGACTAAATCAGCTCATTCTCTAGTAACCAGGCCCCAGCACTCATCAATATTTAGGCTACAATAGCAGATTATATGAAACTTTTCTGGTACTCCTGCTGACCCAGACGCTTCTAATCAGAGGCACGCTGCTGTACAAGACTTTATCGCTGATTTAGATCTTGCTCTGGACATGGTGCTTTGAAATATCCCTTTTCTAACAGACATGCACCTAATACTTCAAAGGTTCCTTTTGCCCTAAGTTTTACTTCAAAGGCTCATAGTGGTACCATTTAGCCAGAAGCCATGTTTAATTACACTGTGTTGAATTCATATAATCTAAGTGACAATTTAGAGATCAAGTCTAGTTTACATTGTTGCTGGTTTCACAGAGCTGGTATCAAAACACTCTACTGGATCTCCTGTTACCTGCTTGGTCTTTTTTCTAACAGAGACATTACAATATGGATTTTGAAAATTTCATAAGAGAGGGAAGACGACTGTGATCTACTTTTGAGAACTGGCCACCAAGAGGAATAGCTTGCTACCAGAGCAAGTTCAGACCTCAGTAAAAAGCTACCTCCATTTGCCATATTTGTCTTCACAGTCGCTGTTACCCTGAAAATGCAGCCAACCAGAGACTCACAAATAATTCAAGTGATGCTCATTCACCCATCAGCATGCATTTTCCCTGGAAAGGAAAGCAGGACCTGCTGCCTTTCCCCAGGACAAATTTGCCTCCTGCTGAAGCTGAGCTGTCAGCCTGCATGCAGGGCACTGCTCTGTGCTCACACTGCATCCCGGGAGTGTCAGAACTGTGCTTCGCAAGGCAACAACTGCAGGTTTGGAGACAGGCAGAAAAAGACCGGGAAATGAAACACTGTGCTAGGAGCATGGCTCTCAGTTACATGGAAGATTTTGCAAGTGTTTTATGATTTGACTGGTGACCTGTATTACACTAAATATTCCCTCTTGTTTATCAGCTGCATACCTGGGAAAACCAAGCTCCAATGCTGGCTGTTCTTTAGTGTGCTTTTTATTGCAGTTATTTCTCATTCTGCAGGTAAATATTTGTTCCTATGGGTCAAGATGCCAAAAACATGTAAATCTAACTTCCAGACAATGATTAAAAGACAGTGTTTAAAATTGCAATGCTCTACCACTGCCAATCCCCCACTTAGCAAGCCTCAAAGAACGCCCTCAGAAATAACATTTGCATGGAAAGGCATTCTCTGGTATGTTGAAGTATACATAGATAAGTAATTCTGATTTTAATTTGAGCAACATCCTAGGCAAGTTTCTGTGAATAGAGCAGTGGAACAGCTTCTCTAAGATTACAGTGTCTGTGTTGCAGTCAGGAATAAAGCCAGATCTCTGTCTGCCAAACCTAGTCTTGTGCATCAGACCATACTTAAATGCTGTAGTTGAGTGAACTTAAATAAAATAACTCCTGTATTAAACCACTGGGGGTGAACACTAGTTCTGATTTCATTCCTCTGTTCCCCCAACTTGATTGTTTGTTATTTTTATCTTTTACTACTGCAGTAGCTGTCATGAATACCAACCCTTTATGATAAATGCTTCTCAGAACACAGAAAAAAGGTTCCTCTCTTTAGAGTTTACATCTCAATTAAAATTACACAAATTTGCAAAATGAGACTTCAATGAGAAGCAGGTAATTAAGTTCTGAGTAGAAAGATATTTGTAATGTGTAAGACTAAGCCCTTAAGGTAAGAGATTAGCCTGAATTTGTTTTACAAGTGCCTGCTCAATGACTAAATAACATTACAAATTATTATGCCCTTCCCTTCTTGTATATAACAGGTACTCAGTACTGCTGTCTCATAGCTCAAAAGGAAAACTAGCAAGTTTTTTCAGAAAGACAAAAAGCTCAGTGATAAAGTTTACAAAACTATTAATAAAACCTTCCAAATTGTTTTGCCACAACACTTCATCGTAAAAGAGGTTAAATTTAGCACCAACACTGATCCTTCTGAAATTACTTACCATATATAAGTAGCGGAATAGACTCTACATTTGTAACAGAAGCTAAAATATGGAGAAACAGCTGAGACATTCTGCCTTTACCTACCTGCACTCATTATGTATTCTCTGAAGAAGGGACAGCCAAACCAGATGGGCATGATATGAAGATATGGAGTAAGCCCAGGAAATAAATTTTTGAAAGTAGGATCAGTGCAAAAGTTTCCGAAGGCTCCAGCTACTAGGACTCCATGAGGGTGAAAACCAAGTAAGTAGTTGTGATTTGGGTTCAGATCTGAAGTTTTTATAAGCTGAAAAATAGAGTCAGTGGTGGGCATTATAACATTTACCCCAAAAACAACAGCTATGGAGATTGCACATTGACAGGACACAGAAGCAATGACAATGCATTTCCTTCTGAGCACTTAAAACTACTGTCCTGTTTTACAGATAAGCAAAACTTAAATAGATGTGTCAGGACACCATGTCTAGCATTTACTGTGGTATAGTGCTGAAGCACTATCTTGTGACCCAACAGTCCAAGCAGAAAACCAGACCCTGTCCCCTTCTGTCACTAAATCTCAGATTTCCCATGTTTTAAAAAGAAGTTAAGTTCACCCCGGAGTAGGTATTAGAATTTTGCCAAAGATGAGGCTTAGACTTTTGTCTCATGGCTATTCAAGCTGTTTGTAAGACATCTTTTACTCACATGAATGGGAAAGTATTCCCTGAAGTACTTCCAAACAGTCCAGCTTCTGACCCAGTGGGACCGTCTGCCCCCAGCACATGGTGTACCCCAGTCAAGGTAGAGCCACAGCAGGTACAGAACCGCAAGGAACCAGAAGTTGCCCAGGATCAGGATCACGAAGAATCCACAGCAAAACTCTGCTACAAGAGACAAAAAGGGAAACCATAGCAAGTGCATTAATCACACCTGTGTTCTTTTAAGACCCTGATATTTTTTAACAGATATTTCTCAAAATGCATACAAATTGAACTCAGCTTATTCCACTGTGTTGCTACATTGGGGGTGAAACATCTCAAGGGTGTATCACCTCAGTCTATCATTTGCCCCTCTACTGCACAACTGGACATTTGGTAACTAATGTTTTGTAGAGAGCATCTGGTTTACATTGGGCGGAATGAAAGGAGACAGCAAGAGCTAACAAGGATGTGTTGCTCCAGAGAATGAGAAGAAGAAAGCAGAGCTGGGGAAGGAGAGAAGGAAGAAAAAGAGCCACAGCAATATCTCTTTTCTAATGACAGCAGTGTTGGGCCATCATTTTCCATTCTGTTTCTTAGTTTCTCTACCAGTAATATGGAGGTGGTAGTTCTACTCCCAGCCAAAAGTGTCAAGGAGATGCACCAGACAAGACCAAAACCTCAAAAGGTTCAGCCACCAAAGATGTCACTCTAAGTGGAAGTTCAGTGCTGCTAAGGGAACACAACAGCAGGTTTAAGTCCTTCAAACCCACTTTAGCAAGAACCATAACATCCTGCTACAATAGTGATACATAAGAATTGTACTATACACAATTCAAAGAACAAAAAAAGTTGTTTGGTTAAACAGTGTGTTATTTTAGGGCCCAACCTTGAAATAATTACTCAGGAAAACCCTATGGACACATTATCTTTGTAGAATTAGCAGAATTTGCAGCAGCTAGAGCTGACAGAGATGTCTGAGGAGCAGGACCTGCTGCTCTCTGCCCTGTGGTACTTTATGTCTCACAATTGACTGGCTTTCATGAGTCCTAGCAGAAGTTACACCAGTGAAACATACTGAGCTAAATACACTAGTAAATAGAGCAGAATTAAAAGGAAACAACAGGCAATTATTTCACTCACACAATATAAATATCACCAGAACTGAAAACTTTAGAATAAGCAGATGCACCAAGAGTAAAACCCACTTATCCTAGTTCAGATCACCTTCATTCAAGAGAGTATTACTTGGGTGTTGAAAACTCAGCAGATTCCCTAGACTAAGCAGTTTTGAGCCGCTGAAATTCAGAGCTTAACCTGGCCTATAGGCACTTTTGTGTATCCTCCAACCTGAATACTTACTTTTTCTGAACTTCAGCCAACTTGTTCCTGTGCCTAGTTTGACTGTGCCTTCAGAATAGAATTGGATATCTTGTCATGGGGCAACTGAGAACTACCACAGAATCCAGAAGCAGACAAAGCAAGCAAAGTTGCTGGTTAGATTGAGTAGGAAAGAAAGGGATAAACATTCACATTTCCAGGAGGGATATGAGCAGAAAAAAAAAGGAATTGCATTTGCTCTGGGGAAGGGAGAAGGAAATGACCATGAACAAAAGCAAGAGCAGGATCAAATCATTTTAAAGGATACTCCATTCTTCCATACAGAAGGCTCACTTCTTTCTCCTCAAACAAGCAACCCCAGTCTTGCACAACAAAGCACTTGAGTAAGAGGTCTTAAAAACTGCCACAGCTAACTGAGGCCCACAGACCCCCCAAAGTCAATGCGGAAAACTCACAGGTTCTAAGGAATATCATTAATACATTAAGGACAAGTAACTCAGGTGAAAGATGACACTCAATTCCACTGCTCCAGATGGAAAACTCACTGAGAATCCCACACTAGCATCACTCCAAAGTAGGGCAGAGAAATCTATTGAGGAAAAGTCATTATCTGTTCTTTGAAGAAGAGATCCTGTATAGAAATGTCCAGGAATGTTAATCTGGACAGGATGACAAAGTTCACAGTATAAAATTGAGTAAGTATGAGAAGTTTTTTTAATCATGCTATATTAACTAATTTCAAGTTGTTATGTAAAAATTGGTATTTCTATTCCCTACCCTTCCTTTCAGAAGCACTTTTGGCTCAACACAGAATTACATGGCTTTTTACTATCAGTTTCCTAGCAAATAGCTGAGAAGTGCTTTGGACAAAGCATCCTTGCTGTGAGAGCTGATTACATCAGCAGTGAGAAGGCCCAGATAGCAGTACTTAATCCTGTGTAGACAAACATACACAAGATCAACAAGCTCGCTGTGCTGCTTTAGCTAGGACACATTCCTGAGTGCATGCAAGGTATGGGGAGATAAGTATGCTGTTCGCACTTCCTAAGGGGAGCTCAGCACCTTGTAGGACAGAGTTGATTACTGCATTCCCAATGAGACATGCTAGGCAAATTCCTTTTAACATACCTCCTCATTATTTCAATGAATTAGCAGCTTGCAAGATGAGCTAAACACTGATGACTCAAAACCATTGAGCCTATAAACACAAACCTGACGTTTTCTCCTTCAGACAAGACAGTGAGTAAATAAATAGCAAACATTTTAACTAAATTCATAAACGGATTCCAGGCAAAAGGTGAATAACTTGAAATTTGTCACTCTACTGTATCATTGCATGCTTGGATGTAGTTCCAATGCATGCTCTAACTATAATTTTTTGGTTAAACTTGAATTAAAGTTTTGGAAAATATCTCTATGGTATATTGGAACTGGGAGGGGGAAAGAAATATTGATTTAAAAACCAAATCACTGCCATGGAACTCTTAAGATCGGGTTTGTGAGCCAATGTTAGTGAGTCACTTTCCCTCCATCTCCCCATTTACAACACGTGGATACTCATATTTTGCAACAAATGGACGAAACCCACTCTGCACAGTGTTAGCTACCAGCACTGGCAGCCATCCTGCCTGATGATGTTTGTACACCTGATGCTTCAATCATTAAACATTAAAAATCATTAAATCTGAGTTTGCAGTTGGGGGCACCAAATTCATAAAATAGTTAAATACCAGAGATAGAAAGCAGTAAAACAGCATATTGAGTGAGGAAATACAGGTTAAGTCTGGAAATTGGAAGCTTCAAATGCATTTGGAGTTATTAAGGCACCAAAAACTGATTAATACCTGTTGAGAAGGCCACTGAATGTAAGATTGTCCCTAGAAGAAAACCTCCCATTATACTCAGAGCAGTCACAAATCATGCCTGGGCAGTGCAGGTGCGTCCCTGGTGCCAAGGGTGCTGGTCCCACCCCATGCAGCACTACAGGCTCTCTGCAGTGGTCCATAAAACCGTGCAAAGTAGCTCACTGTGAAGCCTCAGGACTTCCTGACAACTTGGGGTAGCTCTGAACTATGAGGCAGTTCTTGCCGTGTCCCACATACAATTAGCAAAGCTTTCTCTAAACACATTATGCTGCTATGTCTTAAATGAGATGGAGACGTTCAGAGTTCAGCAATTCAAACCTCGTCCCACCAAGGACATGGTAAATAAAATATCTGTATCCCCCCGGCACCCTAGTGAATACACAGGTGGAGAAGTGATTCTTAATATTGCCCCTCCCTGGACTTTATGAGTACATGTACATACCAATACACAATGCAAAGTGAAAAGCTCATTTCTTACATCTGTGGACACAGAGGAAAATGAAAAACAAAAAGAAAGACGATGTATTCTTCAACAACCATGTGGATGTACCTGCAACAGGACAGTGCTTTTCTCATTCTTAGTTTTCAGAGAAGCAGTGTGTCTGAGCTGCCTTGGGAACAGAACTTAGGAGGGAACACAGAAGAATTGCACGGTGATGTTTTCACCCCTAATGAACATTCACTTGTCTCTATTATCCCTCAAACTACTACTGATCGGTTGATTTTGGCATTAAAAAAATTATTTTCCCCACTTAGTGGATCCTTTCATGCAAAAAAAAAAAATTAATTAGCCCTAATTTCTGAAAATATTCTCTAAATTATGGATATATATCATAAAGAAAATGACAGAAATTTAAATGAAGTAACACCTATAGCAAATGGACTCCAATATTCCCACCAAAGTAAGACCTGAGACAACAGGCAACACCTGAAAAGAGGCAGTCTGCCAAAGCAACAGTAAGCAAGTTCGAGCCTCAACAGAGAATTGCTCTGCAGCTTTTACATGGAAAGCACCTTTAAAAAAAAATGGAGACTTAATGTTAGTACTGTCCTGTTTAGAGCCTACTAGTCTGTGCACTTCTGTCAATATGCAGTTTTCCACCAGTAACACACGAACTTGCTGACACTTTTTATCCATGGCAGATATGGACTAGCCAGCAAAGAAAAAGCTGAGAGTTTATTTAAACTAACTACACTGGAAAATTGTTGATGTCCTCAGGAACTTGGTAGCCATGGCCAGGACTGAGGTAGTCGAGCAGCAAGCATTTGTTGAATATGTATCAGTCTCCTGCGAGGGCCTTTGTCAGGTTACTGGTTACAGCTGGGAGCCCCAGTCACTAAGATATCTGAGCATTCCTGCCAAGGAGGCTGTATCTCAACAGGGCTTTGATAACAAACACAAATCCTCAGATGCCAAAGTTTGGAGGCCTGTTTACGCTGAAATTTGGTTCCAGTTCCTAAGACCTTCCACTGGCAAATACTGATAAACTAGAGATACTGAGTATTACACACTACTGACTTGGAGATAGAGTGGTCTGGATGCCATAAATCCCCAAGTTATTAATTGCCAAATCCTGAGACAGCATGCCAAATTTAGTCTACGTATGTCCCATTTCTTTTATTTCTCCTTAGGCATTCACTGTCACTTATGTTCTCGTATCTCGTATCTCTCAGGTTGCCAAGCCAGGGTCTCTGGCCTGACACAGCAGAGCCATTTTCTCGTCTCATTTTTGAGAGATACAAACAAATATACAGATGCATGGTTAAATTCCCTCCCTAAGACGTAGGCAACAGAGGAAGCATTCCTAGAAATACCAGACAGTAAGTACCCTGTTATTCTCTGTGATCACGCTTCAGTCCCTACCCAAGGGCCACAAATAAACTTCACAGACAGAGTGACAAAATCAAGTAGCAATACCAGCCAGCTTGCCAGGAAAGGCTCATCGAGCTTAGATGAGTTTTCTGAAGTATCAAAAGAGCTTTTTAAAAAAGGCTTTGAGGAAGAAAAAGACCATATTACTTATCCAGCTGTCATTGATTAATTAAATCAGCAGCAGATAACAAACCATCAGGGCCTGTTGGGGAAAAGGTTAATATTTGCTTTAGCACATTACACTGTCACCTGCTTTCTCAACACAGAAATCAATTATTATTCCCGCAGCAATCTCACTCTGTGGCAAATGTTTCATCATTTTTATTCTTTTGGGGAAGCCAGGTCCACAACTCAAAACTGTCTCCAGTATGTTCAATTAACAGACTGCTTCATCCCACATGCACAGAAGTTTAATCACTAGAGAACAGGATGTAGTTTAATATATACCAATGCCTTCAGCATATTATTTTGTGGCTTTGTGCATATTAAAGTATACCTTATATTATATACTGATTTTGTGTTATTAAGGGTTTTGAAAATAAACACAGGGTGCCTGCCCAACAGTCACTTCCTAAACTTCCAGTGAGGAGACCAGGGACACTGTTGGGCCCCAAAAGTGAGCCTTAGAAGATACACCATTCTTCCCACCATCATCTGATCTCAGATCAAAACCCTGGTATCTCCGTTGTAGGATTAAACTCTCATTTCCTTCTCTCATTGTCTGACCCAAGACACCATCACTCCACCCAAATTACTAAGTTCTGAATATGATCAAAATCAAATGCAAACTCCACTGTCCCTTTTCACATCAGGGGCACAGAAGTTAGCAGGAGAGTAGCTCACCAACTCACCTTCTGGTTTTATTTTCTTCAAAAATGCTGTCACTTGATTTGTGTACATTAGAGAAAAAGGAAAACAAAAGGCTAAAGCACCAGGAAAGCAGCACTTCAACCAAATCTCACTGATTTTTATTTGTTTTAATGGTTTTGCCTTTAAATGAACCCTTTGATCTACTTCCTGCCTGGGTACTACTCACCTCCTGATGCAAATTGAACCTCACTGACAGATGTGCAGTACTGAGACACACAGCTCACACACCAAGGATAAATCACTGCTCAATTGCTGTGAGAAACAGAAAACCTACACCTGTTCCCAACAGGAGGATACCAGACACACTGGTAAATGCAACAAAATAATTCTAAGTTCTTATTAAAAACATTTCCAAGCTTAAAAACAAAGACTTCCTGCTAAACATCAAGCACATCCATTTCATTCACTGACAGTGACAATTTCTTTTGTGCACGTGAACCATGAAATCTATGATTCAAAAATGGGGGTGATGTAACCTCTTTGCTTTGTCAGTCCAGCAGCACTTATAGGCTCAGAGATTTCATTTCTCCAGGTGACTTTCTGTCTGGGGTGGGGTTGGGTTGGACAATGGCACAAAGTAATCAAGAGCAGGCAGCACCCAGCTTCACAGGCAGACACGGTGTGGGTGTTGCACGAGCTCAGAAAGGAGCCAGACCTGCCCAAAGACTGTCAGCCCCTGGCCAAGCCAATGAAACTGTAAAATAGTAATTCCAGGCATAAAACTACCATCTATAAAAATTGTCTGTTTTGGCTTTTTATCCCAAGTAGGTACTACTAAATTGCAAAACTTCATATATTTGCTGTTTCAGCAGATTAACACTATTGGCTTGACATTATGCTTCAGCCTGAAGCTGTTTTGGATTCGTGCTTAATACGGTGAAAAATAGCATGATTTTAGCATATGCCAGTTTTTAGTTTTAACAGCTTTAGTTTTCTAGACTCGAGATTGATAACACTCTTTCAAAAGACAGAAGCCCCTTTAAAACACTTTTCTCTTTCATGGAACTTATACCCAAACTTTTCTGCTCTGCTGCACTTGGAGAACACAAGATGGGAAACCACATGGCATTTTCAGGCAACACACGGTGGGAATCTGTTAATGGGCATTTTTCTCATCTAACCCAGAAACTTACATACACATCCCAGTATTTCAGAACTTATTTTTGCTTCTGGCGTCATGCCCCTGGATAACAAATAGCCAAATCACTGTTACAATGAAAACTTGTCTTTTCCCTTTGAGGGTGAACTTTGGCAGCTTGCAGCACAGAACAAGGAAGCACAGGAACTTACAGCCAGAATTTTAAAGAGGTTCCTTTTGTATATAATGAAATTCTGTGCACATCTGTACAGCTTTTTGGAGACAGAGGCATGTTTACTCTGCCTACGCTGTACAGCAGAAGCAATGGATTTGTAGTGCAGATCCAGTCCAAGCTGGTGCACTGCATGAAGAAGTGTAACTTTGCTTGCACCAGGTTGATGATATTTTTTCAGTATTTGTTGACTGATTTGCCCTTACTACAGTGGGGATGAGATTTGGTCTTCAACAACTATTGCATGTCTGTATTTCAGGCCAGCTTGTGAGTCGCACAAGCAAGAGGGCATTTTCAGTCATCAATTCCACAGTCTCAGAAAATCAAGCAGCCTTACAACAAAGCAAGCTTGGAGAGCAAGGGCTTTTTATATTTCTCAGCCAGGAAGATAAAACCGGTGCTTGACTTTCAGAGCCTTCTATCCAAGCCACACTGTGAATTCTAAGTTGTAATAGGCTCACATTCCCCTTACAGCTTACTCAGTGTGCCAAATCACTTTTTCACATGTCACTCCCCAGATTTAAAGCATATCATTAACAGATTCAGCTTTTGTCATTCGGGGCACTAATTTTTAGTTATCTTACTTCATCTGTTAGTCCTATCATTCATTTTACTAAGCTATGGCACCTTACAACATACCTAGATGGACAACTTTAGCAGATAAGCCAGCACCCCATTTATTCACTGCCCTAAACAGAATCCCTCTATCTATATCATGAATCATTAGTTGTCATAGGGCATTATCTGTTCAAGTTTTCACATGCAGATATGTAACACAAGACAGACAATCAATGTAAGATCGTGCTTGGCATAAACTCGTTCCAGCCACACGCAAACCCCAAAAGAACACCTAAACCTCCAACCTATTCTGGAATGAACTCACACAGTATTTCACTTGTACTGGGGCATCCCCTCCCTGATTTGAAAGTGTCACTTTTGATTTCAAGAGCTTAAAATCAAAAAATGTTCCCATATTTTGTCTGTTCAGGGGAAAAAAAAAAAAAAATCCAGACCTAGGGGCAGTCCACAACATCAGAAACCAGCGCATTTCTCACTGCTTTAAGTTATTTAGGATTCATCCACCTGAATTTTCCTGCAGTACAGTGAAACTTTTTGGCCAGATCACCGGCTGCCCAATCACTGAAAGCGTCCGCCTACGAAATGACAAGGTCACCTTGGTCAGCTCTACAGATAAACATCCCCATGAAGCACAAGCAGATAATTATTATTACAATCAAATTGTTAACCAAGCATTCTCACAAATTGATTTTTACATGATCACGTGAACTCACTATACTCAACATAACCAGCCATAATACCATTTCCTTGCTGATTTTCCTTGGCATTCCCAGGCAGTTCTAGCTGCAGAAGACAGCTGCCTACTTCTCCTGCTCAACTACAGAGAGATTTTCTGCATCCCAGTCACTTCTAGTAAGCACAGAAAGATGTGGTTTTCCGCAGCAGTACTGGTAAATTAGGAAAAGAAAAAAATTGTTTTCCTTCACTGTCCCTGAACTTCCACTGCATTACGAGACTGGAAGAATGGCTCATGCCAAGACCAAACTCAATAACAGAAAATTAAAATACAGACTATTTACGATATAGCCACACACATAAACTGTTTATCATTTAACTACCTATAATTTAGAGGTAACAGAACATCTGCTGATAAATCTGTGCTTCAAACCATCCACACTTCCCCCAAATCTTTCACCTGTGGGCTAACAACCTAAACCAAAAAATAATCTGAAAGACATCAGACCATCTGAGGATAATATATTTGCAAGACATACAAGGAAGATATATTCACACTCCTTTTCACCTTGTAAATCCTAGAGCATAGATGCTTATGAAGCATTTCCAGTAATACACAGGTAGTCAGTGGCTCTGAACCTCAGAACAGACAATTCAATAACCACTTCCCAACTTATACAATCCATGAACTGTATAGTGTCATAGAGTAAAGGCTTATCTTACCTTATCAAGTGATTCATTCATCAAGTTCAAGATACCTACCCATGTGAATAAGATTTGCTGCTGTGAATAGGTGCTTAGTGATAGGTGTCTATTAAGATAATAGGAACATTAATTACAGAGGAACAATCAGTGGAAAAAGTTTACCAGTTAGAATTAGCAACACTTTCTTAAAGCCAGTGAGGATATTTTTCATATACTTACAGAAGTGCCTGAGTTTGAGCCAATTCTCAGACAATCCCTATTTTCATCACCTTGTTAAATGAGAATTTTATTGAACTACATCATATAAAGTTATTTTACGAAATTACTAATGAAAACAGCATTATTCATGTACCAGACTTTATGCTTATGTTCAAAAAAAAAGTTGCTGTCAGAAATCTGGGCGTCTCAATGAGGCGCCACAGACACTAGCTTTACAGGACCGTATTTGAAGAAGAAGCCATAGAAAGAAACAGACCAAAAAAAAAGAGGAAAAACCATCCAAAGCTTTCAGGGAAGAAAGAAGTGCGATGCTTTTGCCCGCCCGGGGATGGCCGGGGAGCTGTTCGTCCCCGGCCGCTTCTGCACCCACGTGGAGCCACGGGCTGGCACCCAGCGATGCCCACAGGTAACGCTGCTCACGGAAAAAACCGCTTCTTGCCCTTTTCTCGCTGGGGCAGGAAGGAGGAAAGCTGTTACCCAGCAGGAGGAAGGAGAAGATCCACTGCAGCACGGCGACTGTCTGGATCCTCCTCTTCAGGGGGATGTTGATGGGGGCAAACTCGACCTTCATGCTGCCGTTGGGAGAGGAGCGCGGGAGGCACGGACCTGCCGGCT